>OX459000.1:20389514-20973229 GCA_949774965.1 Diarsia brunnea
GGAGGCCTAGAAAACGCTGGCGTGACGACCTAGAAGCGTTTATGACGAATTGGACGGGGAAAACCACACAGAGAGAAGAGTGGAAGGCTATGGGGGAGGCTTTTGCCCAGCAGTGGGACAATATAGGCTGATAAAAAAAAAAAAAAAAAAAAAAACCCATGTATATATAAGTGCTTTTCTATTACAAATTATTCAATATTAGCCACTGAGTTGATATTTGTGGCCGGTTGAAGGCAATAGTCTTGCCCCCCATTACATAGGATTTAAGTGCACCTCTGACTGTGTTGCTGGGGAGTTTGTTCCGTCACTACATCTTCCCAGTTAAAACACTAGGAAGTGTCGAAGGGTGGGCGTTTTGGGGAAATGTCTCTTGTAAAATTTGATGTTCAAAAAAGTGCTGATTATCAGCGTAATTTGAATAAATGAATGCAATGTTGCTGACATCTCTTTGAGGCGCGCCGTCGACACGGCCTGTCGTCGTCATACGACGGACGGACGGCGAGCTATCCCATTACTCACAGTACACAGGCTTGCGCCTACTGTGGCCGGAAGCCATCACTTGGCTTGATTGATTTTAGCCTTTTGGTGATAACAGGTTTGACGTGAGGTTACCTGGAAGAACATGACGTATCCGTCAGCGGAGGCGGTGGCGAGCGCAGAGCCGTCGGGCGAGAAGGCGGCGTCCAGTATGGGCGCCACGTGCTCGGCCGCACACAGCGCGCCCGCGCTTCCTGCGCTCGCTCCCTCCGCGCCCGCCGGGCTCAGCGCTAGCGTGTTCCACATGCGAGCTGTACAACACACATGTTTTATTTATTAACGATTCTGAATTATCAGGCATGCCTCACCAATGTTTTTTTTGTTATGTATGCACTTTTAGAGCTTATATGAATGAGAAAGGAGTAAATGCCACCGCGACGTGTAACAGGTAAGAATGGAGGAAGAAAACGTGTTGCGCCGACCCCAAATAGAATAAGATAAGGGCAGGAAGATGATGATGCACTTTTTGAGCTTACATTATAGTGGCTATTAGAGCAGAGGAAGACTGTGTGAAGGATGATAATTATGGCTAAAAAAGAGGTGACTGATAAGATGATGATAAGTAAGAGAAGTTCGGAAGTAGACATGCTGCACCGATAAGGACAGGAAAATAGACGGAACGGTGGCGCAGTGGCTGCGCGATTGGACTGCTGCGCTGCGTGTCGCGGGTTCAATCCCCGCATAGAACAAATATTTGTATGGCCTGCAGATAGTTGTTTCGGGTCTGGGTATTTATGTTAGTTTATATGTTTGTGAACGTACCCACGATACAGGAGAATTTCCTAGTGCGAGAAAACGTTAAAAAAAAGATGTATGAGCGTCATATTTTTGTGGCCAATAATAATTAATTGTTTATTTTTATTTAAGTACTAGCTGTTCCCGGCATGCGTTGCAATGCCCTTTTTCCTACCTACTACCTGCCTGTATACCAACTACCTACCTACCTACTACCTCCTACCCTACCTACCTACTACCCTACCTACCTACTACCCTACCTACCTACTACCCTACCTACCTACTACCCTACCTACCTACTACCCTACCTACCTACTACCCTACCTACCTACTACCCTACCTACCTACCTACTACCCTACCTACCTACTACCCGACCTACCTACTACCCGACCTACCTACTACCCGACCTACCTACTACCCGACCTACCTACTACCCTACCTACTTACTACCCTACCTACTACTCTACCGACTACCCTACCTACTCTACTATCCTACTTACTACCCTACCTACTACCCTGCCAACCTACCTACCACTTTGTCACCTTTTAAACCTTCCCTGGACTTCCACGAATAATTCAACACTATAATTAGCCAAATCGGTCTACAACTACCTACCACCTACCTATTACCTACCTACCTACATACTACTAATTTCTCACCTTCTCTGGACTGCCACAAATGTTTCAAAACCAAAATTAGACAAATCGGTCTAGCCGTTCTCTAGTTTTAGCGCGACTAACTAACAGCAATTAATTTTTATATTATACGCAAACACCATTTGAAAAATCGTTTTTCTATTAGGAAAGAAACAGTAATTATTTGTGATTATTGTGATAATGTCGTATGGTCTGTTTGAAGTTGTCATTCGTTGACTGAACAACTGAACGTCACTCAATTGTTTTGCCTTCCCGGAACCTCTCCACTAACACTTGAACTTTATGGGTACGGTATTAAAGCTCAAATTGATTTTACGTTTTAGTTAGAAAACGTTTGTATGGGAAAAAGAAAAGGGCTGTTTTTAGGGCTTTTCCGGCCATTATTCGAATTTTTCTCGCCGTAAAAACCATCCTTGAACTTCAACGAACATTTAAAAAAAAATCAGCCAAATCGGTCAAGCCGTTTTCATGCCAAGTCGTGACAACGGAAAACGGGTTTCATTTTTATATATATAGATATATTTAATTTAATATGCTTTCTTTCTTCCTCACCGATATTATCGTGCGTGGTGAGCAGCAGTCTTGCCACGTCGTCGTCGCTGCCCTCGTCGTCATCGTCCGGTATGTAGGGACACCACACCACGCGGTGCGAGCTGCCCGCCACGCCCGTCTCCGAGCGCACCTCCGCCAGTAACGTGCACCTGTACCACACAATCTAATTATATGTAACTAGCTGATGCCCGCGTAGATGTCGGTCATCAACTACCTAGCCTTTTCCCAACTATGTTAGGGTCGGCTTCCAGTCTAACCGGATGCAGCTGAATACCAGTATTTTACATAGAGCGACTGCCTATCTGACCTCCACAACCCAGTTAATACTAGGTAATACGATACTCTTTGGTGTCAGAATTTCAGGTCACTGACTACCTGTAACGACTGCCAAAGATCTATATAATATATATATGGCAGCCGGGACCAACAGCTTAACGTGCTTTCCGAGGCACGGAGGAAACTCGGTATGTGGGGCGGTCACCCATCCACAGCCGACCTAGGCAAGCACAGCTTTACCTAAAGATCGACCCGAGTGCCAGTTCTTATTAAGCCACGAGCTAAAACCTCCCTCGAGAACCACTCTATCTATTGGTGAACAGCATGAAAATCGGTGCACTAGTTTATGAGTTAATCGCGAACAGACAAACTGATGCGGTAGAGGACTTTGTTTTATAATATGCAGTGATTGTGTAAAATGGTTGTAGAAAACACTTTTACACCTCAAAAATAATTTATGTTTTAAAACGAGATGGGGACCGACCATATAATATGTGCAGAAGACTAGAAAAATGGTACCTACCGCAGAAAGCAAAATAAGGGAATTAGGGAGGGGCAGCGGGTTGTTCGCAAGAGATACCGCGGCCTCGACATGAAGAGCTAAGAAGGAACATGGGTGGTTTTTAGTCAGTAGATGTCTGACACTCCCTTTCGCTCTGCCCAAGAGCGGGAGGGGTTATTTGATGATTTTCCACCCGGAAAAAAAAGGGAATTGGGGAGCCCTTTTCCCAGCAGTGGTATAGAATAGGCATAGTACACTCTGGTGTACTGTATATAACACTGGCCAACCTCGGATTCGAACCAAGTCTCTACTCGCATCAGTCAATAAGTAAGCATACCTCAGTCCACTGTCGGTGACTTCAATCTCATGCACATAGAAGTTGCCCTGCTCGTCAATGCACGCTAGCACCACCTGGTTCTGAATGTGAGCAAACGCCAAGTCTTGCACCTGAAAACGGCACAAACAACAAAATATTAGTTTTTGCTTCTACTTCTTCTTTTAAATTTCAATTTCTCAGAAATAAACCATGAGTTTGACGTCTTCAGTAGCGCGCATAATTTCTGCAATGAACAAACAACAAGACATGCATGTCACGATAATAAGTGCACGAAAATTCGAATTCGAAGATGCAGAAGGATGGGCTAATTTCCTCAAGGTGTTAGGAGGATTGAAACACGGTGACTTCAATAATGTGGACTGTATTACAATAAGAACTTACAGGAAGTAAAACAAACGGTTTACTAAATTTGAGTAGGCGAGAATTGAATATGGTAGCTAACGCTCGGTGGCAAGGACGTTGACGCAGTCGCGAGCCGGCCGGTGCGCGCTCGCAGCTGGAGTGCCCCCTCCGCGCCTCAGCTCCCGCCCGCGGTCACCCGGCGCGGCTGATATTCTCGACAAAGACGTCTGCCGTAATATACCACGCGGGTCCAGTAAGGGTTGGACCCCTACTAATTATGGCCAGTCCCAACAGTTGCCGCCTAGGATACAGTCAGGTGCACCAATATGTTTACACTTATCAACGTTAAGGTGGAGATACATAAATGACTCTGCACTGCAGTGTAAATGTGGTGCTGTTATTCAAACAATGGGGCACTAAATATCGTGCCCTGCCTGTCCTGCTGGTTGTTCTCTACAGGAACTGATGGACTCTACTGAAATCGCCAAACTAGTAGCCCAATTCTGGCCCGACACAAGAGAGCTCAGCTTAGATTGCCATCGACACGCTAAGAAGCAGAACGTTAAGAAGCAGTTCTTGCAACCCATGACATAAAATAGGTCATATATTTGAATTTGGCGGGCTACCTTGAAGCTTCCCCTTAAACTAGTAGTGGTTGTTACCTCTCCCTTCATGCCCTTGATGAGCGCGCGCCTGTCGGTGCCGGGCTCCGGGTTGTACACCACGCGCACCATGCCGCTCCAAGTGCCAGGGTTCACCGCGTTTGGAGCTGCAAGCAAGTCAGAACAAACCTATTATGATTTAGTTTCTGGTAGATGGTTCCCATGGTGCATTGCTGAACCAGAATGAAATCTGAATGTTTCCCGAGGGCATTCCCCTGTACTACATTCAGTACAAGTACAATCCTATGTGTTAATCCGGGTTATAAACTATCTGTTTGGAAAAGTTCTACAATTTGGTTCAGTTGTTTTTGCAAGAAAGTCTGGAGTCAGGATTGTACAGAATACTGTCGAGTCGAAACATGATAAATATAAAGGGGGTTGAATTCTGGCAAAGACGTATGGGAAGCTACTTGAGTATTATATGAACTTCAGAAATGTGACCATATTTACGCCGATCAAATATAATTTTTATGTTAATCTTTTGAAGTAGCTCAAGTTTATCTAATTGTGCTTTGGTGAGATCAAAATAACTGACATCAGCATTTTGTACCTATTAGAAGGTGCTGGTGTCAGCAACTTCACGTCCAAAGCGTGTATTTTGCGACATCACTAGCGTAATCAAGGATGGGACGAAAAAGGGATTATAAACTGGGTCACCTAAAGAATGCTTAGACTACAATAATTATGTCTTGTGTGTGTATCTTTGTATGTGTGTGAGACTGTGGGTTTATTCCTAAAATTTTTACCTATTTTAAATAATGTACCTATGTTTAATGTGATAATACTATTGATAGCCATTCAGCAAACTGCCATTCACATGTTTACTAGCTCAGTAAACAACACTACGACTTTAATCACCGACAGAGGTGTACTTAATAGTACACACACATTTTTCCAGTTATGTTAAGTGCCTTGTAATAGGGGGCGAGTCTATTGCCATCAACCAGGTACAAATCCAGACACAATACCACTTTACCCAACCCGGGAATCGATCCTAGGACCTCATGGTCTGCTGTCGCGCTTTCGATCACTAGACCAATATGGCAGTAAAGCTGAGCACAGCAGCTGAGTAAAGCTGCTTTTAATCTATGCCATTATTGCAAAAATGGTCCATGCATAAACCAACACATATCAGTTTCCTACACAAGTAGTTCAAATTACAATATTGTTATCACATCCTGCTTAATTTAACAATTGAAGCAGTTTAGGGTTTGCTGACGATACATAAATAATCACGGGTACCAACATAAAATTATCAAAAACCTTATCTATCGGAAAACAATTGGAATTTTGAGATAACACCCATTTTCTAATTTGTCCAAATGTTATGACTAAAGTAAACTTACAGAGAGACTCACAAAAATTGCGAAATTCACAAAGATTTTAGTGTAGTTTTTTTTTTTTTTTTTTTAAACGTTGCCCCACACTAGGAATTTCTCCTGTATCGTGGGTGCGTTCACAAACATTTAAACTCACATGCACAAATACCCAGACCCGAAACCACTATCTGTAGGCCATACAAATATTTATTCCGTGCGGGGATCGAACCCGCGACACGCAGCGTAGCAGTCCAATCGCTCAGCCACTGCGCCAACCGTGCCGTCAAGGCAGTCGTAGTTACTTAATTTGAATAGTAGTACTGTAATACTTAATCACTCTCCGTATTTATTATTTTTCGGCTTCCCTTTCTTCACTTTCCAAAATTGAAGTGCATAAGTAAGTAGAGTTTGTCTAGTTCATAATTTCTAATGAAGAAATCAGAAACTGGGACCAACTATTTTTATGTTAATGCAAACAATATAACACTGTCTTTTATCCTATTTGTTTTATTTAAATATTTGTGAAAACCTGTAATTAGCCATATTGTTTTTGTCAACTAGACTATTCTGTCTACCTAGTCCAAAAATAATCAAATAAATGGAACAAACCCAATTACAAGAATTCTTAAACGCTTTATTGCCATCTCAGAAATCAACAACACAACAACCAGACAACGACCAGATACTATGCAGGAGAACCCACGGAACAAAAGCTAGTAAAATATATTAAATTTTTTTTTATAGCCTTTTTTCTGATAAAAGTATACATTGTTTTTTTTTCCAGTTATTCCAGTCAATATCATACCTTTAATAGAGTATGCCAGGTACTTCCCACCAGTGTGTATAGCCAACAGCTGTCCAGCATAAAACTTGGGCTCCCAGTTGTAATCCACAAGGTTTTTAAGCTTAACCTTGGAGCTGCCGTGGTCATGGTTGCCGGCGTTGGTGTTCACCATGACATTCATGGAGTACACCTCCGCACTGCACACTCCATCTCCATCGGAGAATGATCTGGAATGGATCAGTTATATGAATAACGGAAGATATTGGTGGGGAAATATTTATTGAAAGTAAATACTTATTGCGGTAAACATTTATTTTTTTGCAAGACTATGGGAGAAGTAGATCCTTTACAAATTACTGTTTTTTAATTACTTAACATCATGTTTAAATTCCTAATATGATGAATATAAATGTGGATGGATGGAGAGGGAGAGAAAGACCAAAGAAAAGATGGATGGAGTGTGTGAGGAGTGATATGAAGGAAAAAGGAATAAATGACATTGTGACGACTGACAGGGCAGAATGGAAGAAAAAAACGTGTAAAAAAATATACTCATAAATGTTACTGCTATCATAAATGTGAATGTTCAATTGGATGGATGTTTATTAATCATCCCAGAAGTCCAGAACGGCTGAATGGATCTTGATGAAATTTGGTACAGAGCCAACACATAGGCTACTTTTTTTCTCACACATTTGTGTGAGATGTAAATTTCTATACAAACATAGTTGTGGATATCAGCTGGATTAATACCCACTGTAATGTTCAAACTGTATAACTGTAATATTTAAGTCCCATGTATTAGGGAAGAGCCAATTGCCATCAATTGGGTAGGTAGAAATCCAGAGTCTAGTCTAGTCAGGAAAACATTTATTGGAGAAACTTAAAAATGTTGTCCAATCTGTGAATCGCACCCAGGACCTTACCTTTAACAGCCACACTTGTGAACACAAGACCAAGAGTCAGTCTGTGTTGCCTTTGAAAGACTAAATGTAATCCAATTATAATGAAAATGGATTATTACTGGGTACCTAAATCAATTTATTCAAGTAACTAATTTGTTCAGAAATTAGGCACCCATGACTGGCATAATTTAATTTATTATTGGCACTTGCAGTTATACAGTAAAGCAACCAATCAGAGTAGAAGATCGGAAATACATAGTTACTAATAAGTGAAAAATGGAAAAGCTCTGAATTTGAGAGACAGTAAATTATCCTTGCCATTAACAGGGACTTGTAAGCGAATGAAAACTAGTCCTTTATGCAACAAAGGTGTGTCATAGGGTATGGTACAAACTTTCACCACGATGTATCGGAAAAGCCCAATAAGGGTTGATTGTCTGCGTGATATTCGGGCATGTTAGGCGGAATTTCAGGCAACAGGTTACACCTGCTTTAGCAGAAAAAATACAAAAATATTCAGCGGCATCTCTTTATACTGCCTTTATTACCCAGGATACACTTAGAACCTAGTATTTATTGGGCTAAGCAATAAATCAAAAGCGAAATTCAGTTTCAGATTAGTGTCACTTACATCGTTTGAGTGGCATCCGATAGCTTTGGAAGCATTGTTGTTGGTGCCATAATTGAGCTAATCTTCCACTTTCCACATGAATTTCAGAAACTTTAGCGCAAATTCACAATAGAATCGTAATTGCAAATAATCATGCAAATATTACAACAGCAAACCGCTGATGCCGACCGACATGAGAATGCGTTTTGTTATCTAATTCTAATTTAGCACACCAGACAAATTCAAATAAAAGTTAAATTCCTAAAACTTAAATTTTACAACAATTTTATTTGGAAAGAAATACTTTCCGGAAAAAAGATAATAACGAAGTCATCATTTACCGAATAAATAAATAAAATAGTAGGGGCAGCAACGAAACGTATAATGGAGGGACCAGAAGTCTGTTTTCAATTACCTTTACCAGGAAATTTATGGTGAATAATGTGCAGCCTAGAAGAAAAGAATTTACTTATGATATATTTTCATATCGTATTTTAAATTATTTGCTTTTACCTACTACAAGTACAAAATAATTTATTACAATGTTTTGAAATAAATTTGTCGTAACCTACTTTTTTTACACAAGCAAGATAAACCACAGACGGGCAATGAGAAATTGAGAACAAGCCATTTCTTAGTTGACTTGACAGGTGACAGGGCAGTGAATTGATTTTTTCGAAAATGGTAAG
Organism: Diarsia brunnea; assembly: GCA_949774965.1. Taxonomy (NCBI): domain Eukaryota; kingdom Metazoa; phylum Arthropoda; class Insecta; order Lepidoptera; family Noctuidae; genus Diarsia; species Diarsia brunnea. The sequence continues at coordinate 20,398,423 of OX459000.1, forward strand.
AATTAATCGTAAATATTAAATAATTCCCATTGTTATCGTATTATAAACTTTATAATTATGTTAATAATTATTTCAGTCGTTAACAGACAAGCTTACCATGCTTATGGCCCGGCCGGGCGGCGACAATGCCCAGAAAGATGACGTGCCTTGGTGGATGCGCTACGCTGGTCGGGGACTTGGAACAGTTGGCGGCTTCAGTTCGTATTATTTTGCTATAAATTATATATGATAGACATGCCACTTTGACGTGACGAATATAAATTAGGTGTAAGCTAACATTTAAGTGGAGTTGACCAATAGATCAACAATATTATCTTATCTCTAGAACCCAAATCTACAGTACCACCCTTGATTTTAGACAATGAGCCTGAAACAACAAAATGTTGTGAGTCGTAACATATTGCGTCTTAATTACTCTAACAAAGGGATAATTTGTTGTGCATATTTATTCAGAAAGTTTTTCTCAAGATAATTGGGGCATTAAATTTAGACAGTTTAAATTTTAATGAGTGGGTACATTATTATGATTGCATACTTGACTGTGCGCCTAGAAGATTGATCTATGATTTTTTGAAAAACTATTTGTAATGAAAACTACATAAGTTTTCTACAACCTGTGTAACTGTTATACTTCTATAAGAATTTTATTCAAGCTGAAAGAAAAGTAATATACATTATTGTATTGCATCACTACTGTCGAACTTAATAATAATTATTGATTATAGCTAGAAAACAAACAAGACCTAGGTCATTAGTCAGTCACCTACCTACCTTGATAATGATATATTATTTACTACCAACTCGCCCTAGCATTAAGTGGGTGCAATATTTTACTTCTTCTATATCGTTTTTCCCTCACTGCTGAGGATTGCAACCTCTTTTTCTTCCACATAAAGCTACAAACTTTGTTCTAATAAAAATAAACACAGTCGAGCCATTCTCAAGTGATGATCCTTCATACATGCCATGATGCCACAATTGATCTTTGTTAATCATCATCATCATCATCATGATATCACAACTGTAAAACCTCATCATCTTCCTGCCCTTATCCCATTATATTTGTGGTCAACGCAAAAAAACATTTTCTTTTTCCATTTTTCCCTGTTAGACGTCACGGTGGCATTTGCTCCTTGCTCTCTCATATCATTCCTTACACAATTCATCAAACTTTTCTTTGGGCTTCCTCTCCCTCTCCTTCCATCAACAGAGAGAGAGAGAGCACAAAGGTACTGCTTATTTAATAAGAAATTTCTTCCAGTGGACCTGCAAGAGGTCATTCGGATTATAAATGTAGACACAGTGTATCAAAAAACAAACGGGAAAATTTAAATTAGAATTTAAAACAAAAACATATTCATTATCCTATATATTCACATAATAAAACAAACACTCATTCAAATAAACACATAATAAAATAAAAATAGGCACTAGTATTATAAATATATATACCAATACCTAATATATATACATAATATGGTAGTAGTTATTTACACAAGGGAAAAAACAATACAGAGCTCCCATACAAAATATCAGCTGATGCAATAAAGACATGATACTGATACTGTTATCCTGTATTACCCCACTGCTGGGCCAAGTCCTCTCCCCAAGACAAGACTTGCAACTAGCGGTCCACAATGGCCTTATACCGTAACAACTGGAAGTCATAAAGACATCCATTTTGTTTTTTACTTGTCATTTTTGTTTGGGAAAATCGGGAAGAAGCCTTTTACCACCTAGACCTTAGAGACCTTTATTTATGTAAATTTGTTACACCCTGGGTAAGGCAATAAATTAATCACTACATATTATAAAACAAAATTCTCTGCCGCGTTTGTCTGTCTGTTCGCGATAAACTTAAAAACGACTGCACCGATTTTCATGCTGTTTTCTCCAATGGATAGAGTGGTTCTCGAGGATGGTCTTAGTAAATAATTTAACGCAGGGGAAGCCGCGGGTATCGGCTAGTTATATTATATATAATTAAGGCCTACATAGCCCGTTCGTGTTCCTCGCGCGCCTCATAAAGGTGAGAGATAGCAACACTGAAGGGGCTTGCAATGGCCGAAGCCTGCTGGGGCTGCAGTTTCGAAAGAGCGGTCCCGGAACACAAAGGGCTAAGAAGGAACATGAGTGGTTTTTAGTCAGTAGAAGTCTGACATTTGATTATTTCCCGTATATAGACTCGATTCATTATATAATCTAAATTACTTTGTGCATGGAGATCATAAATGCATTCAGTCATAAAAAAATATTAACTGGTTAACGGGGGAACTTATATGGCCATGTTTATTTAGCAGAATCATAAGGATAATATTATAATTCATGTTATAATTCTTAAAATGGTCATTGATGCATTTAAGTTAATTATGAACTCTAACTTATCTATCTAACTATTTTAGGAATTGTAATTTAATTTAATATTTTCCTATTATTATTCTGCTAAAGCTGCTATTATAGAGCATGTGGTTCTAGTAACTGTGATATCATCATCATCATCATTTCAGCAATAAGACGTCCACTGCTGGACATAGGCCTCCCCCAGAAGGGGGGGATTTGCCATAATCGCCACGCTTGGCAGGCGGGTTGGCGATCGCATTATGGTTGTTACGAAGGCACAGAGAACGCTGCTGCCCATTCTCTGGTAAGTCCCTTAGTCGCATCTTACGACACCCACGGGAAGATATGGGATGGTGCTATTCTTTATGTCCGACACCATACAGAACAACTGTGATGTAAAATACTTGAAATTGAGTGTAATAGCAATATTGTATTGTGTAGCAGTAGTAGATTGCTACTACTACTGCTAATTAAGGTGGTTTCTTATACCTAATCTTTATTTTATTTATTTATTTAAACTTTATGCACAATCGTGATACATAGGCGGACTTAATGCCACAAGGCATTCTCTACCAGTCAACCTTAGGGTTAATCAAGACAACATTGTGGTAGGCATTGGGGTTGTGTGGCATTGTGGCATCCAATCTAAACGTCTATAGAGAATCAGCTCTTTCTTAAGGCCCAAGTAGAAAAATCCTACATTAGTACTTCTCCCTTTGCATCAAAAATAACAACAAAGGCTAGTTTGTTAGCCTGTCGGGGCTGCGAGTTTTTCGAAAGAGATACCGCGGCCTCGGCGCAAGGGCTAAGAAGGAACATGTGTGGTTTTTAGTCAGTAGAAGTCTGACACTCCCTTTCGCTCTGCCCAAGAGCGGGAGGGGTTATTTGATGATTTTCCACCCGCCAAAAAAAAAAGGCTAGTTTGGTAAATCATATTTAAAACTGCCTCATTGGTCTATTGGTCGTAAATGTGATTGCTGACCATGAGGTGCTGGGATAGATTGTTGGGTTGGGCAAAGTGTTTTTGGGTTTTTCCAACAGCAATTTCTTAGTTACATACACGGAGTCTAGATTTGGGCCCGATTGATCGCAATAGGCCCGTCCCCTATTACAAACTGGCGAATGTAGACTTCGTACACTTCTGCCTAACCCTTTCGGGTATTACAGGCGTGATGTTATGTTATGTATATTTGAGTTATTCACATCAATCCATTCCAAGAGGTATTTGTTTAATATTTATGAACCCAAACCAAACAGGTTTTAAAAGTAAAAATGTGTTAATGATATTAATTTGTGTCAGAAATGGTCGAACAGGTTCTCTTAACAGAGTTCTGATAACATCAAATGTTGAGCGTTATCAGATTATAAATATCACACTAAATGTATTTTCTTGTAATCAATATAAAGTTAAACATAGGTTCTAAAAGCATTCACAGCATAATAAATTTTAAAAAAAACTTGTGTTGGCTGTATGAACTGCAATTGAACTAGGTTTAAAATTATTAATTTTTTATCTGCTGGGAAATAAGTTTTCGCCATAACCATTAAGGTACTATTTATTTAATTACTAGCTGTTGCCAGCGGCTTCGCCCGCTACAACTCGAAAATTATCCCACGGCAAGATAAAATCGGGATAAAAACTATCCTGTGTTAATCCAGGTTATAAACTATCTGTGTACCAAATTTTATCCAAATCCATTCAGTAGTTTTTGTGTGAAAGAGTAACAAACATACACACTCACAAACTTTCGCCTTTATTTTATTAGTGAGATGCGATTCGGAAGGTTTATACTGAATACTACGCACGTTACACTTTAGCTTTCAATCCGATTCCTCCTGGGTATACAGACATGGGATTTTACTATCAAAACAAAATGGATATGACAGAAAATAACATAATGATAAGTACTTAAGGGTCCTCTCTCGAAAAAGCTTAAAAACAGCGTGCAGATGAAGCGGTTTTTCACCGGCACTTACAGAGTAATTACATCTGAGAAATTTTTTTAGTAATCTACATGATATGACACGTAATTTGGTTTTGCCACAATTTTTGTATCGGTCTCAGATAATAAGAAAAAAAATCCACAAAATCACCTCCAAATCGTTGAATGGAACCATTTTACTCCTTCATTTTTTAACAAAATAATATAAATAAAATATCTACTGCTTTGAAATACAAAGGAAAATAATTTGGTTTTGTTACTTTTTAAAAACATGTATTATTTTAATTATAATAAATGAAAAACGCGTCCGTTTAGAGTCCGTATCTACGACCGAGAGAGGTAGTTTGTATGCACAAGGTCATTGGCGTGAATACAAGCCTTAATACACAAAATTGCTTATCAGTGTTGTCATATCAGAGTGCGTGATACCTTTAATGAATGTACTACTCATAGACATTTTTGTTTATTAAATTACAACATTATCTTAATTAAACAATGTAGGCCACCCTAAATCAATCATAGACTTGGTATAGCTGAAAGAAAGAAAGAATAATTTATTTGTCCAACTTGCGTTTACATAAACTATTAATCAGACATGCAAGGTATTGAATTAATATATTGTTGTGAGCGTCCATGTTTTGCCAATAACGGCGTACAAATTTTGTAGGTATAAAAAATTACTTTAAATTGCATTTTACATAATTATAGTCACTATTGTTTAAATATAATTTTTTTTTTGGTTAGCCTAATCTTTCCCATTCCTGAGCAAAGACCTCCCCCTATTCTATCCACTTTTCTCGTTGCTGCGCCTCCTCCCGCCAGTTAACGAGACAGCCATCCAAGGTGTCCCGCCATCTTCTCGGCGGACTGCCGCGCCGCCGTCTAGCTGACTCAGGGCTCCAGTTCTGAGATATTATGCTGAATTATACTATTATTGATAAATATATAATTCCTTTACCACTGTAAGGTTGAATGTCACTAGCACATCATCATCATCATTTCAGCCAAAAGACGTCAGCTGCGGGACATAGACCTCCCCCCAAGTTTCGCCATATTGACCGGTCCCGTGCGTCTCGCATCCAGCGAATCCCCGCAACCTTCACCAAGTCATCGGTTCACGTAGTAGGAGGCCTTCCAACGCAATGTCTTCCGGTTCGCGATCCACTCCACAACTTTTCGGCCCCATCAGTCAGCTGTTCTGCGAGCAATGTGCCCTGCCCACTGCCACTTATGTTTGGCAATTCTTCGACCTACGTCGGTAACCTTGGTTCTTTTGCGGATGTGTCTTCATTTCTGATTCGATCACAACAGAAAACGTCAAAGTCTATGTGTCACTTGAATATATTAAACCTGTCAACTATGACATCAAGTATGATGTTTTTCCTACTCCTCCGCTATTCTTTTCTGATTAATTTCGTTGCGGGATCCAAGACACTTAAATCGTTTCCCTGGGACTTCGTCGAGCTTCATTGTCTCGGCGCTTTTCTTGTGGTCGCCACTGTTGATTCTGGCTAACAGGAGTTACAGTGGTTTGGGAATAGTGTGGCGGGCTTGTCCCAATATAAAAAAAAAAAAAAAAACCTGTCAACTAACTGACAGTAACTTCCACTCTCAAAATAAACATTATAATCACTAAAAGGACTTATTTACTTCAATTTGTATCAAGTGCAAGATAACAGATGATAACATGAAATTCAAGTTTTCCTGTTCATTCATATTAAGATGTGAAATATTTATTTATCTTTCTAGGATCTTTTGGCTGAATAGTAATATCCGCACTGGTCAATCTTCAAGGTTAAGCAAAGTTTGCCGTGGTTGGTCCATGGATGCGTGAAAACCGTGACCTTGAAAATCCTAAAGCAGTTGCTCCTGGCGGCCCGAAAATGAGAGCTAGTCTTACCAAGGGTATTAAGGTTAATGAAAGGGCTATCGAGGTCAGATAGGGTATGGAGGTCACTCCATATAAAATACTGGTATTCTGGGTTCATCCGTTTACACTGGCAGATGATGATTTTGTGGCCAGGTGTGGCCTTTTTTTTTTTTTTTGGCGAGTGGAAAATCATCAAAAACCCCTCCCGCTCTTGGGCAGAGCTGACACTCCCTGTGTCAGACTTCTACTCACTAAAAACCACCCATATTCCTTCTTAGCCCTTCATGTCGATTACACAAAGTAATGCACAACAAATGAAAGTCAGTCAGCACATACAAAATTGAGCAAAAAAGAAAGAAATAAACATTAGAAAAATAATATAGATTAAAAATTAATATATAAAACTCACTATGTTATATGCTAATGTACCCAACATTGGCGTAATAAATAGTGAATTTATTAGTTAGGGATAAAACACAGTGGTACAATGACATGTTTTTCACTATAAATAAACTTAAAATAATAACACTTATTGCACAACCAACACTATTATCCACCAATCACTAGCTATATTAATAAATTAATGCTATGTGAGTGCATTAAAAAACAGCAATTACGGACTTTTAAGTTAGAAAGAAAGAAAGAAAAAACAATATCAAGAAAGAAATAAAATTACAAAGCTATATAATCGATTAGAAATTGCTTTGTATTGTAGTCGTCACGCATACACGAAAGACGATAATCCCAATGTTTTATAAAGCCTTTTATAATTTAATTAATATAATTAGGATTGTAGCGTAGCCTCGTTGGTTTGAACTGAACTGTAGAAGTTGCAAGCAGGGCTGTTCAGCATGAGGGTTTGATTTCCTAGGAGGGTAAGGTGCTATTTAGACTGCCTCGTTGGTCTAGTGGTCGCAAGCGCGACTGCTGAGCATGAGGTCCTGGGTTCGATTCCCGGGTCGGGCAAAGTGTTATTGGGTTTTTCCATCAGGAATTTATCAGTAACAGCCACGGAGTCTGGATTTGTGCCCGGTTGATGGCAATAGGCTCGCCCCCTGTTACATGGGACTTAAACATAACTGGCGAAATGTGGGTGTACTATTAGGTACACCTCTGCTTAACCCTTCGGGGATTACAGGCGTGATGTTATGGTAAGGTGCTATTAGGTTTTTCCAGCAGGAATTTCGTAGTACCAGCCCTGAAGAATTTCAGGCAAGTTGATGGCAATTCGACCATTAAATCTTTTTTTTTAGGAATATCCTCATGTACACCCTCCATCTGGGGCAAGTAGAAGGTTATGACGGACTTTAACCGACTAAAAACCCAATGTCACCATGTGTCAGGGGCCCGGGACATACTAGTACATTCGCTCACACCCTGGACTCCTGGCGAAATGTCTGGTGTAGATATGTACGTATCTGTGATGATATGTTATGTAGCGCAGTAGAAATGATACGACCTTGATACCATTCTATTGTGTGTCCGTTTGAGCATGTGCGGTCAACTGGTCTCCGCCGACGTTTTGGGCAATGTGAGCAATTGTCGCGTGTGTAGGATGGTCGTTAACCAAAACTGTTGTAACGGGTTATTTTTAGGAAATGTTTTATTTAGCTGTGGTGGGTGCTATGAAAGAGTAGGCTATTAAAGCCAGCTATAATTTTAATCAAGTTAAATTTTGAGACTGAAATTAAACAGTTTGCTTAATGTTACGTATTTTATTAGAAACTAGCTGATGCCCGCGGCTTCACCCGCGTGGATGTCGGTCAAATTTTATACTAAAACCTTCCTCTTGAATCACTCTATCTATTAAAAAAAACCGCTTCAAAATCCGTTGCGTAGTTTTAAAGATTTAAGCATACATAGGGATATAGGGACAGAGAAAGCGACTTTGTTTTATACTATGTAGTGATGAACTCTTTCCTTTAGTTTGCCGATGGTGATTACTTCCCAGAATTTCATCCTTATTAGCGACACTAAGAATGGTGTATTAATAAAGGTCCGATTTCCGGAAAGAATATTGATTTTTCAAAAATCTTGGATTCAGTTTTAGTTTTCATCCAAATCGACCCCTAGACTCCTTTGAGTATTTTTTTCTATTCCTCATAGTTTCAATTTTGGCTATCCACGCTATCAAAAGTTCGCCCTGTATATCCCGACCAATTCCGCATGGTGTCCATTTGGCGGCAAGACAAACACTTCTTTATTATTGGTTACCTCGGTGGGTGTCGTTAACTACTAAGGGATGCATGATGTCAGAGGATGGCAACCTACTAAAGCATTACGTAAGAGGATGGCATTATGCCATCCTGTCTGGCTCTTAATATCGACTAAATGCGCTCGCCTAATATGTCTACTGCTTTAACGGCAATTTTTCTTGGACCGTGAAAGCCTGTTTGTATGTTTAGCAGTGAATGTAATGAGCAGATGAAGAATACCTATATACGTAATGTGATAAAAACGAAGTCTGTTCAGCACTTTTCAGATTATTTTAAAATAGATAGATGTGGCTGGCTGACTTAATAGTTAATTTAAATTATTGATAGTAACGTTATTCACACTACATAATTGGCCTATAACGTTCCCACTGGGCCTCAGGCTTTTGCGAGAGGGAGTAGGGTCTGATCCTGAACGCGACCGTAACCACAAATCACCCCGACCTCTATGTCACTCAAGGAAACGACGAAGACGATGACGGCACGGTTGGCGTAGTGGCTAAGCGATTGGACTGCTGCGCTGCGTGTCGCGGGTTCGATCCCCGCGAAACAAATATTTGTATGGCCTGCAGATAGTTGTTTCTGGTCTGGGTATTTGTGTATGTGACTTTATATGTTTGTGAAGGCACCCACGATACAGGAGAAATTCCTAGTGTGGGGCAATGTTTTTTAAAAAAAGAACAAACAGAAGTAAGAAAGAAACCTTTTTTGGTTTACATCATTCCTTTACTTGATAACTTGTTTAACCTTTTCCCAAATATGTTGTTGTAACTTGAATACCAGTAGTTAGCATAGAACGAAACAATAGCACGATTGCCTCTCTGACCTCCATAACAATACTAACTGGGTAATACGATACCCATTGGTACAACTGACATTCCTTTTTACCCGACTGGAAGAAAAGGGTAATGTTTTTAGGGTTCCGTAGTCAACTAGGAACCCTTATAGTTTCGCCATGTCTGTCTGTCTGTCTGTCTGTCTGTCCGTCCTCGCTTAATCTCTGTGACCGTTAGCACTAGAAAGCTGAAATTTGGGACCAATATGTGTATCAATCACGCCGACAAAGTGCTAAAATAAAAATTGGAAAAAAATATTTTATTAGGGTAGCCCCCCTATATGTAAAGTGGGAAGTGTTTTTTTTTTTAATTTTAACCCTAATGTGTGATATATTGTTGGAAAAGTATTTAAAAATGAATAGGGGTTTACTAAAATCATTTTTTGATAATGTCAATAATTTCGGAAATAATCGCTCCAAAAGTAAAAAACAAAGCGTCCCCCCCCCTCTAACTTTTGAACCATAAGTTTAGAAAATACGAAAAAAATCTGAAAAGTAGAACTTTATAAGGACTTTCTAGGAAAATTATTTTGAACTTGGATGGAAACAACAGATGGAAACTGCAGTTAACCAATATAATTTGGTCCCTGAATCGTATGAGCGCCTATACAATCCAGAGGTCAAGTTTCATTTGCCCGTATTTTTTTTTTAACTTCGTTTACATAATATTTTATTATCTACGGAACCCTACACTGAGCATGGCCCGACACGCTCTTGGCCGGTTTTTATTTTTTTGGAGGGTGGGAAATTATCAAATCTCCCGCTCTGGGCGGAGCGGACTTCTACTGACTAACTACCACCGATATTCCTTGTTAGCCCTTTGTGTCCAGAGACGCGGTATCTCTTTCGAACAACCCGCAGCACAACTGACATTCCTTCACTTCATATCTTGACAAAACCTTCCTCTCATTCCAGTCGCCATCGTCCTGGGCCTGATCAACTGCATCAGCATCGTGGTGCTGAACATAGCCTGCCTGATTGCTGGCATCTGGCAGATGTTAGCCGGCTTCATCGTGGTAGTATGTGAGGCACCGTGTTGCTGCTTCTTCATCGACTATGTGCAGACCCTCAGCGATAAGGTGGAGTCCAGGCCCTACTGGAATAAGGCTGCCTTGTATATTGGGTAAGTTGATAGTTTCTTGTTTTATTTATACGTGCCTACTGGGTACTGCAAACGGTGTCCGAATTAACCGTGTTATCTGCCTCGTTGTCCTAGTGGTCGCTAGAGCGACTGCTGAGCATGTGGTACTGGGTTCAATTCCTAGGTAATAAATGATTTATTTTGCAATGAATGTGTTTACAAAATAAGATCTTATCTTACGGCATCCAAAAGTAAATGATCGGGCAAAGTGTTATCGTGTTTTACGCGTGCAACGCAAACATTAAAAATAGACTTATTACGTGTATAGGCGTCAAATTGCATCCAAATAATCGTTCCCAGGTTGATTATTATTATGCGCACGAGAAAATCGCTTCGCAGCGCAATGAAACGCTATCTTATGCTTAAGAATAGTTTTCTCGTGCTCTTAGTAGAATTTAATGTTCCTACTCTCTTTCAATAAACAGTAATAATAATAATCAACGCCTATAAACACGTCAAGGGCAATTTTTTTGTGGGCATTGTACTCATAAATGTCGATCTTTACCTTCAAATATCTCGAAAACGTGACACTTTGGGGTACCATGTTACACGACATTTTTTGTTCGTCTAGGTGTCCCCTACATACCAACATACCAATTTCACCGTGGGCCGTGATTTCTAAAAAAAAACAAAATGGCGGTGGGTCGATATGCCAGCTACCATACAAAAAAGTTTAAACCCCTTTAATAAATGGAGACTCTGTCTAACCCTTCGGGAAATACAGGCGTGGTGTTATGTTGTGTGACAAATGGGAATGTCCAAAATGAAAACATTGGTGCTTGGAATGTGAATCATCTGATAATAATGGCTCGTACATAAGGCATCTGCTACACCGCAGACGCAGCGAGTAGTTTTCTATTTCGAGTATTTTGTTATCGAGAAAATTAAAAACATGTTCATAGATCCCGTGTTAGTAAAATAAATATATTCAGGGTGTAAACGGACTCTTCACGAAACCTTCAACCCAGCATTCACACATCAAACTAAGTGACATTGCGCAAAAACTGTTGGTAAACGATTTCATATTTGGTGTGAAAAATCACGATTTGCGATAGTGCTCAAGAAAAAAAGGGAAAAAAAAAATTGTCGTAGAAACATAACGAGCAATGTAACGCACATAAAAGTCAAATCATTATGCTGATGGATGTATTCAACGGGTCATCGGGTACTTGAACGGACAGAATGGGGATCTTACACAAGTCATGGACATATTTAAAGTAAAGTTGTTACACTGAAAAACAAAAAAAAACGCGTGAAAAAGTTGTAACTCTGCCCTGCAATATCTCCGTGACTAGAAGATCCAGTTGGTATGGTCGAATATACAAATTACCAGTGGATCCCTGACTGCCAAACATACAACTCATATTACTTGCGGCGCTGGAAGGTCTAGTAATCGCTTGTCGCTTATCGCCGGCAGAGGGACCAAAGCCTTAACAAGACATCGCCTTTCAATTAACCCTTATCATAAAACCTGTTAATGTATTCACTTGTAATTACTACAGCTATCTTGGTGGTACTTCTATACATTTTATTTTAAATTGGAAGTATTTGTTTCTTGAAGGTCGATTCTAATAAAATTATGCTAGTGAAACTCCGCAGACGTGAAGGGTATCGGTATCTTGTGAGTCAGTTCATATCCAGCGGATTTACACTTATTGACAATACTCATACAGTCCTTTATTCAGTGACATCAAAAAACTGCGCGAGGATTTTTTAGACTGCCTCGTGGAACTAGTGGTCGAAAGCGCGACTGCTGAAGATGTGATCCTGAGTTCGATTCCCGGGTCGGGCAACGTGTTAAGGGTTTTTTCATCGGGAATTTCTCTCAGGAGCAGCTACGGAGTCTGATATTGTGCCTGGTTGATGGCAATAGGCTTAGGCCCCTATAACAAATGACTTAAACATAACACCTCTGCCTAACCCTTCGGGCTTACAGGCGTGATTTTATGTATGATTTTTTCGCTTGGTGGAAACTGTAAACCCTAACACAATACTGCAGGCGGAAAATCTTTTTTTCTTTGGCAACACTATCTGTTTGGGATGATTGGATACTTGAGTGCCGATTGGTTTATCTCAGAGTCGATTAATTTATTTTAACATCACTGTCAAAATCAAAGTGATCCCTATTGTCGTCATGATAAGGTTGATTTCGGGCTGCCAGTGTTAAAATAACCGTGAAAAAGTGTAAATCGACACTACTTATGACGTAGGATAGGTATCAGTTTTCCAAGTACGCACGACCATCAGTCATACTATACAATCCAATTTATGCGGATCTCTCATTGTACAGGAAATCTATACAAGGAGAGGCCATATTATACTGGAAATGTATAATGTATTGTGACGCCGTGTGTACTGTCACGAGCTATGGAATTTATACACTTGCAATATTCAAAATCGTTTTTCTCGTGAAATAAGACCTTCTGATTGCTACTTTGAAATAGGTAAGACCTACATATTTCGAGTAGGTACGGCTTCCAGATTACTATGTTCGTGAAAACAAAACGTTAATATACAACACAATATACAAGATACAGTTGGAGAAAATGGCTTTTGAATTTTGCTAATTGTAAACAATACATTTCATTCCGTACGCACGCTATGCGCTTTTGACGTGGAGTTGCGGACACCGCCAGTCCGGTATACAATACATTTCATTGCTCTTGACTGTATACAAATCACACAACGTCGCGTCAAATGAATCATCGTGTTATCGACGCCACAAAAGGCAAGTTTGCACTCCGAGGAACAGTCTGTTATCTGTGTATAGTTTCTTTATGACAAATTAGTATGACGTTTAATTTATTGCCTTATTAGTTTGTAATCATGGTTCATTGTTCCTTATCTATTTTATTTGTTGAAAATAGACTAGCTCGCTCGCTGCCCGCTAATTCGTTCGCGTCAAAGAAAAAAGTGGCAACGAGTGCCAAAGGAGTCTGTTCCTTTCGGTCTGTTTCTTACGTGTGAATCATCATCATCATCATCAGCCTATCAATGTTCCCGCTTCTGGGACACAGGTCTCCTCTCTTTGAGAGGGAATGGGCTATAATCAACCACGCAGGCCCAGTGCGGATTGGTAAATGTCACAAGTCTTCGAAGTTTTGGTTCTAGGACATGCCGATTTCCTCACGATGTTTTCCTTCACCGTGTGAATGGCAAGCTAAATTGTATCGGCCCAGGACTGAGCCAAGAGTTTGGCGCCTTCAGTAGCCAGTAGTAAGCCAAACCACAGGACACGTGGGACAATTTAAGATATAAGTGCTCCGTCACGCGTCTGGCACCCGATAATGTCGGCTATCCATCGATATCGATGCAAGATTTTTATGGCTGTATTTCAACGCATTTTTCGATACGTCACAATGTTTGTTATTAGTTTCATCGCGGTGCCAAATTATTTCATTATTATAATTCAAATTCAAAGATCGATCTTCCCACATAAGGCACTGTTTTCCGCCTAAACCGGTTTCATCCCAATAAGGATATTGTTAGAGGAGCTCGTGGCTTAATAAGAACTGCCACTCGGGTCGATCTTTAGGTAAAGCTGTGCTTGCCTAGGTTGGTCTGTGGATGGGTGACCGCCCGACATACCGAGTTTCGTCCGTGCCTCGGAAAGCACGTTAAGCTGTCGGTCCCGGCTGCCATATATAGATCTTTGGCAGTCGTTACAGGTAGTCGGTGACATGAAATTCTGACTTCCAGTCTTACCAAAGAGTATCGATTACCTAGTATTAACTGGGTTGTGGAGGTCAGATAGGCAGTCGCTCCATGTAAAATACTGGTACTCAGCTGCATCCGGTTAGACTGGAAGCCGACCCCAACATAGTTGGGAAAAGGCTAGGCAGATGATGAAGGATATTGTTAGATAGTTCATGACCATGGTTAAGACTTTCTATGAGGCTAGTACATTCCCGTTGCATAATCTCCTTTTTCAATACACTTCCTCGAAAACTAGCTCTTATTGTACTACGATTAGGTTCGAAATGCAACATATTTCGCATGCGTGCGGTAATCTTATTTTTCCGCAACCAAGGGCGAGAAAGAAAATTACCACAGAAAACTATAACTTAAATTATGTCCAAATCGATTAAAATATAGGAAATTTTAAAAAATATCACCACCGACTATAGATTCGGCAGTGTTTCTTTTTTAATTTCGTCACTTTGATTTGGGTCTTTACAGCATAAATATTTTTTGAATATTAAATTGTGTTTGTAAAAATAATATAAATAAATATGATTATTTTAAACAATTATTTACTTTTATGAACAAGTAAACATTTATTTGTATTATTAATTAAAAAATATTAGAATTTTATATTTTTCCTTTGAGGCGGTTTAGCGGCTTCATACCTTTGCTTCTTCTTCAATCTGGCAAAATCAAACCGCGGAAAAAAAGCAAATGAAATCATAGAAATAATCTCCTAAAAATTGATGACAAAAATACTTAAGTATCGTTATTAGTTAATTTCTTCGAAAGTGTATTGAAAAACGTCGTTTGATACACGTGGGAATTTGTTATTGCATTTCTCGACCCCATGAACACCCTCGCCAAACGGCTCGGGTCTTCAATCCGCCTCGAATGCAATAACAATCTTTCCGCACTTGTATCAAAATGTACTATTCTAGGCAAGTGAAACCGCGAGATGATTATATAAAACTACGACGTTACCTAATCTCCCGTCACAATAATAGCGCAATAAAATTTCATAGCATGCATCGCAAATCTAAAGCAACGTCACGGTCGCGACTGAATGCTTTGCGAGCTATTGTGTAGCCGCCGTTAGCTGTGAGCTGCGAGCTGTTAAATAATAGCAATATATTATCCTTCCTTCTGAACAACACGTGACTCAACGTTGTGCTCTTGTTATCGTTCAGAATATATTGAACCGAAAATGAAATACAGAAACACTGTTCTGTACGTCGCGTTTGGTTAGCGAATGTGACTAAACAATAAGAAATTTTTATTTATAGTAGTTTATTCCCACAAAACGGCACGGAAGTGACAAACATCGAGGGATTAGAGTGCGCATCTTCAACGGAGACACCATGGCTTGTCTGCGTGGAAGTTGCATTAGCTCTTTGCCACTAGCAAATCTTCGTACAGCAGGTGTAGATCGTGATGCAAGGGCAGCAGCACCCACCGCAGCAGCACATAATGCTCGACTACTTTACTCTTTGAGAAGAACAGTTTGATATCGTTGATCGACATTGAGACAGTAATATTTGTTTATTATACCAATAAACGATAGCAAATGCACTATTCTTCAAGTCCTAGGGTCCCTAGGATTTAGAGAATTGTGGTAACCGGACCCGCGATACCTTTAAAGTAGTGACCCATAGATGTCGGTGTCCACTTACCTCACTAAATAAACCAAATGTTTTAATCTGTATGTTTTTCTGTCTATCTCCAGGCTATCAGTTCCACCATTCTTCATGTGCTTCCTCAGCATGAGCACGTGGTTCGGCAGCGGACTAATCTTCGCCACCGGCATCATCTATGGGATGATGGCTCTCGGCAAAAAGTCAGTATCATTCTTACTTTCATTCATTCATCCATACACACACACACACGCACACTCGTAAGGGACTGTACACTATACAGGGTGTAAATCAACCCATCACACAGCGGTCAACCAAGCATTCTGTACATCAAACTAAGTACCCCTACGCAAAAAAATTTGCTGGGAAACGACTTTTTTTTTGGGTCAAAAATCACATTTTACGCTAAAACTCAATGTAGTACTTTTAAAACATTGTGCTAGTGGATGCTATGAATAGTAAACGGGTCATGGAGGTAATTTAAGTAAAGTTATAACCTGAAAAACTAGTATTTACAAAAACAGCTGTGAAAAATTTGGAACTTTGACCCCCAATATCTCCGTAACTAGGGGGTTCCCAGGTATGGTCTAGAACAAAAAAAATATCGCAGTGATGGGGAGAACAAGTGCCCTTCGTTTGCGTTAAGGGTACTTTTACACCCTAGAACTGTTGGCGAATTGACAAATGAACATGTTCGAATCGAAAGTCGCCGGCTATGTCGGCCACTTTGCTGTGTAGAGCCTACTACACACACACACACACTTATCAAGTTTTAACTCGTACGGTATTGATTATAATTTTGTTTCATATTTGCAACCCATAGTTACTTTTATGGGTCCCTTAGGTTTCCAAGTTGCAACCGTTATTTCACGAACAATTCTGGAAACATAAGCATATTGTGCTCGTAACAAATAAACTCACATAACGTCTTACATAAATGAACTCACGCTATTACTTTTATAAGAATAAAGTGTGCGTTACACCTTCATACTAGTAATAATTTTATACGTACTGTGTTTCTAACATGATTGTTAAACTCAAGTAATTTGGCAAAATGGAGGGTAGTTTGATAAAGGTGAAACATAGATGGGTATTTAGTCTAAAAGTAAAGTCAGAGATTTTTTTTTATTGATCAGTTTACATATTACAATTTGTAAATAAAGAAGACTTAAAGACGTGTGTTAATTTGATAAATAATATAATTATGTATCCTTAGCGTGCATCATGAAATAATCTAATAGCAGTCTACGGCTATTGGTATTTTACTACCAGTTGACACCTTTCTATAAACACATCCTCTTTGACAGATCACTTGTAAAAAAAGGGAATAAGTTTACCAAAACTGGACATGGTCTATGAAACTTAATTTGTTATTGAACTTTTTCTTCACGAATTTCTCAGCTCGTACCGAGTTGATAACAATAGGCTTGCTCGCGATTACATGAAACTTAACTGGCGAAATGTGGGTTTACTCTGCCTTACCCTTTGGGAATAACAGTCGTGATGTTAAGTTATAAAATGAATGAAATTTGGTAAAGATACTCCCTTAGTTGTAATATTAAACCGTGTAACTAACTCTTTGGGTGTGGGTGTTATTATCTAATTTATCTAACATTTTGTCCAAATCTTGCTTTTGTGTATGCCATCTTTAGTCTGTGAGCATCTTATGTCTGTCTTCGGTACAGTGAACTTTATGGTCATTGTTTATAAGGTTGGTATCGGGTTGCTGTTGTCAAAGGTAATATAAGGTCCCATTCAAATAGATGGAAAAACTTTTAGAAATCATTGATACCACCAAGATAAGGACAATGGTAAATAAAATAAGAAAAACGCATTAGATACTTACAAGAAAAAATAATAGCTAAACGAAAATACACTAAAAACGTTGGTTACGCATCATTTTAGGTCAGAGTAATGTCAATTTAATTAGTTTTTTTGAGATGACGAGTAATACAGAAGTATGGAAGAACACATGCTGCGCCGACCCCAAATAAATTGGGATAAGGGCAAGAGAATGATAATGATGATCTTTGGTGAAACGTACTGAAAGGAATTAAAATTTGTCTATTTAAATGGGACCTTACATAAGAATGCAAGACGTGTAGTGTGTAACTAATTCGATGTGTGCTGTGTGCGTGCGGGGCGCAGGGGGTCTCGCGACGACATGGCGGCGATGGCAGCGGGCGGGACTACGCCCCCGGGCGCTCCGCTGGCGGGCTCGCACGACCACAACGTCACCCTCATGGAAGACCCCGACGTGTGGCGCCCCAACTAAACGAGGCACGCATCTATCTAACATGTACACCTTCACACCTGATTTTTTGAACAAAAAATATCGACATGTAATACAAGAGCAGTACTTAGATGTCGACAGAGCCGACTTTAGCTGTCGACAAAGGCTAATGCGTTTGCCGTCGACACGTGGACAGCAAACGCCGACCAATTTGTCGACTGCTGAAGTTAACCCTGTCGACTGCTGCAGTTGACTCTGCCGACAGCTGGTGTAAGCTCTGTCGACAGCTGACGACGCTACAACAATGCTGTCAACAGATTGAGCAGCAATCGGCGTGGCGAAAACAATAGCAGTTGCTTTTGTCGATAGTAGTAGTTGGCTCTGTCGACAGTAGCAGTTGCCTCTGTCAACAGTAGCAGTTGCCTCTGTCGACAGTAGCAGTTGCCTCTGTCGACAGTAGCAGTTGCCTCTGTCGACAGTAGCAGTTGCCTCTGTCGACAGTAGCAACTTTGCTGTCAACAGAGCCAACTTTAGCTGTCGACAGTAGCGGTTGCCTCTGTCAAAATCAACTACTAGTGCTGACAGAGGCAACTGCTACTGTCGACAGCTAAAGTTGGCTCTGTTGACAGCAAAGTTTTAGTCGTCCGTGTTGATTTTCGTTCCAGAAACTGGGTGTTTTGTGTTTCGTCTCTGCTTGTTGCCTGCTAGGGATTGCATGGTGGTGGAAGCTATGATCTATTTCGATAAAAATATCCGCTGAACTGCTGGAAACAAATCAACGCGCTGTAGAATTGGTTGATCATATAGGAATCGACTACAGTCAGCTTGAACTGGTCAGAAATATCTTAATGTTCATGACATAAAAGCGAATAGTCCGACACGGTGTCGAGTCATATCGTCTGTACCGAAATGAGGCTACTTACGTCTTTTTGACTTTTATTACATCGACATAAAGATCTTTCTAATCGGTTCAAGCTGGACTGCGTCGACTAGTGTCAACAAACTTTGAAAATTATATTAATCCTTGATTTTTTCTGAACAGTGGATGTTTCTATTAAAATATGACTATGACTTAATGTTGCATGTGCCTGCTTCGAATAATTTCCTATTTATTTGTCTCTATTTTTCGTTCGGCACAAGGTTTCTTTTTTCAGCATTTGGGAGCACAATTTTGTTTTGTTCTTCGTATTGTTCAATTTTTATTTTTATTTAGTTTTCTTGGTTATATTATTAGATAAGTATCTAATTTTATTTTTTCTGCTAGTTAAATAAACTCTGATACTTAGCAGAGAATTCCACTCTCCTGCCTTTGCACACATTGAAAACAATGGGGTTGTTTTATAAAATATTCATATTAGCACTCCATTTTCTCACTTCTGCATTTACACACATTCAATATAAAATACGGGGTGTAATGATCATCGACCTACAATACCTCTTTTTCCATAAATTCAGTACATTATTCTACCTAAACCCACCACCCGCTTAGACATTTTAGTCGGTTTTAAAAATATCAGCTGTTTCCATACATTTTGACTTGTATTGTGTATGAACCAGCAGTTTTTTTTATCGACATTAATGGGTTTGAATTAATTGTCCTGCTTAACTTTCGCCATTTCATTTCATTTTTTTTTAAATAGCGGCCACGCATAAAACCTATCGTTACAAACAATTATTGTGAGAGACAAAATCTTCTATACCATCACATTTCGGAAATAAAAGCTAACAAAGTTGTACTGATGGCGAAGATTCTAACTTTGATAGCTTATATCCCGGGAAACATGGCGCTCTAAGAGATATGATTAGATATGTGGCCACTATTTTGAAATTAAAATAAAATGGCGGAAGCTAGTTATGTCCTTTTTACGCTATTGGGTTTAGAATGATGTGCTAAATTTACAGGAACATTACGCAAGTCGATGTCTTACACCACGTATTTAAGAACAAACACAATAATAATCAAATTATTCTCAACAGAGGATCAATAGATGACATGAGGACGTCGGCGGCTAACTTAGAGGCGGGTGCGGGCCAGCCAACCAACGCTCCTCGCGCCAACCTCGTCACAAACGAACAACCAATGAGCTTCACCGGCGTTCCTGGGCGCAAGTGATCGCGCCAATCAGCAGTCAGTATCACCGGCTATCCCGCAGGCCGACTACGTGAGTCTCCTTCACGGTATGCGCTCCTAGTACTTTTGTAGCGAACACAGGCTTTTGATGAACTTTGATTAATTATTTATTAATAGGGACGGTAAATGTGAAAGTAATGGTAGTATAGTTAGTTCCAAGCCAGTTTATATTTCAAAGTAACTCGACCTCATTGGTCAGATTGAGAACTAGCTACAGTCACGCCACCTACAGTGAGCTTCAACTGACCTTCCCCATGATTTCTAAATCAATATAAACTGACCTATTTTGAACACGCACAGGGTTTGTATTGTACCACTTCATATCCGATATTATTTTAATCTGACTTCAGCGTGGGAAATAGATGGAGCAATACATCCTGTATAGCTTCATCTCTTTCCTCACTTCCAAGAATTGACGGTACAGTCCCCGATAACCATTTCCCTGTACTCATCTGTCTTTCCATCACTGAAAGAATTTCATTCTGATATGAAAGCGCTTTCGATTCCTGCGCTTCTTGCTCTCGCGAAAAATGACACCTGCAAATATTAGAAAGACATGGAGAGACAGACTAATGTGTGTAAGCAAAATCTCACACAATATGTGTTTGAATAAGGTTCAGTTTATGATTGTTCGAACAAAAACAAGTTTCAGAGTTCATGATAAGCCATTATGTAAATTAGTCGATTTCTAAATGGTAACTGTATAATTATGTTAGTCATAGTTTCTAACTAAACCAATATTTTATAAAATTGTTGTCGACTGGGAGTGCTTCGGAATTCTCAAAATGTTTATATCGATATTTTGGGCTTACTTTTAAAATGAATTATGTTTCTTACTGTGTATAATAATTTTGTTTGTATTTTAGTACTATGGAGCGCATACAAATCCCTACAAAGACTTTAATGACGTCTGTAATCAATGGTGTAAATTGAACCTTTCGAAAATATATCCATTCCAGGCGTTCAACAATATTCACTGTTAAACTCCTTAGTTTAGTATTGCCAATTAAAAAACCAGTGTCCTCCATACAAAATAATAGGATTGCCAACTTTTTTATTTCATTCTGCTTGTAGATAGTTAATATACTTGTCTATGACTATATTCAGCATGTATTATAATAATCAATTATTTGTTATATCTATAGAGGTTTATGAAATAAGCACATATTATACTAGACATAATGTACCATATCGCTTGGCCCAAGAGTGGAGATTAAACTAAAATAGATATTATGTTGGTTGCAATAGAGGCTGTTGTGCAATAAGTGGTCTTTTTCATAATAACATGTTCATAATAAAGGACCAATGCATTTGAAATCTATAAAAATGAACCTCAAACAGAAGTAATTTTGTGGGGAAATAATTTATTTACATGATTGTCTTGATGGCCAATAGAATAACTGTAAAGTGGCTTCAAAATAAAGTTTATAAAAAAACCTAATGTTTCAGACGATTTTGTCTCGTCATAATTATTACGCGGCGTCTTAACCAAAGCGATCGTTCGCGATTGTTCGATCAACTATTACTTATTGTCCGGAATAACGAAAAGCGCCTTCTATCGGCGAAACAACGCGTACGGGTTCGGTGAACAAAATGAACGCATCGCTCGTGTGTTCGCGCAACATTCGCTTTGATTACGACGCGGCCTTAAATCCACGTTAATAACTATGTCAATTTTGAAGTCACGGCGTTTATAGTATAATAATAAATAAAAGTTAGGAGAAAATCTAGTACCTTGAGCTAAGACGTATACTTTGACTCCATATTTAATATTTATTATAATAGTTAGAGAGTTGTAATCGTAACGTAGTCGAGGGCTGTTAATAGTGTAATTTATTGTTTAATATTATTTTTTAGGCGAAAGGTGCCCGATGGCTCATGATTAGGTTCTTTTAGATGTTTTATGAGGATAGTAATGAGTTAGGGATTTCATCGATTATCTATAACATCTTAGGGGGTAATGGAATAGATTATTATTCAAGCGGTTGTAACGCAATTTATCTGATTTAGATTTGCATGAGTTAGGTAGCGAGTTATTGTTAGTACAGTCAGCATCAGAAGTAGATTAACACTACTCAAAGTTTCAAAGCAGGTTTTCTTTTAATAAAAACTTGTTAGATATTACTCGTTACTAACAAGTTATTGAAGAGTAAGGAATAATCTTGAGAATCATTTAAAAATAGCAGGAGTCCTGTACATCAAACAATTAAACTTCCGAAATGTTAAGCTACTTCTGTTGCTGACTGTACGTCGCAAGATAATTATCTCAGACTTCAAGTAACGGTTTCTCATTAGGAAGCGTCTCTAATGGCGGTACTTTCACAGAAGCCTAAAAGCTTGGCCTTTTCACGGTGTTATGGTTTCTGAACAGTCCGCTTGCCTTATGGGCTTGCCGTATTGTTGGTCCCTACTTACACCACTGAGCATCCCGTATTGACCTCTAAGGACTTAACTCGCTATTTGACTAAAGGTATTTCTAAACGGGCTATACTTCAGGCCTGAAAAAATGCTTGGTCTTACTAAATATGTGTGGCTATGGCCGGGTCATTACTGCAATATTGCATAGTATGGCTGGCAATGTTGCCGGCTATACTATGCAGTAAAGTATTGCCCGTTTAGCAGCACCTTGCATTTGTAAATTAGCCTTTATGGTCTATTTATCTACCGTAAAATACGTAATCATTATTGTCCTCTCAGTATAAAACGGTATTTCATACATATCTTCACAGTACCCTTACTGGAATAGATTTTCTATTAAATCATGTCTTCATTATTAAATTGTTATAATCTTGTGATCACACAAATATTATCATTAAATGAATTTTATTATTGCTCATATTTTATATTATTTTCATCCATATTGATGATAGGCAGTTATTTTCATGTTTTAAGATGGCAGGTATTTAAATTAAAATTGTACGGATGGTTTTGGGCGGCCATACGTCGTATCAAAGGAGTTTGATCCAAATTAATTATACTTAGAATAGTAGTTAGCGAAATTTTCTTGACATTGATGTAAAGTGTTTATTATATAGAATATATTGTATGGTTACGCCTTCCTTCGTGCTAGATTTACTGATATTTCATCGAAGATTTAAAACGTTAGGAACGCTCTACCGCGTCAAGAAATGCTCACATTGCTGTTGTTTCGTTGACAATGACATTTGGATAGCATTGTCTCCCTCACTCATAACAAATATCGTATACTAGCAGGTGATGCGAGTTTACTCTTCGGTGAGCCACATCCATCGGTTTAAATCTTTGTATTACATCATATCGTAATTCTTATGAACTTGTGATTTGTTTCGGGAGCATTTTTATAAAGCTGTGTTTGTTAAAGACATTAGGAAAGGATTCTTTTGCATTGTAAGTATGGTTTACTTCATGAAAATATGTTTTTAAATCTTGTATAAAAAGGTACGTTCGTAAATCTGAATGCAGAGGGCGCCACTTACGATTGAGTCTTGAAGTCATCACCTGTTTTGACAAGGCATTGGAATCCTAATATCTAACGTATGCATTCCGAAATCGTACTGAATTTATGGGTCTTTTCTTTTCGGTTCTTGTTTTTTAAATATACTTTTTTATATATATATCTTGCATGCGTCAATATATACGTAGTTCCTGATGTTGGTGGTCTAAAACATTGTTACAACAATGTCAATTTGTTGAGATTGCATGTTTAGATAATGTTAAGTGTAGTGGGTCGCACTTGAGGTACTCCACGGAATTATCGCCAACCAATTATATGTAAGGTTGGAGATTGTAATATTATATACTTAAAATATGTGTTTTTGGTCCCTATTGAAGTTACAGTATATTTATCAATAGTTGAACAACCGGGCCTTTAATTTTGTGCTAAGAAAATGAGTTTTACTTAGAACTGTGCTACTAATTGCCGCACTCAGAGACGTTTAATGATTACCTAAGCCACCACTTAGTAAAAGTTTTGTATTTCAAATCTTTACTAAGTGACGGCTTAAGTAATCATAAAACATAAAACTTGCTACATAAAAGGACTGGTTGATTCAACTCATAATGGATACATTTTTACAAAATATTGAACACATAGCCATTAGATAAATGTTTGCAACAATATGAATATATTAAATTATCACTGTTACTGTAATTGCAAAATATTTTTGTAAAATAACAATTTTAAACGCCACGTTGACTGCGTAAGTATTATTGTGTATAAGAAAGGCCCTAGTCTTAGATAATAAATTTGCTAGTTTTTAACATTTTTGCTCACACACAGCCAATATTTTAGTGAACGATTTTTTTATTTGAATTTGTATGAAGTGTTGCCAGTTTGGGAAACAGGAACAGGTTAAAAATTAATTTATGAACTTGCAACACTAAATGAAATGGTTGAAAGCTATGTGGCCTGTGCTTCCTTATTTACATTTTTTTTATTAGATACATCATGATTTTTACAAGCATCGATTTATTTATGTATATTAAGCGAATTAATTGTTATTATAAGAATTTACGTTGAGATTGTATATAGTATATGCTATGATTAAATTGATAAGTTTATATACATTCTTGCTTAGCCTAAAACACTTGCAACTTGGATAGTTGGTGTTCAGTTAGAAAGTTATTTGAAATGAAATCGTTAATTAATATGTTGCTTGTATACTTAGGATTAGTGCAGAGATAATGGTATTACTATTTAAAAATTGCACCGTGTAGCCAAAGAATTAAATTAATAAATCCATTTGGAAAGTTTCTACAACATGGATTGCTGAAAAACAAAGTCACCTCATTGGTGTTTGATATTTAACACTGCTGGAAAATGATATTAACAAGTATGACAGAAATGACAACACCTTTACCTATAGTATACTTACTGTACTTTTATAGGCAAAATAACTGTGGCTAAAAACTGTCTCCTATCTTCACTCATTAGTGGGTCGTCGAGGAGTGGACTTTCAAAAGTCTGTTTTGGGGTCAACCAACGTAACCCGGACAAACGTTTCTTACCACCGGGACATGTCCCAGTTTACCGAGACAGCAGTCCTAGTTTCAACATTATGCACGACAAGATTTTGACACATCAGCTAAATCGGCGGGATGATGCGAAGTCATGAAATTCAAGAATTTTCGTGAACTTTCAGCATTCGATTTTGGAATGAAAAACATGTTACGGCAGCTGTTTAAGTCGCATGCTGTGTATGTGTGGCTATGCCTAGCGGCCTATTTCCTGAACGTTTTAATTATTTGTCCCAATGCTAGGGAGATGCCTCCCGATTCTTTCGAACTCTCCCGGTGTCTTAACTTCTCAGGGCTGAGGAATGAGTCCAAATCTTCACACCAGCGCTTCTGGGGCCTGCCTCGGTGACGACAACTTTCTTCAGGTACCCACTTCAGCATTGGCAAGACTGGTTGTCAGACTTTCAAGTCACTGACTACCTGTCACGACTGCCAAAGATCTATATATAGCAGCTGGGACAAACAGCTTAACGTGCTATCCGAGGCACGGAGGAAACTCGATATGTAATAGGTGGTCAACTATTCACAGACCAACCTAAGCAAACGCGGCATAACATAAAGATCGACCCGAGTGGCAGTTATTATTAAGCCACGAGCTCTTCTTAATATAGCTACATAATATATTCAATTTTATTTTCTGCTGATCAATGACGATCCCACAAGAAATAGGATAGGATTTATCCCTGCACTGAAACTAAGTAAGTAAAAATTGTTTGTAACACTACTGTAGGAGCTAAGAGTATGCGTAGTTGTATAGTGTAAGCGGTTGCAGTTGTTTCTCGTCGAGTTCATGTTATATTTAGGAAAGCATATCTGTAATAAATGTGTGTATATTGAATTTGCAGTTTTATTTTGTGTGTGTAAATGTATTTACATGTTAGATGTGTGTCCAAAACCGGGATGACGCCCTAGAACCTAGAAGGACATACACTGACTTCATATGTTAACTGTCCTGTTGGTCTCGTGGTCACAAAGCGCGACTGCTGAGCATGGGGTCCTGGGTTAGATTCCTGGGTCGGGCAAAAAGTGCAATTGGGTTTTTCAATAGAAACAGTAGTAGCCCGGAGTTTGGAAGTTGGCGGTATAATACACCTGTTGGTACACATTTTTCTCTCAAAGTCTGATGGGGCGGCAATCCGTTACGACCGGAGAGAGATCAGAGGGCGTCTGAAATAGCCACTTTAGCAGATCACAATATGAAACGGACCTTTCATAATAGTAACTGCGCTGCGTCCGTGACCATTTTACGAAATTTAACGCAATTCATATTATTTCCCTATTATGATCTATTTTCCTAAATGGTCACGCGTAGTTTCTATAATGAAAGTACCATTTTACGCTTTTTAACGTAATTCATATTATGTTCTGCTGAAGTGGACATTTTAAACCCCCAGATGAAGAAGCAAAAGTGGTAGGTATGTAAGAATCCTAGCAGCTAGTCTTCTGTAGTTTTTGTGTATGTGGTGGGGAAAAGGATAAGTTTATATATTCATTATTCCCTACATATTTGCTGATTTCCTTGTCCATTTGAGTAACATTTTGGTGTGTTTAACTTGGTTTGTATATCAGCAGTTCATAATAGCCTTGATATGAGGTACAAATGCCAGCACATCACAACAACTGTTACTGTAAAATTTTCCCAATACCTTGACCCTAATAAATAATTTTAATGGGTTTGCTATAAAGTTCAAAATCAATTACAGAAACTTGACAGATTCTAGTAGTTCTATGTCCTGACATCTGTAAATCACTCTAAATATATGTTCATTCATAACCTTACTGAAATCGGGTAACTAAAAACTGACAAGACAAACAAGCACAAAAAGTTATAACATATTGTTTATTTACAAAAATATACTAGTTACATTATAATTTTTATATTTAATTAAGTAGGTACATATATTTTATAATAATTATTTAGCATAATAACAAACACTGGAGAGTTGCTTTCTCGCAATCAGTTATAGACTGCGTGTGGTGGCATTCCAAGGACTATTTCCATAGTCTTCCTAGAAGTTAACCATAACTTCCTTATAAATCCTGAAAAAGAAAAACATAACTTTAAAAAACAAAAATAGAGCAATCATCATCATCATTCTCTTGCCCTTATCCCAATTCATGTTGAAAAACTACTTTTATATTTCCATCTTTTTAGTTAGTCACATATATAATAATCCTTCACAGAGGATTTGACTTCTTTATTTATAAGATTTGTCACTATGAATAAATTTCTTTTAAACATATAAGTTGTATATATTTATGTTATCTCCTTTCAAAACCCTTCATTTTGATACTCTACTAGATGGTAATGAAAATAAAAATTGAACTCCGTGATATGGCCCCCAAAATCTCCAATTTTTCTTTGTCAAGACGAATCTAACGACGTATATTTTATTCAAATCCGTTCATCTGTTTATGAGTTATGAGGGAAAGAAACGGACATATATACATACAAACATACATACAGGTCAAATACATAACCCTCCTTTTGGGCTTCACCACAGTTGGGTAAAAATAGAACTATAGACAAGTATTTGTGTAATTCCAGATCAATATTAAAGTCATACCACTTTTAATTAGTTATTATTCATTAACTCTCAGTAAATATAATAATTATGTAAAAGCTAATGGAACCTGAGGCCAGGCTTGACAACATGTATTTAGGTCAGATTCAATGTCATTTTGGACATTATGTACCTATCACAGAAAGATAAAGAAACCATTGTCAAATAATGTAGGTATTGCTTGGGCTGGTGTCTGACGCTCCACCTCCCAAGTGCATATTATCAAATATGTGGTCATGACTCATCACTAGTCATGACCAAGAGCAATGAAGAACCTTGCGTGAAAGAGGTAGGTAGTTATCTAATCCAAACTGTCAGCACAAAAGTAACAATCCTTTTAAAGATAACAATAAAACTTACTATGACTTCTGTTTTATTATCGCGCCTGTGATCGTTCCATGTCGCTGAATTAAACACTGCTTCTTGTCCGTCTCCAGGCAGACAGTGGGCGGCTTCAGATTAGGCTGTATCTTGCACGCCTGTTCCGATATCGCGACCACAATTCCCGCTGAGTCAACGTGCGCTGTACCTTTAGCAGCTAGACATAGCCCTTGGTGGTCGGCTACCAGACAACCACTCACGTTCGGCGTCGACATGATCTCTTCAACTACTCTGTCTAATTCCTTCTCCATGATGACTGACTGTTTCGAGTCGATATGCAACAAAATGGAATATTTTTGTTTACGTTTTTCACAAAGATCGTGATCGTGGATTGTCGATTTCGTTCTGTCAAGTGTCAACACTGTCAACTTGGCAGATTTTATCAATGTCACTCCGATGTACGAATGTTGTACATTTTTTTTTTAATTTGTAATGGGCTTGCTCTTGACCTCAATCTTACCCTAAGGGCAAAGATGAGGTCGACGATGGAACGAGCTTACCCAGAAGAAGCCTATTCACTCGCGACTTAAATAGATTAGGGTTATATGAACTCGGGAAAACCGAAAACATAATTTCAAACATGAAACAGCGCATTGATTTTTAAAATCAAATCCGATTTTATGATTTTATCCACAATTGTGTTAATTACAAATAATGGCGTAGCTTTTTTATAATGATATTTAGGATATGGGCAGGAGAATGACGATAGTCTCTCTCTGAACGATTTCAAAATAGCAAAGCACCTCATGGTTAATAAATAGCAGGAGAGTTTTACTTGGAATGGAACGCACAAACAAATGTCAATGTCAAAAATAAATCGTTCAGAAATTAATGAAACCCACGTTTGTCCCTCAAAAACTCAAAATCTTATGGCATGTTTTTTTTTGCAGCCACTGGGTTCCCACTTTCCCAGTTAAGAAGATAAACACCTGGTTCATTCACTAGACCTATAGAACTCCAAATGAGCTTCGCCATGGAAGCCTATCATAATGTTAATCGTATTTTGTACAGTAACTACGGAAATAGAGCCAGTACATCCGATAGCAAGGTCGTAGAGGCCGCGTCTCATTATTACACTTTTATACCACAACCTTACCTTAATCGGTCTACGCAATTGACATTGGCATACTTTTCGGCTAATACCTACTACCTACCTCATAATAATATTGTATAACATATTATTAAAGTTTTAGTTACCTACGCATTAGCCCTTCCGTTACAGATTATTTTTTACGCATGACTTATCTCTGCGGGAACAACTACCTACTTATTATACATGAAGATACTAACGATCTTTAGAAATTATGGTGCAGGTCAGTTGTTCATAGCAATTTAGATTTTATTTAAGGCATCCCATGTGGATAATAAAACCGTGCATTTGAGTGGATAGACTGTAAACTAGAATCGTTAGATTTTAAGAATAAGTATCAAAATTAATGAGTTTGGAGCCTCAAAGTACATAACAGTTACCTTAACGTAAATTCAATTCATGTGACTATTACTGGAGAATTAAAAACTGAGTAAAGCCACAAAGGTTTCAAGTTCAAGACGACGTATTTCTTGGTCTTGAAAACCAGTATTATAGCATGCCTTCTGTTTTTAGTTGCATTATTATCGTCGGCGAGGCGACTCGTGCCGTTGTGTTTACCGTAGTTGCCATGTTACAACTAATTGTGTACAGTTTACTTATATTCTTAACCTTCTTAGCAGTATTTGATGTTATCAGACTTTGCACGTATGAGAATGAAGGGTCTAAAAGGAGGCTGAGAATGTGGTCCGGTATGTAACTCCCTACATTGTCTTATCGTTCCTATGTATTTTGTTTACACGACAAAGTGTATTTTTTCCTCGTCAATAAGTTTTATCCAAGGACTTCATAAGATTGGCCAGATGGAAAGAAATTCTATAAAATAGCTGCCACGACAGATACGTTCATTCTTTAAGCACGTACCTACTTTCATATTTAAAACAACAACTACTTATTTATTTTTATAAATATGAATAAATTCGTATTCTTATTTCTTGAAACAATACATTCACCACGTCATTATACTCTAGAGGTTAATGAAAGATATGACAACCTTTTGTTTTGGCACCATAACGGCTGCTTAAAATCAAAACATATTATCACGTTCCAACAAAAATGTTCAGGAGAGCCAAATTATGTAAATGGATAAGTATCTAAGTACTTAAGAAGTTAAGGTGACTACCCGGATGATTTTCAATTCTCACTCTCTCACAAAAGGACTGGAGAAATGAGAAAAGACACTGGGTCTCGTAATGTCTGAGATTAAATCAAACAAAAAAAGACTTACGGGGACGACGTGGCATTGCCTAAATATAGAAGGTCAAGATCTTAGCAACGAAATTAGAGAGAAGCTAAAAAATACATGTCTAGCCACTAATGAAACAACATTAACCAGTTTGGATTAATTTATCTTTGCATACCATTAACTTGTACAAGATCAGTTGCCGTGGCAATATTTGCTTCTTGAATTCTACACTAGAGCTCTAAACTATAAACGCTATTACTTGGTACAAGGTAGTATCTACTTTGACTAAGTGTTATTCCCGTCATTATCGTACCACTGTCAAACTATAAATAAGATAGACACAGGAACATGTCTAAGCCAAAGCCTATGCTAAATAACGTCTATTATAACGACCAAAGACTTCATGATTTATAAATGAATAAAAAAAAAAAAAGAAAAAAAAAAACAACTAATCTAGGTACTGTATTTGCTACTAATTTACTCCTGTACTTCCATTTTGTCACCAATATCTTATTCAGCTTCTCTTTATCTGCCTGTAAGCACCAGAACTTTTATCATGTCTGTCTAACTCCACTACACCCATTCCTATCATCCACCTTCCTCATCCCATTAGTCCAAGCCACGTTTTAGGTCGTCGGTCTTGCCGACGGGATTCACTTGATTGAAAAAACCAAATCGAATAGGGTCAACAGCAAAAAACTTAGCTGTAGAAGCAAAGAGTCATCATGTTCTGGGTCACCTTTGAGTCGATTACTCAAAAGCTTTCGATACTGTTTCATAATAACAAAACACTTACATTTTTGCTCACTTAACGTCTAGTTCCTAGGGGTGTCCCACAGGGTCTCATTGGGGGTCCGATTGAATTAATCTTTTTATTGAATTTGATACATTTTCAATTCTAGATAGAGTGCAGCATTGTTTTTGGGCATTCAAAAATAGAAATCTCTATTTTGATAGTCCGGACAAAATAGATTTGGAATGTTTTACTATATATAATTCGCATACAGTTGAAAATTGTTATGAATGACATTGCCAGAAGGACACTGTTAATAAACATTTGTCAAACGGTCTGTGGAAATAGTCTCACAAACCGGTGAAGAAACATCCTCTCGGAAGCCGGCTCATCCTAGAGCCAAAAATTCAAAGACAAAATTGTGACATCTTCCAAACCCACACTTGCCACGCGGCGCATGGTATGCCTGAGGAGGCCTGTGCCACAACAGAGGGAACATTATAGGCTGATTAATTATGCTTAGTTAAACCTACTATGCCATGGAAATTGTATTGAAAAGACAAACGACGGACGGCGATGTTAGTTCCAGATTAAAGTAGGATCAACCATAACCTACCTACCTATATACAGGGTGTAATTCAACCCATCACACAACCATGCATTCTGTACAACATCAAAATAAGTACGCCTACGCAAAAAAAATTGCTGGGAAACGACTTTTTTTTTTGGGTCAAAAATCACATTTTACGGTAAAACTCAATGTAGCACTGTTAAAACATTGTGCTAGTAGATACTTTGAATAGTAAACGGGTCATGGAGGTAATCTAAGTAAAGTTATAACCTGAAAAACTAGTATTTACAAAAACAGCTGTGAATTTTTTTTAACTTTGACCCCCAATATCTCCGTAACTAGGAGGTTCCCAGGTATGGTCTAGAACAAAAAAATGATCGCAGTGGTGGGGAAAACAAGTACCCTTCGTTTGCGTTAAGGGTACTTTTACACTATACAGGGTGTAAACGAACCCTTCACGCATACGACAACCAAGCATTCTGTACATCAAACCAAGTACCCCTATGCAAAAATTTTTGCTGGGAAATGACTTTTTTTTTGGGGGTCAAAAATCACATTTTACGGTAAAACTCAAAGTAGCACTCTTAAAACATTGTGCTAGTGGATGCTTTGAATAGAAAACGGGTCATGGAGGTAATTTAAGTAAAGTTTAAACCTGAAATACTAGTATTTACAAAAACAGCTGTGAAAAATTTGGAACTTTGACCCCCAATATCTCCGTAACTAGGAGGTTCCCAGGTATGGTCTAGAACAAAAAAATGATCGCAGTGGTGGGGAGAACAAATGCCCTTCGTTTGCGTTAAGGGTACTTTTACACCCTATATAGGGTGTAAAGGTACCCTTAACGCAAACGAAGGACATGTTCTCGGGCCGATCCGTGTTCGGGCAAGCCATTTTCCAGGCGCTCTCTGCATCGGTCAAGTACGGCACTTCCGAGTCAACCAAGGAAAGGGTTAAAATTTTCCTGGTTAGCTTTTCAGTGCTGTGGACAGACGACAGGAACGACAGTAAGCTTATACTAGAAATTTTGCGGATGCCGAGGTCACCAAAACGAATTGGAAGGGTGGCTTGCTGCCACGCTCGGTCGTCCAGGGCCACATTAAGAATGGATGTTAAAGTGTGGTGAATAATTTGGTCAATTTTGTCCAAAAGTTGTGGTTTCTTCCAAAGAGGAGAAGAACGAAGAAAATACATAAAATTTGAACCAAAACAGCAGTATCTGATAAGGGTGAAAGCCGAATGTAGGTTAATATTGGAGAGTCTATCCGAAATATCATGAAAATGTTTAATTTTGTCATCGACGAAAAATTAAAAACTTTCTTCCAAAATAGGGGAACCTAGGAGGTACAGGGAACTTTTGTCTAAAACTTTTATTTGTGGGGCTATTGGATTGAATTTATCTATTGTCGAATGTCTGTCGGTAATGTCAGGGAGGTAAATTTCGCATTTAGAGGGGTTAAGGTCCAGGCCAATAGATTTAAACTGCTGTTTCAGGAGTTGTAGGTCATTCAAAACCGTGTCAATATCACCTCCTAGCGTTTCATCATCTAAATACCATACGTTGAATTTTGAATTTAGTTGTTGAATTATGGGATGAATAGCCAAACTGAAAATTAAAAAATTACATTATCTAGCACTCTTAAAACATTGTGCTATTGGATGATTTGAATAGTAAACGGGTCATGGAGGTAATTAAAGTAAAGTTATAACCTGAAAAACTAGTATTTATAAAAACAGCTGTGAAAAATTTGGAACTTTGACCTCCAATATCTCCGTAAGTAGGGGGTTCCCAGGTATGGTCTAGAACAAAAAAATGATCGCAGTGGTGGGGAGAACAAATGACCTTTTTTTTTTTTTTTTTTTTTTTTGGGGGGTGGGAAATCATCAAATAACCCCTTCCGCTCTTGGGCAGAGCGAAAGGGGGTGTCAGACTTCTACTGACTAAAAACCACCCATGTTCCTTCTTCGCCCTTCATGTCGAGGCCTCGGTATCCCTTGCGGACATCCCGCAGCCTCGACAGGCGTCGGCCCTTGCGGGCCCCTTCCATGTTGCTGACATCTCTTTGAGGCGCGCGTGGAACACGAACGCGCCGTCGACACGGCCTGTCGTCGTCATTTGACGGACGGACGGCGAGCTTACCCATCACTCACCGTCCACAGGCCCGCGTCTACGGTGGCCGGAAGCCATCACGTGGCCCCCGACGCCCGGATCGCCTCCCGCGGCGGCTGGGACGAGAGGTTCTCTCCCTCTCACGTTCCGCCACCTCCTTCGCTAGCATCACTGCTTCGCAGAAGGAGGCGACGGCGTAGAACAAATGACCTTAGTTTGCGTTAAGGGTAGGTACTTTTACACCCTATATAAAACAAATATACCTGCAATGTACCTAAATGTACCTTTAATTAAATTCAATGTACTTCCATGAAACAAGAACAAACAAAAAAAAAAAAGAACAAACAAAACAAACAACAACGCTTGGTTTTCATACAGATCGTGATACTTGCGTTATCTAGGTATATCTATAACTGTGATATTTACCAAGTTAGTGCTAACTTAAAAATAGACTGGCTAAACGTAAAAATTGTGTAACAAAAATGGTGAAATTATGAAAAGAGCAATAAAAGTTTGTATTAACGATTGCACAGCCATTGAGTAACGATTGGGCCATTGCTATTGTAATTTAATTGTTCTCATGCGGTTACACACGCTTCTCGTTATGATGTGCTTGTAATTTCTTGACACCATTTGTTTGAAATACGTAGATTTTTTTAATGAAATGTGAAAGGTGCTTGCTCTGTGGTTCACAGTATAATATTAATATTATGCACTAACATGCTCGTGCAAATTCATAATTATTTACGTATTTAATTTCTTTAAAATGTTTTGTATTCGATATGTAAAGTGTAGGAACCTATTACTTAAGCGATTTATCAGGCCCAATAGTTAAAAAATATGTAGGGAATAGATAAGGTACCTATTACTTTAGGTACCTACCTTAAAAGTACCTTTATCATTTGTATACTGATTCATATAAGTACGTACATCATCACTACATAATTATAAATCAGTCTTCCACCACGTCTGTCTGTCTGCCTGTTCGCCATAAACTCAAAAACAACTGCACCGATTTTCTTGTTGTTTTCACCAATGGTTAAAGTGGTTCTCGTGGAAGGTTTTCGTACTTATATAATAAACCGATAACCACGCGGGCGACGCCCAGGGGATCAGCTAGTGGATAATAATAAGTAGATATTCTGAGGAAGCTGAGAAAACCAATCGGTTTTCCTTGTGGTTCCAGCACTGCTAGCAAAGTGGCACAATCAGCCTATTATCCACTTTCCAAGTACTGGGACATTGGCTGCACCTCTGTAGGAGAGAAAGGGCCAGAATTTACGACGTGGGCCCAGTTCTCGTTGGTGGATGTCACATGTCATCGGATTTTCGGTTCTAGGACGTGCCGATTTTAACACTGATATCCTTTAGCATTGGTGATGAATTCTTAAGTAGGTACTACAACTACAAACACAAAGTTTGGGAGAATGTTTGTTAGTCTTTCACGCATGAACCACTGACGGAAGGTATTAAATTACATAAAAACAAAAGTAAATTACATAATGTGCTTTCCTGGGTTCGTAGATTTGAATTCTGTGACCTATATAGCTACGTCACAAAGTCGCGGTTATTATTACAAATGGGCCAACACAGCTCCATTGTAGTTTGCGAAAAATTATTTAAATGCAAATTAGTAAGTTGAATACAAAAGTAAATAAGTACTAACTACAAAACAAGGCGGTTAAAAATACCAGCTTAATAGATACATAATAACTAACTCATAAGACAGCGTCCCACCGTCGGCGACTAGCGAGAAGCGAGCAGAGCTAGCAACTTAAAAGAGGAGTTGCTTATTTGACAGAGTTCCGCTAAGCATGTACACTTGTACAGTCGCCGACCTACTGTGGGTCGTGGTGTACAACGCAATATGTCAAAAATATGTGTTATAAATTCCAAAAGTCCGTATATAACTTTCCCCCTCCATGAGATCGGATTGACTGCATGACTGTATCTCTTTTAAGCTCCGCGCAGACGGGCTGTTGACCACAGCCACCGGTGGCTGTCGCGCGCCACGTCCTCACAAACCAAGGTTGTCAGTGGCTACCACTAGTAGGGTGGCCCCCAGTAGTAGTCGGTGGCCGCCATAAGTAGGTGGGTGCAGTGGCGATGCACGAGTTGCGAGTGTCGGCGATTTTAAGTAGGTATCGAGTGGCCGCCATCGGTGACTGTCGCGGACTGAGTCACGAGTAGGTGCCACACGCTACTCGCTACACGTGTGCGGCAATTCCGTATAAAACGTTTTAAAAACCATGTAAACAGCATGTCGCCAGCCCCCGGTGCCTGTGAAACGTGGCGCGCTAAAATAGTCTATCGCTAATCGCTACCTCGTGTGCGGCGGTGAGACTTATGCCTTACGCTGGGAACCTTGGAGAGTCAGTCAAATTTCGTTACACCACCCGCACTGTACCGACTTGAGGTCTGGCAGTCATTACGAAACACTATTTTGATGCCTGATATTTTATCGTGAGGCAATTCAATGTGTACAAATTCTTAACTTCGTCCGTAAAAATTGTGATAGCGCGGCTAATATGCACGATAATATACCTAAATTATTTATAATTTCCACCCACCTTCTCTCTCTTTCCTTTCCCTTTTTAAGCACCCACGAGTATTGCAAAAGTATCTGAAGTTTAAAAAAAATCGCAATCTCATCGAGGTTTGATTATTTATTAAACTTAATGTTTATACTTCTTATTAAAAATCCGATGTCCGCATGTTTGTAATTCTGTAAATTAATTAATAATCGGTTAATTAATACGTATTTTCAATATCATTGTAATATAATTATTATTGAATGCGGACAGCGGAATAGTCCTACACAATACTGCTTCTATACATAACTACACATATTGGTAGTTTACCTTAAAAACTTGTAAGTTTGTCAACCAACGTGTATTTTTGTAAAGAACTCTGTCTGTGTGACTGACTGGCATTTTGACAAGAGCCGCATTCTCTTTTGCTACCTATCTTATGAATAGTTATGGTTATGAATGATGAGGTGTAACATGACAAAAGCGTATGAATATGAAGAATAAAATCATATTGCCTGTAAATTCAGCATATTATCTTCGTATTACTGGTAGGAAAATCGACTATTTTCCACCAGTTTTCTCTTGTCATTTGGAGTTTTTCTAAGATTGATCCTTGGGGAAACGCAACTTGTTCTATTCTTGCTAGCGTTAGATTTTGTGGCTTTATAAGATGTTACACTCACGTAAAACGACAATATACTCTGTACACAGTACAGTGTACATAACACGTGGTGTAATTTTTAAAAACCAGATTTTCAAGTATCTTGTTTTTTTAGCAGCCGGACTGGTCTAATTTCGGTTGATAGTCGGCCTCGCCTTGAATTGCATAGGGCTTAAATATAATGCGGGTGTTCTATAAGCTGTCTGCTGGTATCTGCTGTCTGTTTCATCCTTCGAGTGTAACAATCCTCATTCTCCTGCCCTTATCCCAATCTATTTGGGGTCGGCGCAACATGTCTTTTTAGTCCATACTTCTCTATTACTCATCATCTCAGCAGACACCTTCTTACCTGCCATATCATCCTTCACACAGTCCATCCATCGTTTCTTTGGTCTTCCAGCCATCTACACTGATACTCAACATTTTCCTCATTTTTAAGTTAAACACGCGTTTTTTTTATCTTTACACATATAGTTTTTATTAAAATCGACAGATGGCGCTAACAGTGTTACTTGCGTAAAAATGATGATGGTAATTTTGTTACAGCTCCTTACGATGTGGTGAAGAACACGCTGAAAGGCATGAGGACGCTGAAGGAGGAGGTTCCTCCCACAAGCCATGATACCAAGCCATACAGCATATCGGAGACAGTCTGATATATAAACTAGGAAAGAAGACGTTAGGATAATTATTATTGTCGTGAATAATAATTTTAATCAACGTATTAATAAGCAGGCTTCAGATCGATCTACTCTTTATAATTAAATACTGTTTTTTTTTCTAGATCGCTTTAACTTTGTTTACCGGTTTTCGCTCGAAATGTAAAACCATTTAAGTTTTATTTGATTTTCTTTTAAATTTAATTTTTTTCTGTTTTTTTTTCGTTCAATTTTTGTGATTAAATTATAAATGATATCAAGTTTCTTTCGAGACCAAAATGATTTTTACGGTCTGCCAAAATTACCCAATTAAAATACCTACTTACTACTAAGCGTCAACTATCCAAAACCATAATAATTCCTTGGAAACCAGGAGAAATGTGGCTGTGTGTATTTTGTGCTGTGTATTTTGGTAGACCCTATCTCCATCAGGAAATGCTGTGCAGTAAGTGGAAGTGCTGTGACGTGCTTACGTGACCCAGTGACCGACAAACGTGGCCAGCGACAGTTTACTATTATTTAACCACTTTTATGTTGTTTACAACCGCTATGTTATAAAACTAAGATTAAAAGTACAGTTAGTATGATTGTGTAATTGTTTTATTTTATGAGTTTTTCTATCTGCAGGATAAAAGAACTACGGAACAGAAACTAGCCCGTGAGTGTAATAGGAGGAAGATGTCAACCTGCAAATTGTAAAAAACTGGCAGAGTGCGAGTCGGACTCGCATATATGAAGGGTTCCGTACCAAAACGAAAAATTACGTTTGTTGTATGGGTAAGGAACAATAATTCGCGGAATTTGGATAAAGGAAAGACCGGTTACTTGATAGTATAAATAATTATGTATTAGATCTTTTGGTGTGATCTCTTTACTGTCAAACTCTTTGCTCAAAACTTTGGAATACTTAGCCTTAAATATTTATTTTATTTTGTTTTAGTATTCGTTGTTATATATAGTGCATAGTGGCAACAGAAATGCATAATTTGTAAAAATTTCAACTGTCTAGCCATCGCGGTTGTCTCTTGTTACTTTGTTTGTTAGGTACTTACCTAATTTTTATTCATATAGAATGTTCATGTTTCTTCTTTGTGTTCCTAAAGGCTAATTTCTTTTTGTTTTTGATAAAACATAAGCAGCGTTTGATTTTTTTTTATTTTCGTTTCGTTTTTTAAAGGGGGTCTGAAGGTGCATATTGGGAAAGTACAAAAACCTCAAAATGCTTCCACCTCAGACCCATCACAATACCCACACCTACAACACCGATTACACCCTGTTTCGACCCATTTTGGAAAACCCTCTCAAAATTCAAAAACACCGTTCCAGTACTAAAACGAGTTCCCCGAGGTGCAAGACTGCTCGTAGCCCAGTATTTAGCAAGTTGCGTGCGCCTTGCCGTCTTGGAGAACTCACTAAGTGCTTGGGAACAACTGCTCACCTTTCCTTATCGAATCCTTCATATTGTGCAAAAAAATTTGGCTACCAAATAAACTTTAACAGCACAAATTAAAGAAAATTGTAACGTTTCGGCTCAAGATTTAGATCCAAAATTTCCGACACAGAGAATTACACCCTTAAGAGGTATCTCCCACCTAGTGGAAACTAAGTTAGGGGAAGGTGACATAAGCGGAGCAGCCAGGATTCTCTTCAGCAGCGATGTGGTGGCGCCGTGCTCTCCAGAAACACTTAAGGCTCTGGAGACCAAACACCCTGCCCCAGCCGGTGGCCTTTCCTTTCCCGACCCACCTGATTCGAACCATTACAGGTCGAGAGGTGGTCACAGCCGTTTGCTCCTTCCGGAGTGGCCTCGACGTCCTCAACACCTAAAGGACCTAATTTGTTCTGGCGCCGGGGAAGCTGGTGAGTTGCTTTTGAAGGAGCTTACGGCTCTGATTAATCTTATGCTCTCCGGCAATTTAAGGTGAACGGGTCCGTCATCGACATTTTGTACGGGGCCAATTTATGTGCCCTGCGCAAAAGGGATGGCGGTATTCGTCCCATTGCCGTGGGAACCACCTACCGTCGTATGGCAGCCATGATTTGCTGTAAATTTTATGGTGAGGCTGTTTCGAAAAAAATCCAGCCCCTGCAGCTAGGTTACGGCTCTAAGGGCTGCGAGGCTGTCGGACACGCTTTGTCGACCTACCTAAATTCAGGTAAAGGTGAGGTCATCCTGAAGGTTGATATAAAGAACGCCTTCAATTCAGTGAACAGGGAAACCTTGTTAACAGAAGCTAAAAAGGAATTACCGCAAATTTATAGTTTTCTTTGGCAATGTTACAGACACCCATCTAAATTATTATATCGGGACAAACTTTTGGAATCTGCTGTTGGCCAGTAATTTTTAGTTTAGCTATCCATCGACAGCTAAATTCAAAATTTAACTTTTGGTATCTTGATGACGGAACCTTGGGAGGCGATGTAGATTCTGTTTTACAAGACCTACATTTCATAAAAAATTTAATATAATACATCACATTGGCCTCGACCTCAATATTTCTAAATGCGAAATTTTTGTTACAGACAGTAGTGACAGACAACTAACTTATTATTCAAAATTTAACACAGCAGCTCCTGGCATCAAATTTACAGAAAAAAACTCCCTTCGTCTCCTTGGGTCTCCAATCTTTTCCCGATTTTATCGAGAAAAAAATTCAAAATTCAGTGATGTTTCGGAAGGACTACTCCAAATTAATATACATTCGGCCATCACCATAATTCGTTACTGCTGTTTCGGACCTAAATTAACACTCACCTTTTGGACAGAATGGATCAAATTATCAGACATACGTTAACATCTATTTTAAACTAGCTGTACCCGCATGCGTTGCTATGCCCTTTTTCCTACATAATACCTGCCTACCTACCTGCTACATACCTACTACTTACCTACCTACTACCTCCTATCCTACCTACCTACCACCTCCTATACTACCTACCTACTACCTAGCCAAACTACTACCCAAACCCAGTACAAACTACTAGCCAAATCGGTTCAGCCGTTCTTGAGTTATAAATAGTGTAACTAACACGACTTTCTTTTATATATATAGACTAGCTGTACCCGCATGCGTTGCTATGCCCTCTTTCCTACACACTACCTGCCTACTTACCAACTATCTACCCTACCCACTACCCTACCTACTACCCTACTCACTACCCTACCTACTACCCTACCTACTACCCTACCTACTACCCTACCTACTACCCTACCTAGTATCCTACGTCCTTCTCCTGGTTCTTAGCTACCTCCCTACCAATTTTCAGCCAAATCGGTTCAGCCGTTCTTGAGTAATTCTTGAGTAATAGTGTAACTAACACGACTTTCTTTTATATATGTATATACAGGGTGTAAACGAACCCTTCACGCATCCGTCAACCAAGCATTCTGTACATCAAACTAAGTACCCCTACGCAAAAATTTTTACTGGGAAATGACTTTTTTTTTTGTGGTCAAAAATCACATTTTACGGTAAAACTCAAAGTAGCACTCTTAAAACATTGTGCTAGTGGATGCTTTGAATAGTAAACGGGTCATGGAGGTAATTTAAGTAAAGATAAAACCTGAAAAACTAGTATTTACAAAAACAGCTGTGAAAAATTTGGAACTTTGACCCCCAATATCTCCGTAACTCTGAGTTTCCCAGGTATGGCCTGGAACAAAAAAATGATCGCAGTGGTGGGGAGAACAAGTGCCCTTCGTTTGCGTTAAGGGTACTTTTACACCCTATAGATAGAAGATGTGGCATTGGATGACCGAGCTTGGGCACAGCTACTCTTCCCATACGCATGGGAGGACTCGGCGTCCGCAAAATTTCCAGTTTAAGTTTACCGGCTTTCATATCCTCGGTCCACGGCACTGAGAAGTTAATCAGGAATATCCTGGCTTCCACACTGATTAATTTTGATGTGCCGTGCTTCTCTGAGGCTATCGAGGCTTGGAAACTCGCTTGCCCAAACACTGAAGCACCCGACCATCCGTTTTCCCAGAGACGGTGGGATGAGCCGGTTTGAAGAGTAGTTCAAAAAATTTTGTGAACACGTCTGCTACTACTGCTGACCGTGCGCGCCTGCTGGCTGTGGGTGAATGGGAGTCGGGTCTTTGGCTTCACACACTGCCGTCGTCGAGCATAGGCACTTTGTTCGACGACACGACCTTCCGCCTCGCTGCTTCTTTGCGTCTTGGTGCCGCCTACTGTTCTCCTCATCGCTGTCAATGTGGTGAAGCTGACAGCTTCACCACACACACAGCCTCGGTCAACACGGTCTGTCACGCAGCCGTAGTGCTGGCCGTTTTGCGTGGCACGCGAACTTAAACGACATCATCCGACGTGCTCTTGTCGCCGTCGGCGTACCAGCTGTTTTAGAACCCAATGGCTTGGCACGCGACGATCTCAAAAAACCGGACGGCATGTCTTTATTTCCTTGGAAGATGGGTAGGCCTTTAGTGTGGGACGCAACATGTGTCGATACTCTTGCGCCATCACATCTTCCAAGTTCATCGTGCTGCGCAGGTGGTGCCGCTGCGGCTGCAGAGAACCTCAAACGGCGTAAATATTAGTAACCTTTGTGGAAACTATATTTTGGAGCCGTTTGGGGTTGAAACTCTGGGGCCGTGGGGTCCGATTGACGATTCTCGTGAAGTCGTGACCCAAGGGCTGGCTTTTATCTTGGCTAGAGGCTAAGTGTTGCTTGGAAGGGGCCCACAAGGGCCGACGCCTGTCGAGGCTGCGGGATGTCCGCAAGGGATACCGAGGCCTCGACATGAAGGGCGAAGAAGGAACATGGGTGGTTTTTAGTCAGTAGAAGTCTGACACTCCCTTTCGCTCTGCCCAAGAGCGGGAGGGGTTATTTGATGATTTCCCACCCCCCAAAAAAAAAAAAAAAGGCTAAGTGTTTCTATACAACGTGGGAATGCCGCCAGTCTTTTGGGCACATTACCGGCTGACAGCGTTGAGGAGCAGTTTTTTGATGCCCTTATAAGTTTATTGTTAGTTTATTTATTAGTTTTAAATTAATGTACATAGTTAACTCGACATTAAATAAACTTAATAAGATGAATAAATAATGTTTACTTCGTCAGCAGCGTTTGTTAATTAAGGTTTTAATTACGTTGAAACAATACATAGTGGTACTTATAAGAGTTGAAGACTGGTTGAAAAAAAAATTTAATGAACTCAGACATAAAAAGAAACTGTTTTAATTAGACACCTGCAAAAAACAATCCAATAAACCAATGTTTAATTTTTAATGCGTAGGTAGATTTTTGTATTAATTTTAAATTTATAAATAAGCGTAATAGGTAGGTATAGTTTAAATTTTAACAAAAAAAACCCATTCTATTTGGAGTCAAGTACCCAAATTCACGTGTACATTACACGTGAATAAATTAGGTAGGTACTTAATTCATTTTTTACGAAGAAAAAAAAATCTGCCGTGAAGCCTCTATGTACACTTTATTTACACAGCTTCAACCGTTCTCATAGGTACCTAATTGAATTGAATTAATTACCCTATCTAATGTTTCTAGCACGTTTTTAGAAGATCGGTCTATTGGATATATTATATATGTTACCGGCCAAACCCGATTTCAGGACAAACTAGTTTTGCCTAGGCTAAACTAGTTCGTCCTATACACGATCGGATGAACTGGTATAGCCTAGGCCAAACTAGTTCATCCTAAGACCAATAGGATAAATCAGTTTAGGCTAGGCCAAACTAGTTCATCCTAATATAAGCACGCACACACCCAGGATAAACTAGTTTTAAACTATTTCGCAACCAAAAAACGGTTACCAAAATGGATTAATGGTCACCAAATACGTCGAACGTACGTCGCCTAAAGCAAAAGCTTTTTCAACGCGCGAGCTTTTATAACACTAATATCTTCTGTCCCCGAAGTGCCGGGCCTCCGCCGGCCTCCTTCGTCGGCCTACGGCCCGGTGCCCATGCCGCCCCTAAAAATTGGTAGTAATATTAATCTTTGAGTTGGATAGAATTTGGTGACCGTTGATCCATTTTAGGAACCAAAAATTTTATTTGGTGCCTAGGCTTAGAGTCTTAAAAATATTTTTGGTGGCCGTCTAAATTATACCCTTATAATAATCGATTCTATGATTGTTTGTATTACCAATTATCCATTAGTTTTAAGGACAAATCTTAATAATTTTAATAAGTATGATTATTTTCCAATTACGGAGTATTTTTTGTTCAGTTTACTTGATTCCAATTAGTACATTAAGATTTTGACAGCTCGAAGTGAAGTAATAATAATCGATACTGTAATTGTTTGTATTAGGTACCATAATTGTTAGTACCATTAGTTTTAACGACAAAATATTATATTTTAATAAATAAGATTATTTTCCAATTACGGAGTATCTTATTTTACCAATCATAATTAAAATTTAATAAAATGCCAATTTATTTTGCCTTTCCAGGTATTCTAAAATGTTTAGACAAGGCCATACCAGTTTATCCTGGGTGTGTGCGTGCTTATATTAGGATGAACTAGTTTGGCCTAGCCTAAACTGATTTGTCCTATTGGTCTTAGGATGAACTAGTTTGGCCTAGGCTATACCAGTTCATCCGATCGTGTATAGGACGAACTAGTTTTGCCTAGGCAAAACTGGTTTGTCCTGAAATCGGGTTTGGCCGGTAACATATCGATGCCTTACGGCCGAAAAGGGATAAGCGACATTTTTTGAGAAATTAAGTTATATATACATACTTAGAATCACCTTTTTTTTCTGCGTCGATTGGTCTAGGTAACGTTTGCCTACGTGAAACTTTTTGTCGGTTACGCGGTAGGAAAAATATAGACTTCTGTCAATTTATTTCGTTGTAAACGACTTAAATTTTTGTAAAATTATTTTTTTGG
Source organism: Diarsia brunnea (assembly GCA_949774965.1). NCBI lineage: Eukaryota > Metazoa > Arthropoda > Insecta > Lepidoptera > Noctuidae > Diarsia > Diarsia brunnea. The sequence continues at coordinate 20,442,805 of OX459000.1, forward strand.
TGTTTGATCTACGAATTATTTAAGAATAAAGAAGTTACACCTTTTGAACTTTTTGTAATATTTTAATGATTGTACGTTAAACTATTTTGGCTGGAAGTAAAAATTCAGAAATATGTATTTAGTTTGTTATGCCTGTTCGTGTTTAAAATATAATTAGTCGTTTATTCCGTTTTGGCCGCATTTTGCAGACTCTGTTTGGTCTGTAGTCTTTTTTTCCTCGTTAAAAATAAATAAAAAAATGGAGGTTACTACATATTTACCCGCACACAAATATGTAATAAAAGGTAGCTTATCCTTTTTTTCCCTTCCGATATTTATACAATTTTGGCGGTTAGATAAAAAGCTAGACCAAAATCTTATCGCGTTATGGCGCTTACCGAATTAAAAATAATTTAAATTGGCGGTTGTCGGTATCGTTTTCTGAAAACTACGAGCGCAAGCGGCAGCGGAACAAATTATTAAAGCAACAGCTACTTGTATCACATTGAGATCAATGTTTAAAATCAAATTTATCAAAATAATGAAAACAAATTCTTAAAATTAGTGGCCCTTTCAACATCATAATCACTTGTCTCAATATTTTTACTTAGAACAATTCAAATAATTGCAATATAGGTACCTAATCTAAAAACTATAAAAAAGTTCAACTTTAATAAAGTAACAAATATTCTTATGATAGACAATGTAAGTATCACAATTTGCTTGCATCAGTCTTTGACTTACAAATACACATAAAAAATGTAAACAAGCAGAGCTTCTTATTCTACGCTGTCATCCTCGATATCAGACTCAGGGAGTGTATCCTTAACATTACTGGAACTAATCAGGCTGTTGTATTCACTATGGAGAAAATTAGGAATAACCTTATCTCTACACAATTTAAGTAAGTCATCATGTTTGGCTTTAGATAAAGGAATTAAAGATTTATAGCATGCTGGTGGACTAATTTTGGTTTTTGGTTGCACTTCAATACTACAAGATTCAGCATCGTCCCTCATCGAGTTTTTAACAAAAATCAAATTATGCTTCTTCTTCCGAAAAGTTACAATACGCATCTTACTTATTTTTCCTGTTAAATTTCCTTTAAAGTATTTATCGCTGACTATATCCCATTTATTAAAGTCTGAAAACTGCAAACGCTCGACATTGTACGGTTCTGGATCTTGTCTTGCAGTTGTGAATACTGTATACCATTGTGAAGGTGCATAAATGATTGTATTTTTTAGATTTTTTTCTATCACGGCATGAACGGAATCAACCGGCATGTAAGTATGGCCAGTTAGTAGGAAGTTAAGCTGTATAGTCTGGATATTAACACATGTTTGCAGTGTTGTATGCAGCATTGCTATAATAATTCCGTTCATGCCGTGAGCGTTTGCAGTTTTCAGACTTTAATAAATGGGATATAGTCAGCGATAAATACTTTAAAGGAAATTTAACAGGAAAAATAAGTAAGATGAGTATTGTAACTTTTCGGAAGAAGAAGGATAATTTGATTTTTGTTAAAAACTCGATGAGTGACGATGCTGAATCTTATAGTATTGAAGTGCAACCAAAAACCAAAATTAGTCCACCAGCATGCTATAAATCTTTAATTCCTTTATCTAAAGCCAAACATGATGACTTACTTAAATTGTGTAGAGATAAGGTAATTCCTAATTTTCTCCATAGTGAATACAACAGCCTGATTAGTTCCAGTAATGTTAAGGATACACTCCCTGAGTCTGATATCGAGGATGACAGCGTAGAATAAGAAGCTCTGCTTGTTTACATTTTTTATGTGTATTTGTAAGTCAAAGACTGATGACAGCAAATTGTGATACTTACATTGTCTATCATAAGAATATTTGTTACTTTATTAAAGTTGAACTTTTTTATAGTTTTTAGATTAGGTACCTATATTGCAATTATTTGAATTGTTCTAAGTAAAAATATTGAGACAAGTGATTATGATGTTGAAAGGGCCACTAATTTTAAGAATTTGTTTTCATTATTTTGATAAATTTGATTTTAAACATTGATCTCAATGTGATACAAGTAGCTGTTGCTTTAATTGCAATAGTTGTAAGTCTATTTGATCACGGTGATTTTTTGATACGAGGGTTTATTACAAACAATTGTCATTTAGTATGTTTTTAATTTGATAAGTGCGAGGTGCCATTTTTATGTTAATTAAAGACTGAGCTGATTACCTAATTAAATGGTTTTTTATTGTATACCTATACCTCTTGGGTGAACTTGAAATGTTAAATGCAGAGATAACAGTTTTTTAAAGTAAAATAATCAAAATACATCCACTAAATAATTGACATCTTTTCAAAAAATGTGCTTGATACAATTTTCCTTTCAGTCAACTATTGTTACATTGTTGGTTAGATTATATTTTCACATTTTTTTTCTCTAAAAAGCAAGACTTGACCTTTTTTTCCTTAATTTAAATAAAACATGGGTTGAATTTAGGTCATTTTTACTCGCATCAGATAATTTGATAATTCAATTTACGACATTTTGGGTGATTTTAAAATAAAGACCATTTGGGGATAACCGACAGTAACTGCTTCTTGCAGGCTGAATTACGTAAAAATAAAAACGCCATCTTATAGATAGCATGCTAAATATTATAAAAACTCATTTCCAGGCTTTCGGGAGCTATACTTAATTTTTTATGATTTTTTTTCGTTTATTTTGAACTTTAAATCACTCCCCTGTAAAATTTGAAAAGAGGCGGTTATCCTTTTTCGCCCGTAAGGCATCGATATATATACAGACGCCAGCACATCAAGCTACTTTAACGTCGGGGCTGCGGGTTGTTCGCAAGAGATACCGCGGCCTCGAGATAAAGGGCTAAGAAGGAAGATGGGTGCGCTCATGGGTGGGTTTGCTCGGCCCAAGAGCGGGAGGGGTTATTCGATGATTTTCAACCCGCCAAAAAAAAAAGGCGCCTAATCATGTCCTTCGTTTCAGCCGTTTAGAATCTCCCACTTAGATTGGAGTGGGTGTCCTGGGAGTCTCTTAACAGACACGTGTTATCGGAACAAGGGAAACTGGGTGGAGATTTATAGACAACGGTACAAATGTGGTGCTGTTCCACAAACAACGGGACAGGAGTTACAGTGGTTTGGGAATAGTGTGGCGGGTTTGTCCCAATTCAAAAAAAAAAAACAACGGGACACATGATATTGTGTCCAGCAGGGCTATTGCGTATCTTTTTAAATGTCAGTGGCTATCATAGTGTCCATCGATTAACTGTCAAATGGTTCCAATTTGTACCAAACTGACAGTTAATCGATGGACTAATTAATAGCCCTGCTGGTTCTGAGTCGACTTATTAATTATTATAGATTACCATAGACACTCTAAGAAGAGATCTCTGCAATTAGACGAAAAGAGACCCAACATACCTAACCTCTTCAGGCGCAGGATGATTATATTTTAATTAAATTGAGAACATCGATTGCCTGTAGAAATATTCATCACTTTATTTTAAAAATATTGCATGGATCAATATTGCAGGCGTTTAGAATTTAAAAAGCCAAAATAATAATATAGATTTTTTTCTATGTGATAGTAGATAGATCAACTCGATTTGGCTTTTTAATTTTTTAAAGCTCACCTCAAATAAAGTAATGGCAAAAATAGTAGATTACCAAGCCTTTTCCGGTAAAAATGATCTTTCGGTAAATAGCCATAGTAATTGATAAGCAGTGACATAAGATAGGTTTATAGGTCAGCCGTTGTAACGTAACTTGAACGTGGGCAACACTCGCTTCTCGCTTGCGCCAGTCAGTGTGCCCTGCTCCGTCATGTTGGCGCGTTGTGCGCTTTCTTACCAAAAATAAACATTCCATTTTCGAAAAAAACGCGCGGGTATTTTGTCTACGACCACAAATTAACTGAATCAGTGCATTTATAATAGAAACAATGTTTTTATTACTAGTTCTAGCGTTAGTTGGGTCTATTGCCCTGTGTTTTTTGATAATAGATTCCCTATGGAGTGTATTGGAGCTCATATCTTCGTATTTGATGCCTTATTTCCTGCCTTCTGAGGTGCATACACTGTCGAAGAGGTTCGGACCATGGGCTGGTGAGTAGAATATTTGTTTTTAATTTGAATGGCGTATGTTGATGTTGTTTACATTGAGTGGGGTCAGCGCCTGCGCCCTACCTCCTTCGGATGTAAAGAGCAGGTTTTCTGCCGGTATGGAAAGAGGGAAATACTTCGTGACCTTCATTGATTATTCTATTTAAATATACTTCAGCCTACCTATGGCTATACCTACTATTGTGTATATGGTATCAAATATAACAAAGAAAGGTTATCAAATTAATTCATTGATTAGGTAAACATTAGTAAAATCGAAGAATAATACATAATTGTGTATTACTACTCGAACCTATTTGTTGTAAGTATTTTTGTCAAGTTATTCGGGAAGTACCTATTCGTTAGTAATTTAATGTGGGTACTTACTTGTTTCATTAACATTCTCAGTTTAACTGATGAGTGATGTGATGATATTTTCCGTAGTTATTAGATCAAACAAGATTCTCGAATCAATAAAGATTATTTTAATTGATTTCAATAATATTATTTTTATAACAGAGCTGGCATTAAAAAACTGCTTACCTTCATCTAATACAAAATGATTTACTATTTTGATATAATTTTAAATTTTAATGTTTACGTTTTTAAGAGTAGGTAGACTACCAGAGGCATGCATGCCTATGGATCAATATTTCGGCAAGCAAGCCCATGAAGCAAGGATATTTTTCAGTACCTAACCTAAAATGAAAAAGAGAGGGTTTTAAGGGCAACCCAAGCTTTTGAACATGCAACTAGGTACCGCCACTAGGTAGATTTATTTCCGCATATTCCGCAATAACCTAAGTTACGCTTCATCATCATCATCCACAACAACCCGACTCCACCTACTGCTGTGTAAAGCTTCACTTTGTCTATGCCAATCTTCATGCTCTATAACTCAGCTATCTTACCATCTCACCAGTTTGGGTTCCCTAAGTCTCACTCTACCATTGAGCAAGTTCACAGAGTTTACCATACTGTGAGACAATGCTTCGAGCGAAAAGAATACTGCTCGGCGGCTTTCCTTGATGTGGAGCAAACCTTTGATCGCGTCTGGCACAAAAAACTGCTGGTAAAAGTCAAGCAAAGACTACCACATTCGATGCATCCCCTTTTCGAATCTTATCTTTCTGGAAGATCATTCCAAGTTAAACAAGGAGAAGCACGATCACGTTTCTACGGCGTGCAGGCTGGAGTACCCCAAGGTTCAGTTCTTGGTCCAGTGCTGTATAATATCTTCACTTCGGATTTGCCTGTATGTGACAGCATCACTATTGCAACCTACGCTGATGATATATCATAGCAGCTAGCAGCAAACTTCAACGTCAGTTAGATGATACGCAAAAATGGCTTAATAGATGGCGAATATTTGTAAGCCCAGCCAAATCTCATCACATAACTTTTGCTCTGAAGAATGGAAACTGCCCCTCCGTTAAACTGGGCAATGATGATCTTCCACATTGCGACTTTGTGAAGTACCTTGGCTTCCATCTTGACAGGCGTCTCACTTAGAAGCACCACATCAAGCAAAAAAGAGAACAGCTCAATCACAAGTTTCGCTCTCTGTACTGGCTGATGGGGAGAAACTCAGTTCTGTCTGTGGACAACTAACTCTTACTATACAACTCAGATCTTAAACCAATCGGGACGTACGGAATCCAGATCTGGGAAGTTGCAAGAAAAAGCAACATACTCTGCCTACAGAGGGCGCAAAATAGCATTCTAAGGGCAATTAGTAATGCTCCTTGGTTCACCAAAAATGATGAGGTGCACGACCATCTCAATATCACAACAGTTGCATCGGAAATTGACAAGCATAAGAAACTGCACAAAGAGCGTCTATCTCATCATCCAAACCCACTCATTGCCGAGTTGCTGAATACGTCATCTGTGGTCAGAAGATTGAAAAGAGACCACATACTCTGACTGGGAGGTGCAGCGCTGGTTGCTCCACCATAAAGTCATACACTCTCGCAACTAACTTGCTTATGGTCTGGCGACAGATCGCAAATGGAAAAAAAAACTTCATGCTCCTCTAGTAACATGCTGGTAACCTTGTCGAAATTTTATGGACTGTGGAAAACATTGATTTTATATTAAATTAATATTATTATAATCTAATTTTTTTTATTCGACGGATTGATTAAACTAGTCGATTATTCGAATCACGAATCGATTATAGGTTATCTTATTATGCTCAAAGACAAACTAATAAAAACTTTGGAAACTTGTTTTTGAAGGTTTTTTATGCAATCAATTCAACGAATAGGCAAACAAAAATTATAAATGGTATATAAATACTTTATAAATTAATGGTTCACTTTACTGTGAGGAACCTAAAAGCAAAAGCCGAAATAAATTGCTGCTCCCCCAAGAGAACAAGAAAATTTTGCATAATTTAAAAGAATATTATAAAAATAATATTTTAAAGAACTTGTTACTTGCCTATTAAACTTTTTTCACATCTAGACAATAGTTTTTTTTTACCTAAGCAACCAGTATGTATTTGTTACCCACGGGTCGCACGTGTATCACTCTATGACTTTAAATAACACCGTAGATGAAGATAAAGCCAGTATGAGGAACTGCCACTCTAGTCCATCTTTAGGTTAAACCGCGCTTTCCTAGGTTGGTCTGTGGATGGGTGACCAACCACCCGTTACATACCAACAACGCAACGTTTAAAAAAAAAACATACCAAGATTCCTCCGTGCCTCGGAAAGCACGATAAGCTGTTGGTAGATCATTGGCAGTCGTTACAGGTAATCAGTGACCTGAAAGTCCGACAACCAGTCTTACCAAAGGGTATTGTATTACCAGTATTAACTGGGTTGTGGAGGTCAGACAGGCAGTCGCTCCATGTAAAATACTGGTATCCAGCTGGATACCAGTATAATCCAACATAGTTGGGAGAAGGCTAGGCAGATGATGATTGCAAGAATCAAGCAGACGGTGTTCTATGTATAGTGCCTATCTACCTTTCCTTCTTAGCCCTTTATGTCGAGGCCGCGGTATCTCTTGCGAACAACCCGCAGTCCCGACGGGCGTCGGCCCTTCCTTCCATGTTGCTGACATCTCTTCGAGGCGCGCGTGGAACACAAACGCGCAGTGTGCCTATCTACCGTTTTTTTTTTATGGTGGGTGGAAAATCATCAAATAACCCCGCCCGCTCTTGGGCAGAGCGGAAGGGAGTGTCAGACTTCTACTGACTAAAAACCTCCCATGTTCCTTCTTAGCCCTTCATGTCGAGGCCGCGGTATCTCTTGCGAACAACCCGCAGCCCCGATGGGACCCACAGGCCCGACGGGACCCGCAGCCCCGACGGGGTGCCTATCTACCTCAATTGGGAACATGCAGCCTACAATCCCCGAAGGGTTAGGCATAGCTGTACCTAATAATACAGCCAAATTTCGCCAGTTATGTTAAATCCCATGTAATATTTAGGAGGGAGAGCCTATTGCCACTAACCAGGCACAAATCCAGACTCCGTGGATGCTATCGAGAAGTTCCTGATAGAAAAACCCAATAACACTTTACCCGACCGGGGAATCGAACTCGGGACCTCATGCTTAGCAGTCGCGTTTGCGACCACTAGACCAACGAGGCAGTAAATTCATAATAAATAATCTTAAAATATAAAAATGGAAAAATAAAAAACTTTTTGGCAAAAAATAAAACCGACTTCAAAAACACCAAAAATTGAATAGTCAAACGAACTTACCTGTAAGTGAAGTTCGACGGTAATTATACTTTGTTGCATTGTCCGAAGATGATTAGGATTATTAATGTAGTCACGGCTTTAGTCTGTGGCGCCAACACATAAGTTTAAAGAAAAAAGTTTATCTGTGCTAGCTTCCTGTCACCGGCTTCTGTAAATATCTTCATTAAGTTCATAGCAATTTATTGGTTTTACAACATAGGGTTCATGCTCATATGAATAAATAGCATGGAGATTTTGGGTCGGGTGGGACCAATCATCTTCGGACAATGCAACAAAGTATAATTACCGTCGAACTTCACTTACAGGTAAGTTCGTTTGACTATTCAATTATACTTTGTTGCATTGTCCTCGATGATTAGGATTATTAATGTAGATGTTTAAAGACTAGTTGTAAAATCAATAAACATTTATATAAAATCAATAAACATTTATACAAAATCAATAAGCATTCATATAAAATCGATAAACATTTATACAAAATCAATAAAAATTTATATAAAATCCATTAACATCCATCTAAAATCATTCAGATGAATATTATATAACTTATAAGTCATATGTCATTTTTTAGAATTTTGTTAAGGCCACTTTAGTTACCTAAAGGTAGTATTTTTACAATTCAGGTTTAATCGTTACCAGTGTTATTAAAAAATTGCTTCAGGGAACCTTCTATTGTTCACAAAAGGTTTCATTTTAAAGTTTTAGTTATAAATCACTAGCTTGTGCCAGCGGCTTCGCCCGCTACAACTCGAAAATTATCCCATGGGAAGATAAAATCGGGATAAAAAACTATCCTATGTGTTAATCCAGGGTATAACCTATCTACATACCAAATTTCAACCAAATCGGTCCAGCCGTTTATGCGTGAAAGAGTAACAAACATCCACACATCCATTCTCACAAACTTTCACATTTATAATATTATAAGTAGGATTAATTTAAACATTTGCTCGTCTAATATCGTCTATATTGAACTGCTGGAGGCTGCCAATGTTGTTGCATGGCGGGTGTACTGTTTATTGAGCATGTACTAATGTCAATTCCATATCTTCCAACACGTTATTGTAATTGAGTTCACACATCTTTAAGGCCTCTTGTGGATATTATTCATGAATTAGTACAGTCCCACAGGCCATGCGTTAATTTTAAATATTTAACCACCCCTATAGCTGGGTTTACATACTCCTATTCTATTGCTAAAGAAAGAAACAGTTATAAAAGGTTGGTATTCGTTTGGCCCACAAATTTAATTAGCGTATCAACCCTTAAAGTAATACGATTTTGTTTAATCACTATATCATAAGTATAAAATAGAGATAGGTATTGTTTGCACTCTTTCTGTGGCTAGCAGTAATATAGTTATCGCTTTTTTGGTAATTATTTGTAAATCACTTTGTTGAATGTGATCCAGTAGAGAGAAAATAAAAAACTGAAAAACATCCCAATTCCCAAGAATTCTCCGGATCTTGGAGGACAAGTCTCTGAACCGTATTTTGATACTATCATCTGTACCTATATGTGGTCTTATAATTAGAGATAGAACTGAACTAACAGAATATGAAAATAGAGGAAGAAACCTTCATTAATCCTTAAAGCGAAAAAACTGAATAACTTCAGTGATGGTTTGCTAATGCTTATAATATTTTAATTACAGTATCTTGTCTTTACAATTGCAGGCAATGAGGCAAGCATTGGTATTGTGTACTTTTAGTTATTGAATTCCTAATAATATCAACAGCTTCAATACTAATTCCAAAATCTTAAAAAATGTTCCTGATAATACTCCTGCCATCAATCCCAGTAGAGAATAGTGGAAAAAGTATAGAATAAATGATATTGGTCTAAATACCATTCCTTCCAATGCCACCTTTTTTTTTTTTTTTTTTTTTTTTTTTTTTTTTTTTTTTAAAAACCTTGTATTGGCAAGGAGCATCCACCACTTATCACCGCTACAACCCCTGGAGATACCGGGGCCACGATACATAACTGTGATACTTAGTGTTATTCCATGATACAATTAATCAATTGTAAGTTCACCAATACGGATATAATATTTTAATAATTTAAAACACCTAAGATTCCCTTCCACATTCAAAATATGCTGATATCATATTATTACCTTTGGTATTAATGTAAGTAATATCGAGTAACCATATATACCTAGATTCACACTATTGCCAAGGATTTTAGAAATTTATTTAACTGCTCCTTATTTAAATGAGTATGATACTGTATCCATTATATACCATACCTATGTTTAACAAATAAAAATTCTGATTCTGATGTTATATTTTCAATTCTTGGCAAAAAATTTCACTATCTCATAAATGACTGACAGAACACTTTAGCCCAGAAAAAAGGGGCAGCACTCAATTTTGGTATTAAAAAACTGAGCTGAATCTACAGTCCATAGTCTGTTAGCAATCTATGAGCCACACAATATTCCGTACCATGCAGATGAAGCATATTTATATGTGTGTATTTTAATTATTAACTCAAAATAACTGGCTATGTCTATGGACCACAGCAAATGATACAATATATACAACATAGTGTTTATATCATAATTATCATAAAAAACGAACTGGCAAAAGTGTGGGTGTACTATTAGGTAGGTACCTCTCTGTCTAATCCTTCGGGATTACAGGCATGATGTTATTTTATCATTGTTATCACTTAGAACAAGGTTTTTGTGCCACTTGAGTTTCTTAGTGAATAGAGTCCTTTAGTTAATAACTGGGCAAGCATATTAAAGTTCTAATAGCCTTTTATCAATAAATTCTTATATTTCATTTCTCTTCAGTGATGTTAAAGCTTAGTGAATAGTATTAAAAAAGTAAACCTAGAAGTTTACTGTGTTGTTTAGGTATGAAATCACATTTCTCTTTGGTACTGATGATTTCATGTTTTCTAAACATTATACAGCCTCTCTGTCTCTAAGGAAGCTTTGAAACCTGTAATGGGTTTCAATGTTTTTGTAATTTATGTTTATGGGGCTGAAAATAAACCAGAAGGTAAGACATATTGAAAACATAACATTTGCCTTAAAAAATAAAACTTCCTATATCCTTGCCTATGTCTATCATGTAATAAGCATCCAATCCAATGTGCTAAGAAAAAACCATTATTCTGTAAAAAATTGGTATACTGTTGTATACAAGATTATCTCCAACCAAACTAAACATAATGTAATGTCTTTTATATAAAAGACAGTAAGTTTAATTTATTTCTGTCTCTTTGACAAGGAAAAAATGGTAAACAAAGTTGTTATTGTAAAGGGTAGGTAACAAACTTTAATTGCTATGAAAGCAATTCACTTCTTCATTTCAGATACTATCTGAATAAATTCAAGTATAGAATTTATCATCTAGAGGAGTACCTATAACTCCATCACCACCATCCAATTAAGAATAACTGGGTTGTTTGAGTGATTGGTTTCCAATCACATAAATTATATTTAAGTCCACCAACCTGTGAATTTATTTCTGAAGGGAATGATTTCTCCTGGCCATCCGCATTCTGTCTGCTGCACTAGTACTTTTGATGACAGCCCCCCCTTTCTTTGCACTTATGGAGGAGGGCCCCGCCAGTTTAAAAGTTTATTGTTGAAGCACATACGGCTCCCATGTGCTCACTCTATGAGTGAACTTTTATGGTACACTCATATTTAATCCTTAACCAGATTTATTTATAGATTTTGCTGATCTTATGTTTCCGTCTTTGATTGTAACAAACTCTTTTGTCTTTGTTGGTTACCAACAATAAGAGATCTACGTCCCCCTGCTTGTATATATATGTATACACACAAAACAGAAGCATCATTCAGCTTCTTCATAATCATCATCGGCCTGTAATGTTCCTACTGTAAGGACTCAAGCCTCCTCTCTAGGCGAGGAATCCACCACGCCAGCCCAGTGTGGATTGGTAGATACAACTTCTTAACTATGTCTATTTATGCCTTTTGGATACCTCATTCACCACTGTATGATCTTCAGAATTAATAAAACATTTGTTTATAAATAGAGAATGGCGGGTTTTCATTTTGTGTTTTACTTGCTTATTTAATATTTTTTATATGAATCTTCTCTTTCTTTCTCTGGGTATAGATCCACACCAAGTATTTCAAGAAACTTGATTATATAATAATTCTTTATATGGTACTTACCACCTTAATTCACTTTCATTTATCTTGATCTGCATTTTCAACTTCTCAACCGATAACGGGAGGATATTTTCTAATGACTGTGAAGGGACAATTTTATTGTCTTCTATAAGGTAACCTCCTTAAAAATGTTATAGGTATCAACTTCTTGAGGATAAAACACAATGCATGTTGTAGAACAACATTACACTTATATAACCAAGTAAGCTCCCGCAGAACTTCCCATGAAGGTTATAATAGAACAGTCAACCGTGTGTGCCCCCACAGGACACCCCTTTAGGGTTGCTGAGTTCACGACACTGCCGTTTCAGGCCATGTACACCCCCGCAGGATGACCTCAGGCCAGGCAAGTCGTTCATAATGTATCCATGAAGGTTATAATAGCAGTCAACCGTGTGTGCCCCCCCAGGACACCCCTTTAGGGTTGCTGAGTTCACGACACTGCCGTTTCAGGCCATGTACACCCCCGCAGGATGTCCCCAGGCCAGGCAAGTCGTACATAATGTATCCATTTTGGGCTTCATAGTTCCGTTGCAAGCTCCAACAGAGCGGTCTCAGGTCATGCTAGCAGCCAATAAAGGCAAACATTTTAATAGGTACTCTCTGAACTTCGATGTAGTGCCCACGTGGCAGGCATGCAGTTAGTTGCAAACACGTGCAAAGCGCAAGGCATATAAAACATACCATGTTTTCGATGTAGCGATTATTGCCACACAACAGAGCTTTAGGCTTTTGATTCCAATTCTTCAGCAGTAGGCAAAAAACGAATCAAGGCACACACAAGGTAAGCCATTTTGTTTTCTTACATAGAACAACACACTAATAAAAACACTTAACACTCGAATCAGAGCTAATTATGTTTAATGCGCTTTTCGTAATCTCTTTGATTTCTTCATTGGCCTCGACTTTGTCAATATTAACCTTATTTTTCCATTTTAACTTTAAAATGAAGTTTAAAAACCTAAAAGAAATCTAAAAATAATCGAAAAGAGTGACGCCATTAAGACATAAAATCCGAATGAAGATATTTACAGAAGCCGGTGACAGGAAGCTAGCACAAATAAACTTTTTTCTTTAAACTTATGTGTTGGCGCCACAGACTAAAGCCGTGACTACATTAATAATCCTAATCATCGAGGACAATGCAACAAAGTATAATTGAAAAATAAACTTCTGAAGAAAAATCAGCTTCTGAAGTCGGTGACATTTGTTTGTTTGATTTCGTTTTTTTGCCACCGACTTCAGAAGCTGATTTTTCTTCAGAAGTTTATTTTTCACTTTTTGGTGTTTTTGAAGTCGGTTTTATTTTTTGCCAAAAAGTTTTTTATTTTTCCATTTTTAGTTGTTCCCAAACAAATAATAGGTTTTATTTATCCCCAATAAATGGAACATTACATAATATCTTACTATCCAAATCTGGGTGTACACATCTGCGTACCCCCTCAGATCATACAGGCGTGATGTTACGTCATGATGTTGTATAAACAATAAACATCCAAGCGATTGCAGCAATCACGACAGATTTGCCGTCTATTTTTGAAGAGTTCTATTGAATATCTCCGAAGATCAGGATCAGATCTTCACCAAATTTAAATGGGACCACCTCAGGAGTATACTCTTTCAAATAAAAAAAGAATTTTGAGAATCGGTTCACAAATGGAGGAGAAATCAGGTAACATACATAAAAAAAAAAAAAAAAAATACATACACACGAACATAGACCCTCCGCCTTTTTTGAAGTCGGTTAAAAATGACGGGTCAATAGTCACGGTGCAAGTGTGGGCAGGAAACACCGGGGTGGTTTCTAGTCAGTAAGAGTCTGACAGACCTCTCCGCTCGCCCCAGGACGGAGGACATCGATGAGGATTTCCCACCCCGGAACAAAAAAAAAGGGTCGTTTAACCTTCATCCACCCCGGAACAAAAAAAAAGGATCGTTTAATATGCAAAACCTTCATCTTGTGAATGACGTACCCGACTACCCATGCAAAGCCGGTCACTAGTCAATTATAAATTATACCGACCTTAATATTTCGAGCGTCAATAACATAACACTTAATCATATTAACACAAAAACATAGTCAGAAATTAAATAGCAGAAGATCAATGCCATAAAACTGATTATAATCCACAGAGGCGGTTTAAGTACCGTCGGGGCTGCGGGTTGTACAAAAGAGATACCGCGGCCTCAACACAAAGGGCTAAGAAGGAACATGGGTGGTTTTTAGTAAGTAGAAGTCTGACACACCCTACCGCTCTGCCCAGAGCGGAAGGAGTCATTTGATGATTTTCTACACCCAAAAAAAAGAAGCAGAGTGTCTAACTGCCCTAGGCTAGCACCTCATCAGCGCAACACTGCTTGTCAGGCAAAATGGTATAGTGTATTTCCACTAGGACAATCTCACACGCAGACCGCAGTCTGGAAACATGGATGATGGCAAAAGCAAGCTCGCCCCTCATTACTTAGGATCCAAAATAATGATAATAAAAAAAATAAAAATGTTTATTTCATCACATAGGTAAGGAAATAACTATGTTAGGTTTGGAGTCACCTTTTAAGCAAATATTTGCTTGTATTAGGTGGTTCCGCTCCTCCAGTTTACAATAATTCTACAAATGTGTGAGAAATAAGCAGATAGATTGTTTATTTCATCACAAAGGAAATAACTAATGATGTTTGAAAAGAACACCTGATGCAGTCCTCCGGGGCTTGCAGGCATGATGATATTAAATTATCGTTACCGTGGTTATTAATATGCTGGCTGGAGAGGGAGAGCAAGAATGAAATGAAAGAAAAACTGGCCAAGTGCGAGTCGGACTCGCACTTGAAGGGTTCCGTACCAAAACGGCAAAAAAATCGCGTTTGTTGTATGGGAGCTCCCCTTAAATATTTATTTTATTTTGTTTTTTTAATATTTGTTGTTATAGCGGCAACAGAAATACGTAATTTGTGAAAATTTCAACTGTCTAGTTATCGCAGTTCTTGAGATACAGGCACAGCCTGGAGAAGCGAAATCTTAGTCCCGTAGGCTCCTGTTTTTACCCTTTGGGTACGGAACCCTAAAAAGGAGTACCTAAACGATAGCACGACGGTTGGGTTGACAGGGAAGAATGGAAGAAAAACACAGACATGTTGCGCCGACCCCAAGTAAGCTGATGATGGTGAAAAATAGCTGTATAAAAACAAGTCATAGCATATTTATATATTTAACGGATAAGACGCTGGCCTTCACCAAACGATATACTGCCGCCACCAATTCCTGTTATTATCTGATTGCCAATAGAAATTTAATCTGTATAAGTACTGATTACTAGTATAAAGGAAATGTAGTAAACACGTGTATTGGTTCTATGTAGTTTTCAGAAAATAAAACCCAAAAAAACTATAATAAATTGTAAAATAAGTAATGTATTAGAAAATTAAACAGGATATACCACATAGTTTTGATGTTTAAAAAAATGCATAATAAAAGTGTAATAATTTAACTTGAATGTTCCGGGCCTTCTGGTAGACATTCTTATAAGAATTTAAAGTAGGAAAGTTAAGTGAAAAACAGAATTAAAATAAAGTACACTTGCGACTTAACAGGCGACACTTAAATGTTATGAACTTATGAGCAACGTTTTTATAAAATTAATTTTCTAACATTACATTCATATTTAGGTGTAGGACCTACACATAATAATACGAGTATCAGCTTAGTACTATCTCAATGCTGGGCAAACGCCTGTTCACAGGTGCTTGATCATAATTAGTTAGATACATATTACACTAAAATTATATATTTTTAATATTGCGTGTGTTAAGGCACAGAAAACGCCCACCCCCGTTGTATCTTGATCCATTTATCAATATCAAAGCCACTGCTTCGAGATTGATATATTTTAATGAATCAAGCGACTTACGAATGAACAATACAGTACAGATTTGTCCAGGAAACACATTACTTTTAAACAGTACACCATGGTTGCACAACGCCCTAACATGTGTCATCTTCATGGCGAGTAACACTTTCGACATGCGGCAACACCATACAACTTATAAAGTTATGACATATTATGTCAACACCGGACATTTGTGGTCACTGGTCAGATGGGATGGGACTTGTGAAAATTAAAGTAGAAGTGACAACACTTTAAGTCAACACTTTTACAAACGCGTGCCTCAAAGAGATTTCAACAACATGGAAGGGGCCCGCAAGGGCCGCGGGTTGTTCGCAAGAGATACCGTGGCCTCGACATGAAGGGCTAAGAAGGAACATGGGTGGTTTTTAGTCAGTAGAAGTCTGACACTCCCTTCCGCTCTGCCCAAGAGCGGGAGGGGTTATTTGATGATTTTCCACCCACCATAAAAAAAAAAGTTTGGACAATGAAGTACCTACTACAAACATCTAAAGTCACCAAACACTGTCATAGGTACTAATTCACTCCGCATAATCATATAATTAAATAAAACGAAAACGAAAAGTTGAAATAGCGACTCGTGCTATGTCACTATGGTCTGTAGGTATGCACTTTAATTTTTATTTTTACTGATTATACTGCGAATTCTACGAGGATTTTATGTTCGAGAAATTAATAAAAACTAGTTTAGCAAAACTAGTATTGGTACAGAAATAAATGTAGGTATTTACGGAAACATTTACATTACATTTACATTAGGCTAGGCAGATGATGATTTTAGCAATTATCCGGTGGTATCGGTAAATAGCACCGTTATTGGATTTTATATTCTTCGCAGAATTCAGGAAGTCTACAGTAACCTACATTAATAAAGTTATTCGTATGCGAGTCGTTGTTTTGTCTGTAATGCGAAAACTTCTGACGTGATCGCATAATCATTTGTCGTCAATGCATGCATGATGGTGTGTTTAATACGTGATAATCTACTAAACTGCTGAGCACATTTTTCGTATTATGTTTTCTGTAATGTTAGTATTAAGTAGTTGAAACTGGTCATGGTTAGTTGATGATCTTTGTAATAACAATACATCATTATGGGGAAATAACATTTAAAACGGCTAGGCACTATATCCTATAAATTAGACTATGAAAACACTGCTCGTCACTTTAGTATCCATAGATTGTATTTCGCAGGAAAATGAGGTAGGTATTAAGATATAAATATATAATTAGGTATCTTACTCTTAACTTATCTGGCCTGTTCGGATACTGCGAAACAAGTACCTACCTAATAATTTTCCAGAAGCTTTCGACATCCGAACGTGATGCTAAAAGCGAACTCTGAGCTTTGCTCCTTTCTAGCCTAACTAAGTTAATAACCTCACATTTTGTACAATACAAACATTCCGTGTACGTCTGTACTACGTCCTAAGGCCCAGTGACGACCTCGGATGATTCGACTTGTTGTGATTGTGTTGTGACGCAATATGCATCAAGCAACACGCGCGTCTGTCACTAACTTGTTGATATAATTTCTTTCTGCCTTATTCACATTACTGCAGTGCACCGAGTAAGTTCAACCCAATGCTCAAAACCAAAATCAATCAAAATCCAAATATTTTATTTTACATAGGCCTACATGGGCACTTATAAAACGTCTAAACACAGTGCACGGTTCGGGTTGGTTACCTATGGAAAAGAACCACCCAGAAACTCTATGGTTACTCTTTTAAAATTATTTGGTTTTACATTAACAGCATTAGTATTAGGTTATAGTAACTAGTGGCAACTAACAGACTAACTGCCGTACTCAGAGAGCTTTAATGAATACTTAGGCCATCACTTAGCAAAGGCTTTGACAGTTTTGTCATACAAAAGTATGTCAAATCTTTACTAAGTGACGGCCTAAGTAATCATTAAATATCTCTGAGTACCGCAGTAACACATTATTCAATCTAATGGAATAATGTGGACCGGGCATTCATTTGTATTCTCCGCCGCGTCGCGTCGTCGCTGTCACCACACTCACCTGTATTACCACGCATGTCGCTCAAGCATGTAGTTCGTGGCCGAGCCGCCACAGCGTCACTTATCTAAGTAGTAAACATTACGTTAATCGTGCCGCAGCTAAAGATGTGAACAGTGTGACTGTGAGAGTTGTGTTGCTCAAGCCTGTTGGCCCTGTTGCTCAATTGCGAGTTTGTGAGAGAACTCATTAACTTACGCTTTGTGCTCGTGATGAAGCATTTTACTCCCTTTATTTACTTTATGACAAATTTTGTACAATTTTAAATATTCCTTACAAAAACAATAAAAAATCATTTAAAAAAAAAAAAAAGCCCGCCAATATCGGGAAAATTGTCGTTGCCCAGCAAATATTTTTGCGTAGGGGTACTTAGTTTGATGTACAGAATGCTTGGTGGACGGCTGTGTGATGGGCTGATTTACACCCTGTATAAGCCCTTGATCCAGCTGCCTAACGAGATCCTCCTCAGGTGTTGGTCGAGGCTCTTGGCAATTAAGCCATTGGCTGTAACGACTATCGGCACAATGATCGCTGAGTTCACACCCCACATGTCGACAACCTCGCGACTAATCAGAGTACAGTCAGCATCCGAAGTAGATGAACACTACAAGTTTCAAAGCAGGTTTTTTAATAAAAACTTTTAAGATATTACTCGTTACTAACAAGTTATTGAAGAGTAAGGTATATTTTGAAGAATAATTTTCTCAAACATTAAATATTAAAGCTGGAGTCCTGTACATAAAATAATTAAAATTCCGAAATGTTAAGCTATTTCTGTTGCTGGCCGTACGATGGGAATGCCATACACATTACGATTATAATTAAAAAAAAAGAAATAATTTTCCGGTTAATCAGAAGCCAGCCTGACAATAGGTTGCCTGCGACCTGCGAGACACCACGAAGAAAAAAAAGTAGTCAACTTAAAAATGTAGGTACGGTAATTTGTAAAATTCAAATGGCTATTGCTCATCACAGTACATAATTTTCCAGAAGTCAGGTGAATGCTGTGGCTGCGGGTAGTTCGAAAGACATAACGCGGCCCTAGACACAAAGGGCTAAGAAGGAACATGTTTTTGGTCAATAGAAGTCTGACACTGCGTTCCGCTCCGCCCAGAGCGGGAGGAGTCATTTGATGATTTCCCACAATAAAAAAAAAATGTTATAGTGGCAACAGAAATAAGGTAGGTACATAATTTGTGAAAACAACTGCCTAGCTATCGCGGTTCTTGAGATACAGCCTGGTGACAGACAGACGGACGGATGGACAGACAGCGAAGTCTTAGTTATAGGGTAAAAACCTAAAAACCCTAAAAATCATCGTGACAAATGGAATGTTGTAAACCCACTTTTGTGGTGGTTGATTTCGATTTTCATTTGACGTCACGTTTTCATTTGCATCATTCTTAATATTAAAATTTACTTTAGACGACGACGCTTGGCTAATATTACCAATGCAATCTAGAGATTATTATGGAAGCAATCAATATACGTTTCATTACTCGACTCTAAAATTATGTGGCGGGAGTCGGGACTATGAACCGAACAAAAAAAATTGTCACGTACAGTCACTAATCATTTGAGAGTAATCACCTGATCGGTGTCAATATAGCGACTGGAAACCTATTTTCCTTCAAGGTGACTTGTTAGCAACAAGACATTTTAGTGCCTAGTACTGCCTAGTTATTTTAACTGAAGACCACAAACTACAGCTTGCGGATTCATGTTTAAGCTCCGCCTTTCTTGTTAGCGCAAAGAGTAATATTTCGAGATTTACGCAACGACTACCTGATTATAAACTGTAGAAAGATGCGGTTTATGAATGACCCTATACTTTGTCGTTTGGCTGGGTTTCGTAGTTAGGTACCTAATGAGAGGGTTCATATAGAAATAGAAGGAGATAAGTTTTGTGTTTTGCAAATATCTGTGTTTGCTTAGCAAAAAGTTCTAAATCTGAAAAAAAAACAGAAAAAGTCATTGTCAACACATAGAAAATATATCATGAACCTCATCTTAATTGTGGATACTTATCAGATTTGTCTATCTCATTTCGGAGGATTTAAAAAAACATCGTAACACACAAGGTGTGTTGGTCGACAGCGTCGTAAAGGGTCTGTCCCATTACGAACAATAATCTCAAAGATGGGGACACCACCTTGATGCCCGTTATTGTCATTGATTCATATTATGTTGGGAAAAAATACTCTGCTCGACAATGAAAAAAAAACGCAGTGAATGTCGTTGAATTATCAAAAATAGTAACATTAAAAGAGTTCGTGTATTTAACGCGATTTCCCAGCCATTCAGCAACTATAACAAACAACCACTCTTAGCGGCAGACAGCAACTTTTCTATATACGAGTAGACCTGCATGATTGACACTATTGATTTTTTCACGACTTTTTTGGTAAAAGGTCGTGAAAAAATCATTAGTGTAAATGTTGGTACATTTACTTAGCTGACAACAACATGGCTATAATGGCTTAGCTAACAAAAATATGGCTATTTAATTTCTTTTTTTTAATATTGGAAACAATGCAAAATCGGTTCACTATAACATTTTCTTTATCCCGGTTTTTGAACAGAAACTTAGCTAACATATTTTTTACTAAATGTACAGGTATTGACTTATTCAATGTTTTTTTTCAGTAAGTTTCATGATCTCATTTGATTTACATAATTATTTAAAAAACACTATAAATCATCGTGTGCAATCGTTTGCCTTACATAAATTACTCTAACTCAAATGGATCAAAGTTGTTTAGTTTGACTATAGAACTTGCCAACTCTACGCACACAGATGGGTGAGTGTGAGTAAAATTGGATACAAATAGTCTAAAATTGACGTCGCGCGCTAAGTAAACGCTCTTAACCCAATATTTAAAAATTTCACTGTAGTTAATACTTTCTATTTCTAGTTAGGCAACTACTAACTAGTACTAACCAATCGCCAAAATATTAAAGTTGCATACTTGACTAGAGGTTGCCATTGAGAATGAAGAGAGAGATTGAAGAGTTAGATTACTAAAGAATTCGGCCGTGTAAAGTGACTGAACATTCTGTTCGTGCTACTAGCACTGGGGAAATGTGGATGAAAAGTTAAAAGGTAGTGGTTAGTGCGATGTTCTGGACGTCGCTATTGATTTTGTTGTCCGGTGCGAATGAGCTAGGTACATAATTAAATAGATGACGGTGCAACTAGGTCGCTATCGATCGATCCGGAGTGAGGGAAAAGCTTTTGGTGAAAATTCTAGTCTAGCTACCAAGTTAATACACCAGCCTGAGATAAACTAAGGGCTAGTTTTTTAATCGCCAGTTAACTCAGGAATAAATGTGATGTTTTGACAGATTGTCTATACAAAAGCTGTCAAAATGACAAACTTATTCGACAAATAAAAGTTAACTGGCTATTCAAAAACCGGCCCTAACGATTGAAAAACCGGCCCTTAGTTGATGTATTTTTTTATGTAACTAACTAACCACCTCATGAACATTGGTAAAATCAGACATTACGGTTAGGAAGGAGTTAAAGACTGTCGGGGCAGCCAAGCTCCCATGGAACAAATAAGTACTAAATAGGTAAATACATACAAATACATACATGTACCTATGCACTTCTAAAAAATACCTAATATTTGAAACTGGAATAGAAACTAACTTTATCATTAACACCGAAAACGGTGAACGCAGCCGAAATATTGGAAACACATAACAAATAGTAAACAAGATAAATATTCCGTTTTCATTTCGTTGCAAACAATTGAAAATCGGAAACGCATCTTTCAATTTCACTTTCAGTATCAAGATGTGTTCTAAAATAAAAAAGCAAATCAATACACTTTCTTTTTATCACTTACACACCGTCGTTTTATCACCAGTAACTGGGGCGTGAAAGTTAAAATAATTATGGAAAATAAGAAATTAAAACCACAGCTACTGTCCAATGAATCACCTAAAGGTACCCGAAACTGACATTTTTTTCCGTTCAACCTAGAACCTAATGGTTTACCGATAAAGTTAAAAATGTATTAAATAAGTTTGATATATTTCCATCACTTGATGTGCTGTCGTCTTTACCCACTACGTCTATGACCATTTAGGAAAATAAATCATAATAGGAAAATAATATGAATTGTGTTAAAATTCGTAAAATGGTCACGGACGCAGAACTACTCTACCTATTATGAAAGGTTAATTTTACGCTTTAACGCAATTCATTACGATTTGCTAATGGCCATTTTAGATCCCTGGGTTCGAACTCAGACTTACTGTTTGTAAGTCGGGGCTACCACCACAGTAAAGTGGTTCTACCCCCCAGCATTGACATTGTTGTAGGACGGTTACGCGGTTACGCCACAGCCAGCAGCGGCAAGACATTCGTGTCTGGGGCTCTGTCGATCTAATTTGCATTGGCTCTCGAAATTGCATTCGCATGACTGTGACTCGACAAAAATTTGTTTCGGATTCGAAATTATGAAATTGTAGCCAGCTGCGTGTAGCCTCGATTATGACCTCAAATTCTATTCAGAAACTAGTATATCTTTTAAAATGAAGAAAATCTGGGGGTTTTCAAAACAATAAATACCAATTGATACCAATAAAACACCACTAGAAAAAAGCTATGAACAAAATATCATTCATTGTAATATTTGAAAGACTAAACAATTTGCTCGGTTCATTGGTTCGAGCCATCGAATCTCTGGGTCTGGACTAGTTAAGGGTGCTGCCACATTGTAACTTTTATCATAAAGAAACTGCCATTGCATACTTGTTCAATGAATTTTTTGACGGCACGGTTGGTGCAGTGGGTGAGCGATTGACTGCTGCGCTGCGGGTCAAGGGTTCGAACCCCGTACGTAACAAATATTTGTATGACCTACAGATAGTTTGCTGGTCTGGCAGTTTGTCTATATATGTGAGTTTAAATGTTTGTAAACACACTCACGATACAGGTGCCATTCCTAGTGTGAAGGAAAGTCTTTTTTCTTTTAAAAATAAAAAAAATTAGAACAAAAACAGTAAAAGGGAGTCAAATTTTCTACAGCAGCGGGGCGGAGGGATTTCATCACTCGAATTGCAGAACCCTCACATTCTACGGATATACTTATGCTCTATATTTGAATGCAGAGAGTTCACATTGGCTAACACCATCATTATTCATGAATGGCTGGTTGGTAAGGTAATGCCTCATCGTACTAGAAATACTGGGGTCAGGATAAGCTCACACTCTTGTCCCGACCACTAGTTTACTGAGTAGAAACGGACCCCCAAATGTAAGGAGCGAAATGTTGTATGTATTCTACTGGGTGAGAAAACTTTGCTTGCGCGATGTAAAACGTTATTGTTCGATATGAATAGGTTTGGCGGACCCCTCGGCTATCGCAATACTTTGCTGAACTATGGTCCTTTTCACGCGGACGCGAGGCTGCCGAGTTCGATCCGCTGTCAGGATTAATTCTTTTTGAAATTTAAAGATTTGATGTACACATAGTTTGTGGACTGATTATTTTTGTCAAGGTAGAATAACATCTAGTGTTTATTTAGTTTTGGAGGTTTCTCAATTAAAGTGATTCCCCTGCATTTTAATACTGCTGAGAATTTTATTAAAATGTGTTGACCGCTAATAACATCATGTTAAGTCGAAAACTTTACCCAAAACCAGTGAGGTCATTAAACACCACCGTCAAGTAACCAAAATTGACCTTAGTTGGGTTATAAAATGATGTCAGATTTGAGTCCAAAAAAAAACTTCAAATTTTAATGCAATGAATTTACAACCAAAAACGAAAATGATTAAATTAATAATTAATCAAAACGTAAACAGGAAAATAAAACAAAAATACGTTCAAAGTCAATACATTTAAAATGTTAGTTTTTTTAAATCGTTACTTCTGTGACCTTACAGAGATACACGTTCACTCCCACCGTGTGTACTGTATTAGACAAAACATCTCCATTGCGAAACATTTCACAAACTATCATCATTTTTGGTAATCATTGTCTGTGCCGACGTCACAACTTGGTCTAACTCCCCATTCACGACCTCCGACGATGCTACGAGTGCATAGCCGCTCCACGCGCGATTCTACTATTTCCTTGGCGAGTACTGTCGCGCGCGTGCTCCAAAGAGCCTTCGTTCATTGGTTTTCGCCGAAGACGTGTGTCGCTTGTGTAGGTAGTGGCCAAGACTTATAGTTTCTGATGAGATGCCTCGGTTGTGGTATGTTTGGCATTCAGTCTAAGGTCGGTGATTGTGGGCAAATTTAAAAAATTGCCTTGTTATCTTTTAAGCAAGTGGTTTCTTCAGAAGCATTGAAGTATATCTAGTCTTACAGTTCTTCGTTTTTTATCATTTGATTAAGACGGTATACATCGAGAAAGTGTCTTATAAACTACAAGTTATACCCTGATTGATTGTCCGATTGTATAGGCTATGCAACCAGTCTTACCAAAGGGATATCGTATTACTAAGTGGGTTGTGCCGTTCAGAAAGGCAGTCGCTCCATGTATAATACTAGTATTCAGTTGCATCCGGTGAGTCCTGAACCCGACCCCAACATATTAAAGATTATGAGTGTCAACATAATAATGTAATTTATTTAAATTAGTTTGAGAATTCACACTTCTTGGACGTCAAACATTATATCAGATAGTCAAGTGGCGTACCTAGGGCACCTAAGGGCCAACAATACGGCAATCCCATAAGGCAAGCAGACTGTTCAGACACCGTAACACCATAATGAAGAGTACCTAGTAAATTTAAAAGCCAGCCAAGCTTCTTAACCTAACTTAAGGTTCCGGCGCGGATCCAGGATTTGGGGGGGGGCACATGTAGTCTAGTCAACAAGCACTTTTTGGTTCAATTTTTTTTCTGCACCTCCGAAAAATTTGAACCAGGTGTCACAAAAATGCAACAGCACTTTCCCAGAGGATTGAAAGTAGGTACGGCCGAAAACGGGGACTCAACTTATAGAATATGAAAATTTGTTATTGGAGAAATTCAGGCAGCTACTGCAGAAATGAATGAAATGTTTTATCGCGATTTTTATTCTAGTTATGCATTAGTTAATTAACAACTTTTTCGTTCTTGAAATACCAAATCTGAGTTTTTTTTCTTATTTGTAGCTATTTTTAAAAGGTCTCAAAAGAGATTCCGGCTGAAAAAATTAATAAACTCTTGTATTTCATTTTTTATAATCTATCTACTGTTAAAAATTAAAAAGCTTGATTTTTTATATATTACTATTGAATCGCGAAAAAATTATTTGACCCCGGATTCATTTATCGAACCAGTAGAATCCTGTTTTGTTTTCAACTCTTAACTTTCATATTTAATTCATTTAAATAGTATTCATTCATGAAAGGTTGGGACTAAGCGCAACTTACGTAAGCCAGAGTCTCCGCTTCCTGTCGTACCAAAAAAATAACCAAAAAGCACTCGTTGACATGTGCCCCCCAGAAAAAAAATCAGTTTCACTCATGTTCTTTCTGTTATTTTATTCATATACTTTAATAACTCTGATTATTTGATTTGTCTATAAGTATATATGTACTGGTATGGAAACTCCATAACCGTCGGGGGGGCACGTGCCCCCTGGATCCGCCCTTATTAAGGCTTGAAAGTAATGAGCTGCGGGTTGCTCGAAAGAGATACCGCGGCCTCGACACAAAGGGCTAAGAAGGAACATGGGTGGTCTTTAGTCAGTAGAAGTCTGACACTCCCTACCGCTCTGCCCAGAGCGGAAGAAGTCATTTGATGATTTCCCACCCAAAAAAAAGGCTCGAAATCACTAGAAAAACACATGCAATTTTTCTCGGAGAAGTTTCCTCTAACTTGAAAGCTATAAGTATCGCGGTAAGACAATATTTATTTATTAAAATCAATAGCAAATACAACAACGCTAAGTCTACAATAAAATCTACATCGCTTATTTATCACGCTATTCAACAAAACATACATAAATAATCTTACAATAGACTTTGTGTCATCGTAATAGAATATTACATAAAACGTTTTATATTATATAATTTAAAATAAACAAATTGAAAGTGAGCCTTCAACATCATAGACATAGATGGCGGACAAGAGTAGTGATGTAACGCGTTAGGTTGCGTATACTAATACACGCCGTTACACGCGTAGCCGATTGGCGCCAAGGTCGATGACTTTCATAGACTCGGGAGAAATAGGCCAACAATTGATCTTGAACTTTGCACTGTTGTTTAGGCATAGTTACTTTTACTGATTTACTGTGATTTGCTGGTGTATTATGTTGATGAATGAAGGGGAAGAGGAAGACCACTCAAGGCAACAATGAATGGATTGTATGAGGAATGATGATAAAAGACTACCATAATAAGTAGTCTAGTCGGTAGTCTGACACTTAAAAGGGAAGAATGGAAGAAAAAACGTATGGACTCACTAGCTATAGATGCTCGACTGCTGGCATTTATAATGCAGGTCCTAGAAATAGTCCCAGACTTTCTATAATTCTATCGTACATCGTTTTTCCTACTCCTCCGCTATTCTTTCTGATTTATTTCGTTGCGGGATCCAAGACCGTTAAAATCGTTTCTCTGGGCCTTCGTCGGGCTTCATTGTCAAATCAAATCAAATCAAATTGTCTCGGCGCTTTTGTTGTGGTCGCCACTGTTGAATCTGGCTTACAGGAGTTACAGTGGTTTTGGGAACAGTGTGGGGGGATGTCCCAATTTAAAAAAATTAAATACTATCGTACATAAAGAAACAATCATAACTGTTGGAAGAAAACCAGCATCTTTATGCAAGCACCCTGCGTGGAGCCAGGCCTGTGTCCCAGCAGCAGGAACTTTTTGGGTTGATTTTTTTAGAAACAGGGTCCCTTATTCTCTTTTGAAAGAGACGATCCTGGGACCAGTGACATTATTTAAACATTTTAAAGCTGTAAATGTCAGAATTCCTGAGCATGTATGATACCTACTGACAGAACGTACTTGAACGCGGTTCAAAAAATCTAAAATGGTCAGTTTAGCAAAATCACAATATGATAATAATGATAACATTCTTTAAAAGGTCGTAGTCGCAGTTAATATAATGAATTACCCCTTTGTGATGGTAATTTATCTTATTATCCTCTAAAGATACTGCAACACCGCATCTGGTTGATTATGTTTAGTTTCAGATTGCATTTGCATTCTCAATTCGTAATACTTTCAAGCTTGAAAGCATTACGAATTACAAAGTCCGTCGTATGCTATTGTGATAAAGGTGTTTTTAAAGAATTTATTTTTGTAAATCGTTTCCGCTTGTTAGATCCATAAGCTGCTTGTTCATTGATGTCAAGTGGAGCGGCGCAATGCGAAGCAGTGTTTCTGACTGTATTTCATTTTGTCCATTGAAGCGGAGCGGAGCTAGGCCAAAGTGACAGGTCATTCAAATTGCTATGTTATGGACAACTCCGCTTCCCCGTTCTGCTTCATCGCTCCGCGTTTGTTTAATCGACTGCGTAAATTCATGTCCAATGAATGAAGCTGATTTTAGTGTAGTTTAGATTTTATGCGAATCTATTGGTCAATTTGGATAGGTCTGCTCCTCTTTTTTTCTTTTTCTAAATACAATTTATTCTAGTTGCCCATTCACAGACTTAGTGACGTATGGAGAAGAAAAAAAAAAAAAAACTCCAATGATAATCTTTTAAAATATTTACTGCTTAAAGCCAATTCAGGTTTTTTGACCTAGAGCAATATTCCAAGTGATGACTCTGGCCTTAAAAGGTCAAGTTTAGGAGGGAACTCATTAGCTTGGTTAAATTCAGGTGTTGTGTGTGTGTTGTATTTTATTGTGTATTGGCTACACTATAATAAGTAAGAAATTATGAATAGCTTAACATGTATTTTTAGTGTATGCTTTGTTGGTTGTCCTAAATAAATATTGTATTTGATTATTGTAATAAATCGCAAGTGATGTTGTCAGAGCATAGTTTGTGGGTCCTTTCTGAAGTCACTAAGTGACGACAGTATCTAGTCGACAGCAGTGGACCAGTGGACTCATTCACTGCTGTCGACTAAGAACCTGTTGTCACTGTGCGTGTGATGAGATGGCTACTAAAGGGTCGATTATTGAGATGAAGGCTAGAAGAGAGGACTATATCAGAGAAAGACACATTATTACGCTTCAAATTAGGCCTGTCAGGACTGAAGCATGGACGAACTGCCTATCGGACCTCCACAACCTTGTTAGTACTAGGTAATACGATACCCCTTCCTTGGTAAGACTGGTTGGCCGGATTCAGGCTCCTGAATACCTACAGAGACAGATTCAAGTCTGGAATAGCACATTGGATACTTTTTTCTCGGTACTTAAAGTACGAGACAAAAGTATCCAATGTGTCGGTACTTAAAGTAGGATTAGAATAGGAGGTAGGTAGGTTAGGGGGAGGACTTCGACCCGGGTACGTCCTTAAACTGCGACCAGACATCGAGGGACGGGCAGCAGCGTCCTTAAAACTTTCGGTGACCTCACTGCGATCCCCAAGCCGCCTGCCAAGCGTGGGGATTATGGCAACCCCCTCCTTTACGAGGAGGCCTTTGTTCAGCAGTGGACGTGTTCCAGCTGATATGAGGATAGGAGGTTAAGATTTGGCACACAGATCAACAATGAGTCACGACACACATGCTCTGGGATTGGACATAGCATACCTGGGTCCTTTTTTATCTTGCAGATCGTTCTCATGACAACATTTTTGATCTCTACACGGGCAAATTCGCCGGCGAAACTTATTAACATATTTACACTGTTCTCTTCCTCTTTACAGTGATAACTGGCGGGACGGACGGCATCGGCAAGCAGTATGCGTTGGAACTGGCGAAGCGAGGCATCAACATCGTCATCATCAGCCGCAACCCTGACAAACTGAAGGCTGTGGCTGCTGAGATTGGTTAGTATTCTCTTCGTCTTCTTCATCATTCTCTTGCCCTTATCCCAATTCATTTGAGGTCGGCGTAACATATGTTTCTTCCATATTTCCCTATTACTCGTCATCTCCACCTTCCTTAGTCCTTTCTTGCCTCTTCCTTTACACAGTTCAGGCATCATTTGATCCCGTCGGGGCTGCGGGGTGTTCAAAAGAGATACCTCGGCCTCGGCACAAAGGGCTAAGAAGGAACATGAGTGGTTTTTAGTTCGTAGCAGTCTGACACTCCCTACCGCTCTGCCCAAGAGCGGGAGGGGTTATTATTTGATGACTTCCAACCCGCCAAAAAAAAGGTCATCATTTGATTGGGCTTCCTTTACTCTTATAAGTTCTTCTTTATACACAATTAAACATTATATAAATAAAATTAAAATGCCACAAGAAGTTGTTTAATAATAAACAGGATACATACTTGATAGTCGACGAAGTCGAGTTCGACATTAAAATATGTACCCGTTTAAAAATAATAAGAATATGTAAATAAGGACTAGATTAGACTGTAGGTGCTTATAGCTCATGTTTATACTCAGGCTCTACGAGGAAGGTGATGAATTTATTTATTTAAGGTTTAGAGCAAATATTTATCGTCCACTTGTGTTGGATCTCGTATAAAACAATATTTACTGCCAAAAAAGTCCCTAAAGTTTTGTCCGGAAAGTTTTTGAGTTAACTAATTTTTTTTTTAAACAATAAATTCATAAAGTTGTTTTACGCTTCAGTAGAAATTTTATACATTTTAATTTTATTCGACCTGCGCGTTGTTTAATAGAGATACCGCGGCCCCGGATGCAAAGGGTTAAGAAACATGGGTGGTTTTTAGTTCGCTCCACCCAGACCGGGAGGAGTCATTTGTTGACAATTAAAGCTCCAAAACAAAAAAAAGGAGACAAGGATTTTAATAGACTATACGTTTATGATATTCATAACATTATTGCTAAGCAACAAGGAAGACGTTCGCTGTGTACACAGCTATATACGTAATGGTTTCAATGCAAATATTGATCGTCCACTTGTTTCTTGTCTCATTTTAAATAATATTTACTGCCCGCTAATTTAGTTTTTCAAAAGTACAAATTACACTGAAATCAACTTTAAAAACATCGCTGTAAAGTTAATTTTTGATTGACTGTAAATAACGTCATCTGGAAACAAGACTTTGAATAGACTATAAGTACCTACTGTTATTGCTGATGTTTAAATAAATAACATTATTCTAAGCAATAAGGAAGACATTTACTGTTTACACAACTATGATGGTTTTAAAGCAAATATTGATCGTCCACTTGTTTCTTTTCTCATTTAAATAATATTTACGGCTCGCTTGTGAAGTTTGTCAATAGTAATAATTATTCTGAAATCAACTTTATAAACATCGCAGTAAAGTTAATTTTTGATTGACTGTAAATAACGTCATCTGGAAACAAGGCTTCCAATAGACTATAAGTATACAGTTCATAAAGTGTACACGGAAAGTTTGCAGTCAGTCAATATTGTCGTCTGGTTTGAATTCATAGCACGATCAGCAACATAAGGAGCTGAACATTTCGGAATTTTAATTATTTGATGTACAGAACTTTAACTGTTATTTTTAATGTTTCAGAAGATTATTCTTTAAAATATTCCTTGCTCTTCAATAATTTGTTAGTAACTATATAATTATAAAAAGTTTTATTAAAAAACCTGCTGTGAAACTTTGAGTAGTGTTAGCTACTTCTGTTGCTGACCGTACCAGCAGAGATAATTGACATTGGGAAAAATATTTGTGTTATTCAACGTCTTCTTATTAGCGTGTCGATGGCAAATATGCGAACTTGGTTCTCGCTGATGTATTCATAGATCGTCAATTATGCAGGTGTAAGATGGAAGGTTTAAAAGAAACAAAAAAGTAGATTCATCATTTTCCTGCCATAATCCCATTCTATTTAGCGTCGCACATTGGGGATAGAGCCATTTCTTCAAAACCACCTAGAGATCGCAAAAATAAACCAAATGAGACAATTTTTGGACATAAATGTTTGTAATTAAATTCTAGTTGTCGAAGCCGGATTTTTAATATTCCTTAAATCTAAAACTTCATAACCCAATAAAACCAAGTGTTGTCGCCATATACATCGCTTTATCCAAACCTACATACTTTAAATCTTTTTTACCCGACTAACCCAAAAGAAGGGTAAATGTATTTAACTTTATTAGAATGTGGCGGTAGTTTCCCATCAGTTCCTTCCTTCCTATTCATTCCTGCAGCGTCTACCATAGGTCAGAGCGAAACAGCAATACAAGGCTGGAAGAAGATTGAACGTATTCGACGCCATAAAAAAATTTAAAAAAGTTCGTCTACTCCGGCCGCGAAAGCACCTCTCCAGGGCTTTACCGCAAATAAATCTAGATTTCGTGATAAATCCAGAGTTTCGGGTCTATAATTCAATTTAGATCCACCTAAATATCAAGCTACAGTGTTTTGAAGTGCTGCATACGGAAAGGGATCCTTTAACTGTGGAACCACGCTGGCCGCCGCGTGGTTAACCTGTACATCGAGGAAGTGCAAGGCCTTTACAGCAGGAAGGCGACTCCAGACTTCTGCAAAAAGGTAAGGCGCTGCATCCTGTGTCCTTCCATTGTTCCTGTTTCTCCATACCAAAAAATAGCCTCCTTCAAAATCTATGTATGCTGCCACATAAAGTTTATTACAGTCCACAAAACCGCCGATTCTCATAGCAAGGCTTTGAATCACCGCTCCAGGCTTTTAGAAGCCTGGAAAGAGCTGTTTAGACAGTTCTTCAATTTCATGGTAAATTCCCCGCACCCCCCATGTTAGCGTTTAAAGGTTTCCAAAAAGCCCACGGCGCTAACACCAAGGTAAAGCGAGTTTTACCCTGTTCTTTAACCCTTTCAGTCACGCATTTCAACTAGCACTTGTATGGAAGTGCAAATATACGCTTCCGATGTATTTTTCGTCGCTGAAAACGAATCAGTCATAATATAAAAAAATATTTTTTTATATTCAATTCATATGCATTTTTTATAAAAAAAAATACAACCTAACTTCGCAAATCGGACTTCGTGAGTGCCTTTGGAATTTAATTACAAACATTTCTGTGCAAAAATGGTTTAATTTGGTTAATATTTCAGATGTGCATCTGGATTGAGAGGGCCCATTTTTTTAAACCTTGCCAAACGAAATAAGACTCATAGGGAAATTAGTTAAAAATAGTTAAAACTTAAAGCATAGGGCCACGAATTTCTTAAACGTGAATTAAAAATGTTATGATTAAATAACTTGGGTCCTCAATCCAGACGTGTGCATAAAGTGGCATAGCCTAAATCTCAGTAAGTCCTATCTCTGGGTTCATAATTTTTATTTAGGAATTTAGTTAAGAATTACCTTAAAGATTTTAAGAAATTCCCAAATCTGTAGAATGTGACATTACAGATTTATGGCGGTATATTATCTATATATATTTGAGGTCTCTAAAGGTGGTTTTGAACATTCTTTCCCCAATGTGCGTCGGAGCAACACGTTATCTTCTTCCATTCTCCCCTGTTATACGTCACGTCATCATTTACTTCTTTATCTTTCATAATTACACACAAAATCCTATAAAAGTATGCATTTGCATCTCGTGGGAATGTTCTATGAAACCTACATACGTTTTTCTATGATGCAAGTTGTTGTTGTGTTAGCGTCAGCATTGTTGACCAAATACGTTCTACAAGTATTGTTTCGAAACATTACGACACTCTTCTTGATTTTCTCCTATTGTGGAGTTAATTTCAATATTTCTTTCTTACATAACATCACGCAAGTGTTTCCTTGAAGGGTTAGTCAGAGGTGTATCATAGTAATAGTACATCCTTTTTTTTTTTTTCCCGCTCTAGGGCAGAGCGGTAGGGAGTGTCAGACTTCTACTGACTAAAAACCACCCATGTACCTTCTTAGCCCTTCATGTCGAGGCCGCGGTATCTCTTGCGAACAACCCGCAGCCCCGACGGGGTCATAGTACATTCTCATTTCACCATTTAAGTTTAAGTCCCATGTAATAGAGCTGATTCAAATTCCGTGGCTGAAATTCCTGATGTAAAACCCAATAACAATTTGCCAGACCTGCGAATCAAACCCAAGATCACATATTCAGCAGTCGAGCTAACAACCACTAAGCAAACCAGGCTTATCAATATACTAGCTTATCCAAATAACACTAGATAACTAAACAATATTCACTGCGTTTCGTACGTCATCGAGCACACGACTTTTTAAAACATGTGAAGCCTGAAGCAATGGACACAGGGGACCCAAGACAGTTAAATTGTTTCTTTGGGATTTCGCCGAGCTTCATTGTCTCGGCGCTTTTCTGGGGTTCGCCACTGTTGATTCTGGCTAACAGGAGTTACAGTGGTTTGGGAATAGTTTGGCGGGCTTGTCCTAAAAAAAAAGAAAGTTTGCTACTATCTCTTATGACGATTATCATCGCTGACTGTGTCAGTTGTTAACAATGTAAATATTATATTTTATTTGCAGAGAAGGCGCACAGCGTGAAGACTAAGGTTATAGCGGCTGACTTCAGCAGGGGAGCTGAAGTGTACTCGCATATTGAGGAAGAGCTCAAAGACATACCTGTTGGAATACTAGGTTGGTATATCCACGAATTTAATACTGAAACGTCACTCAAAATTTAAGGGCTGCTTAACATTTGAGCAGCTCCTAAACTTTAGATTTCGTATGGTCAAACGTCACTTTTGAGTATCTGTTAAATGTAAGTGCTACTTAAATTTTGAGTGACGTTTCAGTATTCGGGGGTTCGACTACTAAAGTTCAAGCCTAGTGCCGCATTGAGTTATCATGGCACTGCTTAGCGCCTAGACTTTGGAAAACTATAAATTTTGAAATATCCCAACAACACAACAACGGCAAAATGAGTTCAACTCATAGTAAGTAGTTTATCGAAACCAACATTTTTATTGCAGTCGGGGGACAGTTCGGTGGATCCATAGATATAATAAATAAGTTCTATGATCTGAGGGTGGATCATATCTTTGCAGGTCCCCCGACTGCAATAAAAATGTTGGTTTGTATGGCTATGTATCTGAACATAGTATCCCCCAAAACTAAGGTGCTATCACACACCTCCATTTCTGTAAAAGAGTAACCATGGAGTTTCTTGCCGGTTCTTCTCCATAGGAAAAGACCAACCCGACCCTTGCACCTTTTTGTCGAAGTTTCGAAATGCCCATGTGGGCCTATGTGAAATAAAATATTTTGATTTTGAATGCATTTTCCCTTTCTAGTCAACAACGTGGGCACTCAGTACGAGTTCCCGGCGGCTCTGTGCGAGGTGGGCTCCCCGAAGCTGTGGGAGCTGATCAACGTGAACGTGGGCGCCGTCACCATGATGAGTCGTCTGCTGCTGCCGCACATGGTCAGGCAAGGCAGGGGGGCGCTCGTCAACGTCTCCTCGGGGTCGGAGCTACAGCCTTTGCCGCTGATGACGGTTTATGCTGCTACTAAGGTATGCTCTTTAGAAAGAAAGAAGAAGAAAGAAAGAAAAAATATTGATTTGTTGCAACTACCACGAAGTGGAAATGATGTTATTCCTGCTCCTCCAATGGCGGACTTGTCCCAATAATAAAAAACTACCCCGTTGTTCGCGAGGTCGAAAGCAACTAAGGAATCTGCCCACTACACGGTTGGACATGTAATGAGGAGAGATGAAAAAAAAGTGATGGATATATATGTATATGGATGGAGAGGGAGAGAAAGGCCAAAGAAAATATGAGGAATGATATGAGAGACTGGAAGAGGAAAACGTGTTGCGGCCGACCCCAAGTAGCAATGGTCAAGGGCAGGAAGATGATGCTGAGTCTGCTTACTACACCGTACTTACCATACTATGACCGTGATATAAACAATAGGGATGTTTACTGACTAAATAAAATATGATTCTAATTAGTTCGTCTGTTAGATTACCGAAAAATATTGGATACGTGTTTTTTGTTTTATCAAATAAATAAAAATTGACGAAGATAAAACGCGTCAAAGATTTGAGTGGTCGGTTGTGACGTCACTCACCTGTAAAAAATGTCATACTAATGTCTTAGAATATGACGTCACACGAGTTTTCAAAGCACTGTATCGTCTTCATTGTTTGTTTACGTGAAATAAGAAAAAATACGTGTCCAATATTTTTTGGAAATCTATTGACGGACTAATTATATTTTTTTAGTTATGTAACCCTATTCCAAAAGAATCACCTTTTTAATATTTAGGTGGGAAATCATCAAATGATCCCGCTCGCTCTGGGAGCGGCGGAGCAGCAGGGAGTGTAAGACTTCTACAGCCCTTTGTGTTCCGGGGCCGCGGTATCTCATTCGAACAGACCCCAGGCCCCGCAGGCGTCGACCCTTGCAAAACCCTAAACGAATCACCCATGTTCCTTTCAGGCGTACGTCCGCAGCTTCACTTACGCCGTCCGCGAGGAGTATGCTCCCAAAGGCATCTACATCCAGCACTTGGCTCCCCTGTTCGTGTCCACGAAGATGAACGCGTACTCCCAGCAGCTGATGGACGGCAACCTGCTGGTCCCGGACGCTGCCACGTTCGCAAGGCATGCAGTCAACACGCTGGGCAGGCAACAGAATACTACTGGATACTGGCTGCATGGGATACAGGTATCTTTATCATTTTGTTCTAAATTAGCTTTTATGGAACTTAAAAATTTTTAACGTCAAATTCTACAAGGGACAGTCCCAAAACGCCCACCCTTCTACTTTAGGTACGCCTTTTTTTTTGGGGGGTGGGAAATTATCAAATGACTCCTCCCGCTCTGGGCAGAGCGGTAGAGAGTGTCAGACTTCTACTGACTAAAAACCACCCATGTTCCTTCTTATAGCCCTTGTGCCGAGTATCTCTTATCGAACAACCCGCAGCCCCGACGGGACTTTTCTGCGTAACCCTTCGGGTATTTTATCTTTACCTAAGGCTTCGCTCGCGCTATCATCATCGCACCTATAATACTCAGGGGATAATTAGCTTCTCCTAGGTGAAAGAATTGTTGAAATCGGATCAGTAGTTTCGAAGACAACTCGCTACAACAAAACTTACAAAATTTCATCATAGTGTGAGTTATTAGATCCATCCGTCTCATGCATTGGGTTAGGTAGGAGCGAGGGAAACGGATGGATCAGGGATAGAATAGTGGCAGAAGAAAAGGAAGGCCTACCCTACAGTGGGTGATTCTGGGCTAAGATGATCATAATGATGATAGACCAGGAGAATATGGTGAGACGCTTTAGATGGCTTTCATCATCGAGAGGCTTTGTTCAGGAGTGGAATAGATCAGGTGAGAAAAACGTGTGAAGTTTATCTGTGATGATACTGATATGAGAATGTAATAAATATCTATCTATATCCATAGTTGCCATATTCCTCGGAAACGGCTTGACCGATTGATATGATTTTTTTTGTATGTCTTAGGTAGGGTTAGGAGAAACAAGTGCAATGCAACGCATGCAGGGCAGAGCTAGTTTATGTCTATAATTTCAGTTTAGGCAGAGGTATAAACCCATATTTCGTCAGTTATATTTAAAAGCGATCCTAATTGCCATCAATCTGGCACTAATCCAAAAACATCCCCTGAACTGGGAATCGAAGTCCAGTCCTCGTACTTAGTGGTTCTGCTTGCGACCACTCTCCCAACGACATCATTTAATTCCCTTGTTTTCCGTTTTTCAGTACTTCTTCATAAAAGTGGCTCCAGAATGGATCAGGACCAAGATAGGCATGCAGCTGAACGAGCAGTTCCGACAGGAGTACCTCCAGAGCGCGAAGGTCAAGGCCAATTGAGAATCACACCCATAGGGACCAGTCTGAACTCATCAAACCAAGAGCTTTCGAATCACTTTTACTTATCATCTGCCTATTTTCTCAAGTCGTGGTCGGCTTCCAATCTAACCGGGTGCACCTAAATACCATTATATTACATGGAGTGATTGCTTATCTGAACTCCACAACTCTAGGTAAGATTGGTGGTCAGACATTCAGGTTTTGGAAGATCTACAAATGGCAATGAGTCAATGATTACGGATACTGGTACTAACTAGTGTAATTTCAAAGAACTAGTGAATTATAATGTTTAGATGCAGAAATAAATGTTATATATTATTATGTTATTTTTAGATGTAAATAATGGAAAATAAATGAATGTACTTAATGTATTTTGTTTCATTAATTGTGAATCTGCTGTTCAAGGTTGCACCTTCTCTTTGTGTAACGCAATCATAAAGTACGAATTTTTAAAACCCACATATTCCAACTTTCATCAAACTTTTAGAGCCGTGACTGCCTCGTTGGTGTAGTGGTCGCAAGCGCGACTGCTGAGCATGAGTTCCTGGGTTCGATTCCCGGGTCGGGCAGTGTTATTGGGTTTTTCCATCAGGAATTTCTCAGAGTTACAGGCGTGATTCTATATAGATATTTATGTTTAACTTGGCCGAAAAACTTCGAGTATAAGGTCAGGGCCCCGAGTCTGCGATTCAATAGTGTCAGAATGGTCTATCATTGATCCCATAATTGTTGATTTTGACAAGTTTGGTGTTGTCAAAATCAACAATTATGAGATTAATGATAGACCATTCTGACACTATTGAATAGCAGACTCGGGGCCCCGGTTTCCATCAAAGCGGAGACGAACAGAGTGGAGAGGAAATGTGTCAAATTCGACCAACCACAGGAAGGGTTAAAGACCAGGATGTAAATCTTAACTAATGTGATTGGGCGATTTCCGCACGTTCCCTCTTCGCTCCGCTCGTGTCCGCTTTGGTGGAGTCCGGGCCTAAGACATGTCAGATAACTGAACACCATTAACGACAAAAAGTTACGATACAGAGCAGCTGATCTTCTTCTTTTCGAATCGATGACTCATATTTGACCGAGTACAGTACGTGGCAACCTGGCCAGCTCTGTCGTTTGCCTCATTGAGGTCCTGGAGGTGCAGTTAGTTGTGCACGACGGGCAAGACTGAAAATGTGGCATATTCTGTGTTGGTCAATTTAGCTGTTGGTGGTGGTGGCCCACCATCTCAACTAAACCTGTAGTCTTCTTTTTTTTTTTTTTTTTAAAGACGTTGCCCCACACTAGGATTTTCTCCTGTATCGTGGGTGCGTTCACAAACATATAAAGTCACATACACAAATACCCAGACCCGAAACAACTATCTGCAGGCCATACAAATATTTGTTCCGTGCGGGGATCGAACCCGCGACACGTAGCGCAGTAGTCCAATCGCTTAGCCATTGCGCCAACCGTGTCGTCCAAGTCTCTTGGCCAGGAACTACGCTCCAGCGACAAGAAAAAAACTAATCATGAGAGAAATGTTTAGAGCGGACGTGTTCACTCAAATCTTTGTGGTACTTTCTTCATAAGACCATCTCGGACACTAATCTGCATAGTTTTCATGTGTGTATGCCAAGATTACCTATGTGTATGGATATCGGGGGTTTGCTGGAAGGATACTCAATCGCAAGATTAATTTATAATTTTATTGATGTTAACTGCTCGAGTTAAGTATGGCAAGTGAAGAGTACATAGGGGGAAAAACATAACACCTTTTGAAACATTACTTAGAACTAATTGATCTGGTTAATGCTATGGTAGTTTGCCCTTATTGGGAGATAGGAGTTATGTGTGCGTGTGTATCAGAAGGTTGGGCAAATGAAAGGCGTGTTCTCAGTTGAAGGTGTACTGAACGACTGGTCGTGTACAGAGGTAGAGAGGACTTAAATCTAAAACTTACGAGCTACGTCATACAATGCCTAAGAATAAAGATGTTTAATATGCCTACGCGCTACAGTAGATTTGGCAGGCGCTCCAACACTATGTCTGGATCTTAAAAGAGACTACTCTCTGAGTTTGTTTCGGATGTTTCTTCTCAGAGTAGTAAGGTACAAACCAAATACCCAGACCCGAAACAACTATTGTAGGCCATACAAATATTTGTTCCGTGCTGAGCTAGAACCCGCGACACGCAGTGCAGCTGCAGCAATCCAATCGCTCAGCCACTGCGCTAGCCGTGCCGTCAATGCACGTCATGTGCACGTCTTCTAGCTAATTCTGCCTCCTTTTATCTTCAAGAGCAAATAGTTGAGTATTCAATAGACAAGCTACAAATAAAAGAAAAAAACGCCAACGATACGCTGACACAAACATCTGTGTCAAAGAGTAGAATACCCATCAGAAGGAAATCCCGTAGGTATAAGTACTCTCTGAGGATCATCACGCCTGTAATCCCCGAAGGTTTAATTAACAGACTCACACACCCACAACGTGTGTTTTTACACCCACATTCCGGCCATGTTCTCATACAACAAAAAATAAAACTGACTTCAAAAAACAAAAGAGTGAAAATTAAACTTCAGAAGAAAAATCAGCTTCTGAAGTCTCTGGCAAAAAAACGAAATCAAACAAACAAAAGTCACGGATTCCAGAAACTGATTTTTCTTCGTCGATATTATTTTTGTTAAATATTGCCGTGGTGTCCGAGTGCTCATAGCCTGTTTAAGGAAATTTCTAAACGCTTAGTTGACGCTTCTCGTGACCCAAGGGCTGGCTTTTATCTTGGCCAGAGGCTAAGTGTTGCCGCCAGTCTTTTGGGCACATTACCGGCTGACAGCGTTGAGGAGCAGTTTTTTGATGCCCTTTTATAGTTTATTGTTAGTTTATTTATTAGTTTTTAATTAATGTACATAGTTTATTTTTTATTTTTTTTCCAGTTTTAGTTGTAATATCCCATTCAAATGCTTTGCATTTATTTTACATTGATACCATTATACATGTGGTTTTCCCCAAGAAATCTTAATTTTTTTTATATTTCAAAAGCCGATCGACTATCACGAATAGAGTACTTCCTCCTTTGTAGAAGTCGGTTAATAAAAAGGAACGAGTTTATTGCCATTAACCAGACATAAATTTAGACTCCATGGCTGCTACTGAAAATTATCGAAAGAAAAACCCTATAACACTTTGTCCGACGCGGAAATCGAACCTAGAACCTCATGCTCAGCAGTCTCGTCCGACAACTAGGCAATTAGGCAGTCTTAGAAGAAGTCTGCGTCTATTGAAAAAAGTATTCTAATACTTGATCTGTGTCCTTTGCCGTGTTGACATAATTATTTCAGAAGTGAAAAAAATCACAGATTACTCTGCCTCTGGTAATATACGGAATAAAGGTACAACCACAGACTACTCTGTTATATACGGAAAAAATATTGATTTAGTAGTGGAATATCGAATTATTGGAGTGGAATATATAGGTAAAATTATCTAGGCACCCTTATTGAGTTCGACTACAAGTTAGTGCAAGACGCCTGGCCTCAGTTTACCAGTAAACGCAAAATTACAAGATTTTTTTTATTTTTGGGTGTGAGAAATCATCAAATAACCCCTCCCGCTCTTGGGCAGAGCGGAAGGGAGTGTTCCTTTCCAGCCAGTACAAACCTGACAGTAACCCTATTGTAATGGATTTAAAGATCATTGTGAGTTGACTTGATCCTCTGGTGGAAACAGCTAGCATGAGCAGCCGGGGGAGCAGTCGTAACGTGAGCCAGCACAGCCAGCACAGCCAGCACAGCCAGCACAGCCAGCACAGCCAACACAGCCAACACAGCCAACATAGCCACTTGAGCCGCGTGAGCACCACCCAGCACAGGGACCTTGAGTTCCAGTTCCTCATACGGCACACCGAGGTATTAGACGGGTTTTAGTCAACAACAAAACTAACCCAAAGCAATTACCACACAAGGTGTAAACTCACCCTTCATAAATCACGGTTTAATGGTAGGACTCAATGTTACTCATTTAAAAAATAAGTAAAATAAAAACATTCGCAACTAGAAGGTGGGAAGGTATGGTTCAGAACATAAAAAAATATCATAATAATTATTTATTTATTTATTTAAACTTTATGCACAATAATAATACTTAGGCGGACTTAATGGCACAAGGCATTCTCTACCAGTCAACCTTAGGGTTAATTATCTATCGGCTTCTTTAAGTGTTTTTTTTCACCTGATATACCTGAGGAATGTCGGAATCGGCGGCGTCGACGGTCAACCGAGGACAAAGGTGGCGTGACGATCTGATCATGTTTAACAGGATAGAGAGATTCCTTGTAGGATCACTACAGTCCTTGTACAGTTATTATTACTTATTATACCTCTCATAGCTGCAACCAAACAGCAACCTTATTGCTAAGTGTCCAACGATCACTGTTATCTAGACAGACTTGTGTAGAATCAACGTAACAGCGATGCCAGGTATCATAACTGCGAAAAGACTACATCTTTTTTTCTTTTTTTAAGAAACGTTGCCCCACACTAGGAATTTCTCCTGTATCGTGGGTGCGTTCACAAACATTTAAACTCACATACACAAATACCTAAACCCGGAACAACTATCTGTAGGTCATACAAATATTTGTTCCGTGCGGGGATCGAACCCGCGACACGCAGCGCAGCAGTCCATTGCTTGAGCCACTGCGCCAACCGTGCCGTCTACCCTGTATATCGTTATTGTTGTTTGTAGACGGCCTATCCGCCATGGTGGACCAGACAGGGCACCGTCCAGTGGTTGCGCAACCTGCCCGACGACCACCTGTGGAATTGGTACATCTGCGCTTGGGTCTTGTTGGGGTACGTGGTCAATACCGCGAAGTTCGAAGGCTTCTACTTCAACGTCATCGACTCTGTGTACAACATCACTTTCGCCATTCACATTTTCGCGATTGGATACTTCTATGTCACTGAAATGGAGTACACACATTTCACTGTCTGGGATTGCAGTTAGTATCTTTTTTGTCCATTAGTTTACTTACTTTACTTTTTAAAAACTTTGCCAAACTAAAATGGGACTGGGCAGGCCATACTGTGGGCCCGCATATCTCAGAACTGGAGCCCTGAGACAGCTAGACGGCGGTGCGGCAGACCGAGAAGAAGATGGCCGGACTCCTTGAATGACTTTCTTGTTAATTGGCGACAAGAAGTGCAACAACGACAAAAGTCTAAGTTAATCTAGTTGTCGCTAGCACTACTATTTTTTGAGACAAGCCCGTCACACTATTCTCAAACCACTGCAACTCCTGCAAGCCAGAATCAACACTGGCGACATTTGGCGACCACCAGAAATAGTCCAGTCATTTGGTTTTGCCTGGAAAGTTTTCCGGGAGTTTGAAAATTGGTGGGTTAATAGATTTCGATGTGCTCTTTTCGAATTTTCACTTTGCCACATCGTGATGTGGTGAGGACGTATGAACACCAGTGAACGACCTCCGGTAGAAGGATGATCGTACAGATTTTTTTAGCAGATCTAGAAATATCCATATGGAATAATTTAGCAGTTCTCGTAGGTATCTAGTTTTCCGACTGTTTATGTTTTTTCAGTTTACTTCCTCTTGGACGTCGCCACATTCTGTCACTACGCCTACCCGGAACATAAGGACATTGCCTACTTAATGCGGTTCGAGCGGTCTTTCAGATATCTTTGTATGTTCAATTATTTATTACTGTGCTACCACGACGGACCACGGCAGGGCAAAGATGTGTTCTCATACAAATTAGGAAGTGATCACACATCTTGCTGTAGACAATGACTGACAGAAAATGATAGTAGCGTGGAAAAGTGCGATTCGCGAGTGCTGACTGATAAGATTCAACCCTAAGACGAGGTTTTAATGACGAGGGAATAAAGAAACGCACATTCAATACAGGTCAAACACATAACTCTCCTTTTGGGCTTTGATCATCATCATCATCTTCCTGCCCTTATCCGATGTCATTTGGAGTCGGTGCAACACGTTTTTTTCTTCCAAGCTGCCCTGTCAGTCGTCACGCTTTCATTTATTCCTTTTTCCTTCATATCACTCCTCACACACTCCATCCATCTTATCTTTGATCTTCCTTTCCTCTTTTGGGCTTCACCGCATTCGGGTAAACGACTAAACTGAAAGCGTTCCGTTGGGAAGAACGTTTTCATTTTAAGGCTTGTATTCACGCCAATGACCTTGTGCATAGCTAACTACCCCTCTCAGTCGTAGACACGGACTTTAAACGGACGCATTTTTCATTTATTATAATTAAAATAATACATATTTTTGAAAAGTAACAAAACCAAATTATTTTCCTTTGTATTTCAAAGCAGTAGATATTTTTTTTATATTATTTTGTTAAAAAATGAAGGAGTAAAATGGTTCCATTCAACGATTTGGAGGTGATTTTGTGGATTTTTTTTCTTATTATGTGATACCGATAGAAAAATTATGGCTAAACCAAATTACGTGTCATATCATGTAGATTACTAACAATTTTTCTCAGATGTAATTTCTTTGTAAGTGCCGGTGAAAAACTGCTTCATCTGCACGCTGTTTTTAAGCTTTTTCGAGAGAGCAGCCTTAAAGTGAACAAATGATTCCAGATTCTCTAAACACCTATAATCTAAAGACCAATGTACTGGGGACTGCGTTGAAACACTGCTACTTGTTCACAGTGGTGAAACTCTGGTGGGCTCTTGTTTGGCGAAATGTCCATAAGGTTTGTACCTACTTATCTCATTACCTTATTTAGGGTGAACTTTACGGTTGAGAAGACTGGCAACTCTTGAATGCTGTAAATGTGATGATAGCGGTTATTATAGTTTCAGTGGTTTTTGGTCTTTTAAATGAAAGGTATGTTTGTCTCCCGTCGGGGGTGCGGGTTGTTCGAAAGAGATATCGCAGCCTCGGCACAGAGGGCTATGAAGGGGTTTTTTTAGTCAGTAGAAGTCTGACACTCCCTACCGCTCTGCCCAGAGCGGGAGGAGTCATTTGATGATTTCCCAACCACCAAAAAAAAAAGGTATGTTTGTCTGTCCGTTACAGTCCTCATAACTTAAGAACCGCTGTTCCTAATAACGTGTTCTTTTTTTTAAGTTGTCTGTTGTTGTTAAACCCATTTTCTTCTAGGATTTCCTATTACAGTACCTAGTTACTTTTTATAACCAGAAGTAGTGTAGTTTGATACCGTACCTAAGTCTATTTTAAATGGTTATCCAATGTTGCCAATGAAAACTCGAGTTTTTCTTTGTACAGATAAAGCCGGAAGATGAACAAGAACAGTTAAAACGAAACAATTCCTTGTCTCCAGTGGGGGAGTTCCTCTCCGCGTACTACATCATCACCAAGATGTTTATACCTGTGGGGTAAATTATTGTATGCCAGCTTTTGCCTGTGACTATGTCCGCGTGGAATGTTGCTTGGCTTTCCTT
Organism: Diarsia brunnea; assembly: GCA_949774965.1. NCBI lineage: Eukaryota > Metazoa > Arthropoda > Insecta > Lepidoptera > Noctuidae > Diarsia > Diarsia brunnea. Next base: position 20,486,929 of record OX459000.1, read on the forward strand.
GATACCTGAACTATCCAAAACAAAAACAATTTTTCAATTCCAACCAGTTCCTAAGATTAGCGCGTTCGACCAAACGAACAAACTCTTCGGCTTTATAATATTAGTATAGATTGTATCTGACGAGCAGTGCCGTGCTATATTTCGGTACACCCGTCGCAAGGCTCCTCAGGGGTGTAGAATTATATAAAATAATATAACCTATTGCCTAATAGCCTTCCTCCGGAATAGGGCCATCAAATGCAAAATAGTATATTTGGATACAAGTGAGGAAACTTTGTTATTGCAGCCGTGGCCGAATTGATGTGTTTTGGGTTCGATTCTCAGGTCGGAAGAAGTATTATTGGGTTCTACCACCAGGAATTCCTCAGTGCAAGCCCGGATTCTAAATTATAATACCGGGTTATAATATATATATATTTTCTCTTATCCTAGTGTTCATCAAAATGATAAACCCTAATCTTATTACAATCTAGCCTTATATATAGACTAATAAGTAATTTAATTATAACTTAAACTGTTAAAAATATTGTCTAGGGTTTAGTTTAACTGGGCTTTTGTCCGCACTTAGCCTCTTGATTGAGCCATTGTCTAGGGTTATAATATGATTCTATAATTATGTATTACCCGGCTAATGGCAAAATGTTCACCCTTATTACATGGGTCATAAACATCTCTGCCTAACCTTTTTTCTGGGATTACACACGTGATCGTATGAGATGTATTAGTACCTTGTTTGTTTGTAAGTAAAAGTAAAAATCTTTAACAGGTAAATTATTTAGCTCCTTCGAGAGATTAAAAATGAGTTGTGAAAATACTGTTCTACGTACAGCCCGCGCCAAACTTTGTGACCGCCCCGAAACTAGGCTCATTGCATTGCGCAGAACACAAAATCAGGGTATTAGCGGGACGCACAAGAAAAATAAATTGACATAATAAAATAAGTATTAAAAATGTTAGAAAACGAAAATTGTTTGGTTGATTACGTATTGTCCACTCGACTGTACCATGCGCAAGTTCGGACTCGCGACTATACTCAAGGCGGTCACAAAGTTTGGCGAGGGCTGTACTTTGGTTGACAAACAGTGCCCGTAGCAACAACGTAACCACTTTCTAACATTCCTTCATATATTTTTTTGTTTTTCAGCCCCTCCGTTTACCCTAACAACGACAAAGAACGTATAGTCTGCGTCATGATCATGGTCACGGGATGCCTGATGGTGATGGGCGCAGCCGTAGCGTCGCTGGCCCTCATCATCAGCTTGTACATGAGGCCCGAGGAAAGCTTCCGCTCAAGATACAGGCTTATGATGAAGGAAATGGTGAGGACACCTATAGTGTTGTACTGCATGGCGTGTGGACATAGTCGGAACTAACGCTGCCATCTTGTTTATACGTATCTTTTATGCCTGCCTACTAATTTTATTCAGTCGCTATACTACGGCTCTAGTTTGTGAAATGAACGACCAGTAGGAAACTAGCATGAACCAAAGAATCGAACACATGCGACGTTCTCCAACCCAGAATGGGCCCGCGGACGACTTAGTCTAGGACGTCAGATTTCGCGTAACTGCACTTGGCAAAGTGTGGTGATCTCCGGTACATTCCCACCCTCTCTGGATGATTACAGGCCGTTGAAGAACTGTTGGCGGACCAACAGCCAGGGCGAACGACTTTCCCGTCGGGGCTGCGGGTTGCTCGAAAGAGATACCGTGGCCTCGACACAAAGGGCTAAGAAGGAACATGGGTGGTTTTTAGCCAGTAGAAGTCTGACACTCCCTACCGCTCTGCCCAGAGCAGGAGGAGTCATTTGATGATTTCCCAAGCTCCAAAAAAAAAGGTTGAATGACTTTCAGAAGATCGGCGGCAAGACCTGGGTGAGACTCATGCAGACCAAGGAAACAAGGTGTGACAGAAAGTAGGTCTACAGGCCTCGTTTTACCCACTGCTCAAGTATACTTAGCAGTGGGTGGAACGAGGCTGCCAATTATGATGATGTTGACCATTTTCTTTCTTTTGTAATTCAGTCTGACAGGCATGTGCCCGCGAATCTCCGCGCGAAGGTGAAGACTTTCTACAAGATGTACTGGCACAAGCATCGAGGGGTGTCCGAGACGTTCTTGCTGCCCACTTTTCCCCCGACGCTGCCTGCTGCCATCTACCTGGATATCTACTTCGAAGCTACTCAGAAAGTAAGAGCATAATCGATCATTCAAAAATTTCAGTTGCAGTTTGTGTCCCTCTGTGTGCGTTGTTTTTCTTCACCGGAAGGTTAAAGTAAAGCCTTGCCTAACCTATTGTATCCTTTCCGAACACTCGTATACCTCATCATATTTATTATGTCTTAATAAATATGTATGCATCGGTGATACTAAGATAGAATTCTGTAGGTTGTATTTTCGTCCGACATTCGTTCGAAATTATGTTTTGTTTGGCTAATAAGAGTAGAGAAAGTCCAAAACAACGATGGACGGACTATGTGAAGGCTTCTAGTCACAAGATCCTTCAAGAGTTTTCTGAAAAGTCGTGTGTTCTCGATTCGGAACCGTGGTGAATGGCAGGAAATAAAAGGTTTCTTTAGTTCGTGATTTCAGACAATAATAATAAAAAAAAATTGATATTACGCTAATGCTTTCGTGTAAAATCCATTTTACACTATTTCAGGCACGAATTCTCCGAGACCTATCTGTTCAGATGCTGTCGGAGCTAGCCAAGAAGATGAAGACCATCCACTACATCCCTGGAGACGCCATCATTAAACGAGGCTCCAAGAAGTGCAACATCATTTACATCACTTATGGCGATGTTGAAGTACAATTATACGCTTTCTTTATTTTAGTTCCCCAATTTTCTTTTCGTAGGTAAAGTGGTAACATATTGCCACGTGATTACACACGGGACCGAAACGTGGTCTCTTACAATGGGCCTCATCAGAAGACTTAAAGTCACCCACAGGGCAATGGAGAGGGCTATGCTCAGAGTTTTCTTGCGTGATCGAATCAGAAATGAAGACATCCGCATGAGAACCAAGGTTACCGACCGCGACGTAGCCGCAAGGTTACAGACTTAAGTGGCAATGGGCAGGGCACATTTCTCAGAACGGATGGCCCATGGGGCCGAAAAGTTCTGGAGTGGCGACCGCGAACCAGCTGGGCTATTGCGTATCTTTTTAAAAATAATGGTTCCATTTTGTACCAAAACATAACCATTTGACAGTTAATCGATGGACACTATGATAGCCACTGACATTTAAAAAGATATGCAATTGCCCTGCAAAAGACGTTGCCTTGGAAGGCCTCCTATTAGGTGACCGATGGAAAAATCTATTTTCGTAATTTTAGATTTAAATGGGGGGGTCCATTTAAATCTGCCTGCTTCCAAGTTTTGTTTAATTTATAATGTGCTTGTTTTTTGCTTTTCAGTTTTTTCAGTCAGGTTTTTTAGTTTTTTAACTACTTTTTTATTTCCATAATTTTAGTTAGTCACGTAAAATACTTTGCTGACGATTTGACTTTTTTATACGATTTGTCACTATGAATTACTTTTAAACATATAAGTTGTATTTATTATGATTTTTCAGTCGGGATTTCTAGTTTTTTAACTACTTTTTGCTGTAAAACGATTGAAAAGAACAATTTATTTTCTAAATTAAAATTGGGTCAGTATTTCCTATTCGACTACTACAACAAAACATCAGAAACAAATTCAGAGGTCAGAGTAATCAGAACCCTGTCGAGGCTGCGGGTCCTGTCGAGGCTGCGGGACCTGTCGTGGCTGCGGGTTGTCCGCAAGGGATACCGAGGCCTCGACATGAAGGGCGAAGAAGGAACATGGGTGGTTTTTAGTCAGTAGAAGTCTGACACTCCCTTTCGCTCTGCCCAAGAGCGGGAGGGGTTATTTGATGATTTCCCACCCCCCAAAAAAATAAAAAAAAAAAAAAAAAAAAAAAAAAAAAAAAAAAATAAAAAAGAGTAATCAGAACAATGTTCTAAATGAGGAAGGATGAATGATGATGACGATGGATGTGGAAATTTATTTTATGAATCGAAGTGATTGTGAATAAGAGTCCAGAGCTGTTTTAGATGCTGACAGCAGAGGACGACAACACAGCCATACTGCGGCTCACACGCGGCACCGTCCTATCACCGTGTGCCGGCGCAGTGTCGCATGCGCAGAGCACCGCGCACATCGCCGTACGCGCCGCCACCTTCTGCACAGCGCATGTGCTGGCTGCACCTGAACTGTGGCGAGAGGTCTACAAGCACTCCGTCTCGCAGGACCATAGAGGACCTATCCTGGCTGCCTTCACAGTTCAGTAACTTTTCTTGATCAAATCAAGCGTAAGATGGCTCGTGTTCCACGCGAGCAAGGGCCGACGCCTGCTGGGGCTGCGGGTTGTTCGAAAGAGATACTGCGGCCCCGGAACACAAAAGGCTCCCGTCGGGGCTGCGGGTTGTTCGAAAGAGATATCGCGGCCCCGGAACACAAAAGTCTAAGAAGGAACATGGGTGGATTTTAGTCAGTAGAAGTCTGACACTCCCTTCCGCTCTGCCCAGAGAGGGAGGGGTTATTTGATGATTTGCCAACCTCCACAAATAAAAGGCTAAGAAGGAACATGGGTTTTTAGTAAGTAGAAGTCTGACTTTCCCTTTCGCAACGCCCAGAGCGGGAGAAGTTATTTGATGATTTCCCACCCACCATAACACAGGCGTAAGGTGTCCTATCAGCTCGAAATAGGCTCGGTACTTACCTTGTATTGTATAACGGGCTGGTATCCGCAACTGCACAGCCCAAGCACGTATTTTGCGAACGGTACTAACCTTATCCCTATATAATAGTGATATCCATTTCATATCCAGGTCTTTCCGTTTCAGAAGTATCACTTTAATTTCTTTACGATGAGATATGCGACTTGATGTTACAGGACCACTTTGAAAAGGTGAAGAGGCATTACAGCATGAAGATACCAGATCTTAGCGTGTTAGTATTCTATCTATGTTCAATTCACCTTAGAAACTACATGCAGTAGAATCCTGATTAGCAAACTATCAGATTATTAAAATTAACGTTTGATAAGATCAGCCGATATCGGTTAAAGGTGTACGCGAGCCGTAACGTTTCTAATGGAGTCTCCACACTAAAACCGTAAGTTTTCTACGTGATCGATTGTCAATCGATTAGGGTGTAGGCTCCATTAATAACATCACCACCTCCAATTTGCTTTTTAAAAATTCCGTCATAAAAAATATTGATAAAATTAAAATAGCCTATGTCACCCGGACTTCTCACAAATCTATTGACACCTCATTTATTAAAATCCGTTCAGTAGTTTCGGCGCTATGGTGGAACATACACATAGATACCTACATAGACTGCCAAAATCATTACCCTTCCTTCAGGCTTCGCCATAGTCTCATACTTTTCTGGTTTCCGCAAGAGGCGCTCGACGGTGGACGCCATCATGCGCGTGAGAGCCCTCACGACGGGGGTTGCGGTCTCTCGGGGCGGTGTGGTCTTGGCGGTGTCTCTCGACATCGCCAACGCCTTCAACACTATGCCCTGGAGCTGCATTAGGGAGGCACTCCGGTATCACCGGGTGCCGGCCTACCTTCGTCGTGTAGTCGGGGACTACTTGACAGACAGGGCTGTCATCTACCCCGGTCAAGACGGAGAATGGAACCGGCGAGAGATGTCGTGCGGTGTTCCACAGGGATCGGTTCTGGGCCCGCCCCTGTGGAACATCGGTTACGACTGGGTGCTGCGTGCCGACCTCCCTAGCGGTGTCAGCGTAGTGTGCTACGCTGATGACACGCTTGTGCTGGCACAGGGGGGTTCGCACGAGGCGGCGGCCGACAACATGACACGCGGGGTTGCGGTAGTCGTAGAGAGGATCCGGCAGCTGGGTCTCGAGGTGGCACTTCACAAGTCGGAGGCCATGGGCTTCCATGGACGTGGGAATGTGCTACCGTCGGGATCCCAGGTAACGGTGGGAGGGGTTCCCATCGGCGTCGAGTGTACTTTGAAGTACCTCGGACTAGTCCTCGACAGCCGGTGGAACTTCGTGGAGCACTTCCGACGTTTGGCTCCCAGACTGGAGCGGGCGGCGGCTGCCTTCAGGTGGCTCCTGCCCAATCTAGGGGGGCCAAACGCCTCCTGCCGGAGGCTCTATGCGGGGATCGTGCGGTCCATGGCCCTTTACGGGGCCCCGGTGTGGGCGAGTGCTTTGAGGAAGCGGGCCGCCCACTACCTGAACGCGCCCCAAAAGGTGATGGCCGTAAGGCTAGTCCGTGGGTACCGCACGATCTCCCGCGAGGCGGCGAACCTCCTTGCCGGATTGCCGCCGTGGGATCTAGAGGCGATAGTCCTCGCGCGCCTGCATGAATGGCGCGCGGAGGCGCTGCACCGGGGGGTCACTCCGTTGCCGCGGCTAATTGCTGCGCAGCGGACAGACCTCCGGTGCGATCTCATGGCGGCATGGAGAGAGCGACTGTCGCAACCCCGTGCAGGGCACGCCACGATAGTGGCGGTAAGTCCCCTCTTTGAGGAGTGGCTGGAGAGGCGCCACGGCGCCCTCACCTTCCGTCTGACGCAGGTACTCACCGGACACGGTTGTTTCGGGAGGTACCTGCACCGAATCAGGCGGGAGGAAACGCCCGGATGCCACCATTGCGAGGATCGGCCGGAGGACACGGTGGAGCACACTGTGGAGGTGTGCCCCGCTTGGGCGGAGCCCCGCCGTGTTCTCGTAGCGGCGATCGGCGGCGGCGACCTCTCGCGTCCGGCCCTGGTGCAAGCCATGGTCCGGGGCGAGGAGGAATGGGACGCCGTCGCCTCCTTCTGCGAAGCAGTGATGCTAGCGAAGGAGGTGGCGGAACGTGAGAGGGAGAGAACCTCTCGTCCCAGCCGCCGCGGGAGGCGCTCCGGGCGTCGGGGGCCACGTGATGGCTTCCGGCCACCGTAGACGCGGGCCTGTGGACGGTGAGTGATGGGTAAGCTCGCCGTCCGTCCGTCTTATGACGACGACAGGCCGTGTCGACGGCGCGTTCGTGTTCCACGCGCGCCTCAAAGAGATGTCAGCAACATGGAAGGGGCCCGCTAGGGCCGACGCCTGTCGAGGCTGCGGGCTGTCCGCAAGGGAAACCGCGGCCTCGACATGAAGGGCGAAGAAGGAACATGGGTGGTTTTTAGTCAGTAGAAGTCTGACACTCCCTTTCGCTCTGCCCAAGAGCGGGAGGGGTTATTTGATGATTTCCCACCCCCAAAAAAAAAAAAAAAAAGGCTTCGCCATAGTCGGGTAAAAATACCTTAGCTCATATATATCTCTCAATATATACCTATCTCTTATGCTCTTATCTTTAGTCGCAAGAGCAGCATCTTGCAGTTCAACCGTAACCTGATGTCGCTGAAAGGAATGAAGGATGAGAACGGTATACCCCTGCTGGCCAGTTCCGACATCTTCTTGGAGATTGCGGGCTGCTACATCATGAGGAATGTTAGTGTTACAACCCTGAACAATAGGTACCTGGTTACTGCATGGTACCGTCACATCCATGTGATCTGAACCTAAGTTCGCACTTAGCTTAACTGTAACGAAGGTAGAAACTCGTGCCCGTCGGGGCTGCGGTTGTTCGAAAGAGATATTGCGGCCTCGGCGCAAGGGCTAAGAAGGAACATGGGTGGTTTTTAGTCAGTAGAAGTCTGACACTCCCTTTCGCTCTGCCCAAGAGCGGGAGGGGTTATTTGATGATTCCCCCCCCCCCAAAAGGTAGAAATGTTTTTTTTTTTTTTAAATCCACAACGTTTTTTCTAACTACTGCCAGAGTGCGACCCTGTAAGCTAGAATCATCCGAGATAACCTCCGAAAAAGTAGAGGCAAACAAGCCGAAAGAGACCCTGAGAAAAGATTCAACTGTCTTGGATCCTGTAACAAAAATAACTAGAAAAGGATAGTGGTGGCTAATATTACAAATTCAATATTTCCATTGTTTTAGATTAATTCGTATTTATAAACCAGCCAGATTAACTCGCATCACTCAACTATACACTAAACTTAGTTCCAGTTAAGGCTCCTGAATGCCAAATATTATCTTATTAAACCGTCTTCTTCAACCGTAGTTACAGTTCTTTTTGCCTTTTCCTAGCGTCCAGATGCCACATTAACGGATCAGTCTGATGAAATATGTCTCCGGCCTTGGTTCCCTTGCATCCTGCAGCCAAACTCCTCACTCCTGGTGGCGTGGAACTCCTTTATAGCTTTAATCATATTTGTCTGCTGTATGGTGAGTAGTCAATACTTGGTAATTTTTGATGATTGTTAACACGAGGAGATTAAGCTAATTCCAAAAGACGTGGATTAACTTTACTGCCTAGTTAGGTTCCTGGCACCTGGAGGAATCACTTATTCCTCCAGAGGAATGTGTGATTTTAGGATACGTTAGGTTGGCAAAGTTTAACGAGGTCAGTCTGTGGGGGATTCACTACATACCGATACCCTTTCGGGTCTCGGAAAACACGTTAAGCTGTATTAGTAGATCTTGGACAGTGGTTATACTGATTGCCCAGAAGATTTGAAAGTTTGACATCCAGTCTTATCAAGGGGTCGTAGTCGTAACTGGGTAGTGGAAGACAGAGACACAATCATTCAATCTAAGATACTATGCAGTATTCAGCTACATGCAGTTACACTGGGAGCCGGGAGGCGATACCACGATAATTATGCACAACAACATCTTATGTATGTAGAGGAGCTCGTGGTTTAATAATAACTGCCACTCAAGTCGATCTTTAGGTTAAGCCGCGCTTGCCTAGGTTGGTCTGTGGATGGGTGACCGCCCATTACATACCGAGTTTCCTCCATGCCTTGGAAAGCACGTTAAGCTGTTGGTCCCGGTTGCCATGTACAGATCTTTGGCAGTCGTTACAGGTTTATAGTCAGTGACCTGAAAGTCTGACAACCAGTCTTACCAAAGGGTCTTACCCAGTATTAACTGGGTTTTGGAGGTCAGATAGGCAATCGCTTCATGTAAAATACTGGTACTCAGCTGCATCCGGTTAGAATGGAAGCCGATCCCAACATAGTTGGGAAAAGGCTAGTCAGATGATGAACATCTTATTATGTAGTAAGACCGTTTACAGGTTGTTCGACTACTTATCAGACTATTCTGGTTTTCTAAAGACACTTTGTCTACCGCAGGCTCATCCATACAACCTGGTGTTCGAAAAGGAACGCTCCTTGAAGTTCAAGTTCTTCGACGTGTTCGTCACCTTCTTGTACATACTGGACCACATCGTGTATCTGTCCACAGGGGCCAACGCTGAAGAAGGTATTCTTACTGATATTATTAATGCGAAACTCTGACGCAGTCATCATCTACCTAGCCTTTTCCCAACATGTTAGGGTCGGCTTCCAGTCTAACCAGATGCAGCTGAATACCAGTATTTTACATGAAGCGACTGCCTATCTGACCTCCACAACCCAGTTAATACTGGGTAATACGATATCCTTAGGTAAGACTGGTTGTCAGACTTTCAGGTTTACTGACTACCTGTAACGACTGCCAAAGATCTATATATGGCAGCCGGGACCAACAGCTTAACGTGCTTTCTGAGGCACGGAGGAAACTCGGTATGTCGGGCGGTCACCCATCCACAGACCGACCTAGGCAAGCACAGCTTTACCTAAAGATCGACCCGACTGGCAGTTCTTATTAAGACGCAGTCGCTCTGTGTAAAAATTGATATTCAGTGCATAGTTGAGAAAAGGTTAGGACATCATCATCATCATCATCTACAGCCTGAATTCACCCACTGCTAGATATACGCCTTTCTTTTCTTGTGTCATTCTCCTCGCATCTTCTGCATATAGGTCGGTTATATTCTTGGCACTTCTCCATTAACTGCTTTACCGCGTGGATATGGTCAATGGTCGAATATCCGCTACGGAAACCGGCCTGCTTGATGGGCTGGGCTTCGTGAAGTTCTCGAGTAAGACGATTTGTGTAGACTGTAGATGATGATTCATTTGTCATCAGGTGTCCCGATAACATTCACGCAGACGTCGTCCCAGCAGATGCGCAGCGGATGGTTCGTGTTGGACGTTGTGGCCACGCTGCCGATCTTCGAGTTCATCGGGGATGGGCGCTTTGGAGGCATCAATAAACTACTCAGGCTTCCAAAGGTAACATACGTTTAAACTCAAAATGTAACATACATTTAAACGATTTACAGCGTGTATCAGAAATTCGGAAGGGTATTTTCATAATTATTTAAGGGTGTGATTTAGACCATAAACTCAAAAACTTTTTTCAAATTTAAATTCTATATTGCGAACTGTTGTACTTACATAATGATTATGTAGAATTGTAGATGTTAACAATAACTTCGTTCTTAGAACTTAGTTGCCTGTTAAGGCATTGTAATTTAAATGGTTAAAAGTATTAAATAAAAATAAAATTAATTCTCAATATTAGTTTTATAGTTTAGAACCAAAATCATAATTGCGAAAAATATTGAAAGGACTCTTGCGGGATTTCTTCAATCGTGATTCGGTCACGCAAGAAAACTCCGAGCACATCCCTCTACATTGTCTTTTGGGCGAGTTTAACCCTTCGTTGTAAAGCCTCCCACTAGGTAGGTGAACCGATTACCTGGTGAAGGTGGCGGCACTGGATGCAAGACGCACGGGACCGGCGACACTTGGGGGAGACCTATGTCCAGTAGTGGACGTGTTTCGGCTGAAATGATGATGATGACGTTGTATGGTGATCACAATAAAAAGTATTCACTCTGATCTATCCTTTCGCTTTGTCCACGTTCATCCATTCTACCCACATGACCTTCCATAGGTAGGTGAAGCAGATCAGGTCGCGAGTAAAATTATAAAAATGGTGTGGGTATCGCCTGCTTACAACTTTTAATTAATACTAGCTTTACCTGTTTATAATAATAATATGCGTAGCAATGCCACGTAAATATAAAGCTTTTTGGGCCAGGTTCCTTTGCAGGCTTTCACAGACGGACCTACCAAGTTTAATCAGACTCGGATCAATGGTTTAGGAATAGAACGCATAGAGGCCAAACACATTATCGATACCTCTGGGCTCAAAGGGCGTAAAGCACAATTTAGGTACCTAAATACCTTTTTTTTTTTGGAGGTTGGGAAATCAAATGACTCCTCCCGCTCTGGGCAGAGCGGTAGGCAGTGTCAGACTTCTACTGACTAGAAACCACCCATGTTCCTTCTTAGCCCTTAGGCCCCTGGTATCTCTTTCGAACAACCCGCAGCCCCGACGGGGTTAGGTAAATACAGTTTGCTTTAGGCCTATTTACTTTACTAAAATGTGCTTGTTATTTTGCTTCCAGTTGATGATATAAATTTATTTCTTTTAGTTTTTTAATATAGTTATGTTTGTTGTGTCTTGGTGCTGCCAGCTGTTCCGGGTACTCAAAAGCTTCGAAGACAAAGAAAGGGGGTACCGCATCCGGTTCTTTTCCTACACGCTGCTGCTGCTCATCGCATGCTACCTCGTCGCTGCCATGCAGCAGGGCTTCATGTGCTTCCGGTGAATATTTGTCAATACGCGGCGAGGTACCTAGGGATATCGATGCACAAACCTCTACCATGAATTCCCCCAACGCCAAAAATGTATGTCTGTTTAAAGAAAAAACTGTGTACATTTAAACGTTTACAATTTTGTGGGACACTACATAATAACTGTGTTTTTTATAAATAACCACCAAATTGTTGACGATCCATTTTGCTCATGTCTGAATCCTCTTCCTGTAATTCATCCAAAGGTTGTCTTAAACCAGCGACCATACAGCCACTGTATGGTCGTTGTCTTAAACAGATAGGGGACATCCTCATACATAGGTACATTCGTTAGCCTATAATTAATTGTTACACTTATAAAATAATGTACCCTTATCCAATGTTTTGTAAAAAATGTATTGTGTAAACATTTGTTGGTTAACCTAATAAATAAATACATGAAACGTGATTTTTCGGCGATTTAATTTGTTAATTTGTGTGTGTCCAACTCGCACTGAAATGTTTTTTTGATAACACTTTTTTTATACCTTTGGTAAAACTCACCTTTTTCCTACAGGGCTGGTTACTGCCTGGTTACGAACTTCACGCATTCACCATTTTGGGAGCACAAGCCGCTGGACGAGGAGACGATCGACAACCGGCTGTCCTTCGGCCTCTACTGGGCCATATCGATAATCAATTTTACCAGTACGTTTAAATTATTCATTAGCAGTTCATTTAAATACACCTCTATTCGCCCCCACTTACTTACCATCCTTCTCCTAATGATTCTCTCTATTCCACAATTACCGTGGGGTCCTGTACATACATGTAATCCTCATTGCGTCGGACTGACAAACGGCACGGGATCTAGGAATATCAGGAAGGTAGAAGCCCTAGTCAGGAGATTCATCCTTATCAATATACTTACATACAAGATGATTTTTTAGTCACCGTCCAAATTTTGATATATTAAATCTTTGGCGAAAATCATTGAATACGTGTTTTTTCTTTTAGTATCACTCAATACAAAAAAATTGAGGTATCACATCACGTTTCACGGAGTGCGGATAATTCTTTCGAGAAAATGATTTAATATGAAAATTTTACGTATCGATTTTTTTTCAAAAATGATGTTAGTGAATGATACCAAATGCCTAGAAAAAAATTGCGCGGTGACTAAAAGAGCATCTTGTATATCTTGACGGCACGGTTGGCGCAGTGGCTGAGCGATTGGACTGCTGCGCTGTGTGTCGCGGGTTCGATCCCCGCACGGAACAAATATTTGTATGGCCTACAGATAGTTGTTACGGGTCTGGGTATTTGTGTATGTGAGTTAAAATGTTTGTGAACGTACCCACGATACAGGAGAAATTCCAAGTGTGGGGAAACGTTTAAAAAAAATGATTAATAACCTTTTTTTTTTATGGTGGGTGGAAAATCATCAAATGACCCCTCCCGCTCTTGGGCAGAGCGGAAGGGAGTGTCAGACTTCTACTGACTAAAAACCACCCATGTTCCTTCTTAGCCCTTCATGTCGAGGCCGCCGTATCTCTTGCGAACACCCGCAGCCCCGACGGGCCCCGCAGCCTTATGAGGATATTCGCATCCGGATCTTCATGACTCGTAAAACATATTTACTTATGAGTAAGTAGTAGAAAGTGGCTGCAAGCACAACTGCTGTATATGAGGTCATGGGTTCAATTCGCAGGTCCGCCAAAGTGTTATTAGGTTTTTCCGTCAGTAATTTATCAGTAGCTGCCACTGACTCTCCCGTCCCACGTCACAGAATACATAACAGTAGTACGTACAGAAGGGACACTCCCTTCCCCGCACTCATATTAAATACCGCACCTCACCCCGCACTTCGAGGTATTCGTCGCCGACTCTTGTGCAAGGGCGCTCGCAATCGTAAGAACTCATTTGGTTTTCGCGACACAAACCGTTGCACTTTCCGCGCGCCATTTTTTACGCTACGACAACCCTACTAGAGTTTACGCACACATTTGCACGTGCACAGTGTGCACACACGTTATTTGATTATGTAGTAGTCATAAGCAATTATTTTGCGAGCGTTGTATGGAGTGTCCGAGGTGTGCCCACGTAATAGGGCTTGTTACATGGGACGGGAGAATCCGTGGCAACTTAAACATAACTGGCGAAATTTAGGTGTACTATAATGGGTATACCTCTGCTTAAACTTTCAGGGATTACAGGCGTGTTGTTATGTTATATGTCCAGATCACCGTCAGACCTGGAAAGCTACTGACTGGAAGCACATGACATACACGCTGCTCATTCTGGAGATGTGCGTCATCCTGCGTATCTTCATGGAAGCTGTCTACTCCGCTACCATCATGACTACTACTTCTCTCAGGTATTCATGTCTTTTGAGCTATCTATCTATCTATATATACCTATAAATGGCAAAGCTGACTGACTGAGGATTAATGCACAGGCCAAACCCTTTTTTTTGATACCCCACCCCCAAAAAAAAAAGGCAAAGTGTAATTGAGTATTATCATTAGAAATTTCTCACCAGCCACGAAGTCTGGTTTTTTAGGGCCAGGAGAACCGTGACTTTATCTGCTCAGTAAATCGATAGTATCCAATGGCAAAGTGTTAAATTATTACAGGGAGAACTACGATTCTACTATAGCTATGGTGAAGAGCTTCCTGATCAGAAATGAGATGGACCCGTTACTGAGGCAGCGTTTCATTGCCTACCTGCAACTCTGCTGGCATACTGACAAGGTAAGCGTAATGTGCCTGTTTGTATCCGAAGAGGTAGGCAGAGGTGGTCACGACCACCAATATGTGGTATGTATACACACAACAACTTTTCAAAGTAATTTTTACCTTTTCATTACTACGAACATCACATTTATCATTTTTTTCTGCGTGCCGCTGGTTCGATCCCCGCACGGAACAAATATTTTAATGGCCTACAGGTAGTTGTTTCGGATCTGGGTGTTTCTATATGTGAGTTTAAATGTTTCTAAACGCACCCACGATACAGGAGAAATTGCTAGTCTGGGGCAACGTTTTCCAAAAAATAGAAATATCTGAAAATGGCTCCATGTTATCCAGGCGTACAAGATGACGCACAAGAACTCGAACATATTCTTCGACTTGCCGGAGCACGTGTACCAGGACATCATCGGCAGGAACCGCAGCATGTACATACTGGCTATACCGTTCTTAAGAGTACGTACATTTGTCTATTAATTCCACAAAAGTAGAGACGAATCTCGAAGGCCACTGTTACCGCTTAACCAATAGCATAATCATCTTCTTCTATTTTGGCAACACGTTTTCTTCTTCCATTCTTCGCTGTAAGACGTCACGGTGGCATTTGGCTAAGCCAATAGCGTCGAGAGTTAAACCCAGAAACCGATCAATATGGTTAATAGGTTATTAAAGTCCTTAGACCTATAAGTATGTTTGATTAGCCATTATACGGGTTATCCCGTGTTATATTATAAATAGGGGTAATTAATTAAATATTGCTGATAAACCAGAATGAAAGAAAAACGTAATGTGTGCTTATAAAATTTGAGGGATGCCCTCAATTTCTCAGGGTTTCCATCATCAGATCCTGACTTGGTGACAATGAGACCACCTCGGGAGTATATTCTTTATGATACAAAAATAATTTTGAAAATCGGTTCATTAATTACGGAGATATGCGATAACAAACATATAAAAAAAACATACAGACGAATTGAGAACCTCCTCCTTTTTTGGAAGTCGGTTAAAAAGTAAAGCATCGACAACACTGTCTATACAAATCAAGCTTGTTATAGTTGTCTTGCACTAAAAGCAGAGGTGGTCCAGTGGTGGCGGCCCCGACTTACGAACAGTAACTCGTGGGTTCGAAACCAGGTAGGCGCATAACATTGTGTAATTGATTTCATTACCGCTGCTCTCAAAATGGTGAAGGAAAACATCGTGAGGAAATCGGCATGTCTTAGAACCAAAAAAATCGAAGACATGTGGCATCTACCAACCCGCACTGAGCACGCGTGGTGGATTATAGCCCATTCCTCTCTTAGAGAGGAGGCCTGAGCCCCTGCAGTGGGAACATATAGGCTGATGATGTTGATGATGACATTAGTTTAGAAACTGAAGACTTTAAACAGTAGTAAGTTAATTTTAGCGCTTGCGCTAGTAGCCACATGCGCGAATCGCTGAGCTTTACCACCTGGTTCATCTCTCCTTCTTCTTCGCCTCACGGGCACTATATTTCATTAGACCGGACAGACAGTGCAGAGATCGCCCTAGTTGAATATTGGATTCAGTGGGTAGGATAGGAGGTTGACCATAGTTTGTAACACAACTCCAGACCCACACCCCACTGTTGAGCCGTCGATGTAGCCCAATGACTATAGTGGTTTAATTCTCTTTGATGTAGCCCCACTTTACGAGGTTGGAGTTACACTCATTAAAATAAAAAAATACAAAAGTAATTTATTAAAATTAGGCTGATATACAGGGTGGTGCCGACAATAAATGAAACCACTGGTAGTTCTAGTTCATAGGAACATTTTTAATATCAGATAAATCCTAACACCGTCGTGGTGCCGACGATACGACAATAACCTACCTAAATATCTTTGCCAAATTCGTTTGTTACATTTTATTTCCACACGTAAATCGGTGCAAATTATTCAAACCAATATTTGTTTGTAAATTGTAATGTATTTCGTTTACAGTTTTATGCTACTTGGTTTTTTGTTTTTTTTTTATTTTTGTTATTTTGGTGTTAAGATTTATGATAGTTTAATAATGTTCCTTGAACTAGAACTACCAGTGGTTTCATTTATTGTCGTATCGTCGGCACCACCCTGTATAATCAGCACTTTTCGAACGTCAAATTCTACAAGAGCCATTCCCCCAAAACGCCCACCCTTCGACACTTCCTAGTGTTTTAGCAGGAAAGATGAAGTGGCGGAACAAACTCCCCAGCAACACATCTGTCTGTTAGGTTCGAAGAACCCGATTCTATACAATAGTACATTTGGGTTGAACCCTGAAGGATAATGTCCACTAGGTGGAAGATAGTGATAGGGAGAGGGGGGGGGATAAGTTTTTGCAACAGTTATTTGTCTTTTACAGATGGTCAATAAGGAGGACCTAAAAGCTGTGATGTCGTCTGTGAAACTGTTTTACTCCTCGCCCAATGAGATTCTGCTCAATACCGGAGAGCTGACCAACGAAATGTATGTCATCAAACAGGGAATTTGTGAGGTCAGTCGAGAGTAAATCAATCAAGCTTATAATATAATCCACCCCTGGACATGGGCATTAGGCATATTTGCACCGATACCAGTCTTCCACCTTCAACATCCTGTCTTTACCAGACATTTTTGTTCGTCGTTCCATCTACTTATCCAGCGTATTAGAAATTTTAGGAAGGTATAGACCGTCAAATTGAATTACTTTCTGTATGGTTCCAATGTAGGTCAAGTACGTATGGAAGTTTTGTATGGGACAGCTGAATATATTTTAGCAATTATTGATGTTGGTCCCACTCAAAATCAAAATAGACATTTTTTATTTCACATAGGCTTACATGGTCGCACGCAAGGTGCACGGTTCGGGTTGGTCGTTTCCTATGGAGAAGAATCGGCAAGAAACACCTGGGTTAAAAAAAAGAGGAACTGACTGACACTGAGAAAGTTTCTCGGATTGACATTTGTCATACAAATGCTGTATTGCTGTTGGCTGACTCTGTTCAAGTTACTTTTTTATGTCGGGTAAAAATTAGTCATTTTTATGACTAATTTTTACCCGACTCCGGCGAAGCCAAAAGGAAGGGTAATGATTTTGGCAGTATATGTATGTATGTTTGGGTCGCCATAGCGCCTAAACACATGAACGTATTTTAATAAATGAGGTGTCAATGATTCGTAAGTATAACCCGGGTGACACAGGTTACTTACTTTTTTAGATTCTTGATCCAGCTACTTGCAAGGCTGTTGGTACGTTGTCAGCGAAGAACCATTTTGGCGCACTGATTTGTCTGTTGCGTAAGTAGAATGGTTAATTTATATTGTTTTATGGTTGGGTGGCAGTAGTTAATCGTTGCATTACACATGATTCAAAATCACATGTCTGGGGTGCTAAACATTTGCGCATTGGCATGACACTGCCAACCGTTATACATACGTTCATGGGAAAGCCGTTCGGCGTAGCTCAAATTGTGTCTAATATGATAAATGCTGAACAGAATATCTCCTTAAGACTAATGCATGCCGGTTTCGGCCGTCTACGAAACCGTAGTTTCGTAACTGGTTTCGATGAAGGAATGATTTGTCCTTGTACGTAACTAGTTTCGTTGGAGGAATTATTTGTCTTTGTACGAAACCACGGTTGTGTACCATGGTTACGTACGAAGAATTTACTGTCAAGGTTTCGATGAAGGAATGATTTGTCCTTGTACGTAACTGGTTTGATTGAGGTATTATTTTGGCGATTGAGGTAGTTCAGTAGACGTGTTTGCTGTCGACTGAACCTGACCTTCATCTTGTAATTATTGAAACTTACCTAAGTCTGTATTAAAATAAATAAAAAATCAAATTCATATATATATATTTTAAAAGGTAGGTACCTACATAATAATATGATATAATATACTTAATAACTATAACAGAAATTCTGACTGAACAAAAATAAGTAAGTCTATATTAAAATAAATAAAAAATCGAATTCTAAGACACAAAGGGCTAAGAAGGCACATGGGTGGATTTTAGTCAGTTATTTATTTTGTTATTTAGTTAGTTATTTTGTTTTTAGCGGGAGGAGTTATTTGATGATTTCCCATCCCCAAAAAAAAAAACACAACAAGCAAGGAAAATAAAACGAAAGAGAGAGAGAGAGATAATACACAACTCTATGTAGAGGCACTAGCGCACTGATCGATAACCCAGAGCTACATTTAAATTTGCAGATTGACATTTGCGACTATGGGATCTTGGACCAATCATGACATAAATCGCTAGTTTCGATAAAAGAATTATTATTCCTTGTTCGTAACTAGTAAAATTTCATATTTTTGCAAAAATTCCTTGTACGTAACCGTGGTTTCGTACAAAGACAAATAATTCTTCCATCGAAACTAGTTACGTACAAGGACAAAACATTCCTTCTTCGAAACCAGTTACGAAACTACGGTTTCGTAGACGGCCGAAGCCTGCATGCCGAATGTGAATAGGAATTGCTTACCTAGTTGTTTCATCGAATGCGCCAATTTGAACAAGTATGTACCTACTTCTCACTTTACTTTCGTCCCATATTGACCTGCTACAGAGTTATTAGTTCTAATCCACGTTCCTTTCTCTCCTACAGGTCTACCGTCATACTACACCATTCGCGCGGTCACCCACGTCCAGGTCATGTGTATACCCCTCAAGGCTCTGACAAAGGCTCTGGCTGACCCTCAGATAATACAAGCAATTAACTACATCAAGAAAACTCCGGTGAGATGTACAGTAGTGTTAAACTGGCAGTTTTTTATACGCTTTATGAACGTGAACTGTCTTTGAATCTCAGAGTGTGTGGTAGAGGTTCTCGGGGTGCGGGTAACGGGGCGAATAGCGGAGGTGTCCCATCGGACAGAGGTTGTTTATTGCTCACTTGAGGAACATATAAATGAAACTGGGCGACAACGACCTGTATGCTTACTCTCGACACTCGATCTCAATCGGAATTGGAAATTGGGATCGAAATCTTGTCATTTGGCACTCTTGAATGCTACACTAGCGCACGATTGGAATCGTCTTAGGTGGACTTTTTTGGTACTAAATGAAATCGACTTTACTCGAACGAATGCTTCCGAAGATTGGGATTGAAATTGGATCGGATTAGAATACGATCGAGATTGGGTTTGATTTCAAGAGTAAGCCTACTTCTCTCGACTCTCTCGTTGCCACTCCTGGTTATGACGCTACCTCGCGTCTGCTTTGTAATTTTAATAAATGTTTTGTTTAACACGCTGACCGTTCCGTCCGCAGAGAATAAATATTTCAGTAGGTCCATGGTTTGGTGAGGTCCAGCGGGGTTATTCCGTAACACACTTCTAATACCAAAGCTATTGATTCTGTTTTATTACGGAACCTCAAAAACTGATTTTTGTTGTTTTCTCTGCTCTGTTAGGAGTTCCAGAGGCTTCAGACGCCTATCCCGTCGTTTGTAAAATACGTGTCGCCGCCCCCGACGTCGAACTTAATGCACTTCCGGTTGCTCCGGAAGCACGAACCTGACTCAGAGTTCCAGGATCCTTTTAATAAACTTGAGCTTCTTTCTATTTTGCGGTAAGACACTAAGTACTATTATTAACTACTAGCGGACGTCACGCGGTTTCACCCGCGTAGTTCCCGTTCTCGTGGGAATACAGGGATAAAAGATAGCCTATGTCACCCGGGAATAGTTTAGCTTCCCAACGGTGAAAGAATTTTTGAAATCGGTCCAGTAGTTTCGGAGCCTATTCGTTACAAACAAACAAACAAATCTTTCCTCTTTATAATATTAGTGTAGATTGAACAAATGCTGTAAGGTAATATTTTAAAGAAGATGCTTTTTAATCTCTTACTTTTAGTCCGAGTTTTTTAGGAGAGCAGATTTTTAATCACGTTTAAAACAGAGTTTTGAATCATTGTAATAAGATTTATTTTTACATGTACCTAAGTCTTGTACCTACCTAAAATATTCCCGGTTTTCATTTATTTATCTACTTATGTGGCCTTATTAATCTAATTTAATTGTTACTTATATTATAATAACTATTACATAAAACTAATATCAAAGCCCCAGAACAACAAAAAAATCGCAATAACGGTGAAAACAAATGCCTTTCGGCTTCGTTAAGTCTACTATCACACCCATTAGCTAAGTAAAGCATATTTTTTTACAGTAGTCAAATACCCAATTAGTTTTTATGTCTTCTCCTGCAGTTACGTGTTCCCTCGCTACACCATCAGGCCTGACGGGAAGTACCTGCTACGCTATGAGTGGTTCCGCTTCACCTGCGCCTTATGCTCGGTCCAGCTGTTCCCACACTACACGTACCTGGTGCTGCAGTGGCCCTTCCTCTATTACATATGTCTCTTCCTCGATTTTACTGCGTATTTCGATATGTAAGTATAGCTTCAAGGAAATATAACTCTCCTACGGGGGGTCTGAAATGGCCACTTTACCAGATTATAATCCTACTATCCTACTTCCTACTATCCTACTAATATTATAAATGTGAAAGTTTGTGAGAATGGATGTGTGGATGTTTGTTACTCTTTCACGCATAAACGGCTGGACCGATTTGGTTGAAATTTGGTATGTAGATAGGTTATACCCTGGATTAACACATAGGATAGTTTTTATCCCGATTTTATCTTCCCGTGGGATAATTTTCGAGTTGTAGCGGGCGAAGCCGCTGGCAACAGCTAGTAGGATCATAAAATGAATTAGAACTGATAAAATAACTGTGGAATTACTATAGAACCATGCGAGCGCGGCCTTTCGCCAAATTTTAGTAATGTGTCAGTATTTGTGCCGGATAATAACGTTTTTTTTTCTCCTTTAGTTTCCAACGCATGCTCATTGGCTACTTCAACGAAGACGGAATCCTGGTGTATCACCCGTTTAGTACCGCCTCCAATTACATTAAAGGAGCTTTCATTACGGACTTGTTTGGATGTCTACCGCTTGAAAACTTGGAGGCGACACGCATGGACGATGACTACCACGGTATGTTAAATTTGTAACTAGCTTTTACCCGCGGCTTCGCCTGCGTGGATGTTGAAATATATTCCTATCCAAACTTTCATACTTCATTTGACTCCTTTAGTGATTGAATTTCGGAATATTTTTATACTAAAACCTTTCTCGAGAACCACTCTATCCATTGGTGAAACAGCATGAAAAGTGCAGTAGTTTTTGAGTTTATCGCGAACAGATAGACATGCCTCGCTGTGGTGGTCGCAATTCAACCTGACCATGAGATTCTAGGTAATGTCCATTTTATAGTCTTCTTATTGCGTTCTACAGGATACCGCGTGTCATTTATGAAACAGTTCCTGATGCTAAATCGTCTGATCCAACTGTATCGGATGCCAGGAGTCATGAATATGCTGAAGGAGTACATCGAGAGACAGGACATTCTCATGGTGTAAGTCTTTCAGAACTGTATTATTAGGACAAATTTAATTAAGTTTTCTGAGTGCGGCAGTTTAACGTTACTTGAGGAATGTGGGTGTACCGTGAGGTACTCCACTTTGAAGCAGCATTGAAGCGGTCTTGGCTTTCGTACGTTTTTTCACGGGTGACCACTGAAAACCAGCGCTGTGCAGTGAGTGCCCATAGCACAGCACCATGCTGAGTGGCAACCTACTTGTCGCAGTCACGACGTGCAACTATCTTTTTATTATCGCTGCTTGTTGTATTTTTTAATATTTGTTATGCGTTGTATGTGTATTGAATTTTTTACTATATGCATGTCTCTTTTTATGCTCGTTATGTTTCTGCGACAAATAAATATTTTTTCTTTCTTTCTTTCGAGGCTACTTTTGTTTGAAATAAATCTTTATCTGACCGTTCTTAATAGTATGGTGATTCCCTCAAGCAACAGCCTGTAATAATGTAACCTTTTCCAGCTTGCAAGTTATACCTCTGTTCTTGGCGATGCTGAACTTGTTCACTTTCTACATGGTGTTCTACTCCGTGATTATATACTACACTGTAAGTGAGGATGGGTACACGTGGCACATCGAGCCACTTCCAGACCAAGGAGGATCCTGGGTGGTTCTTTTCAAGGATACATGTAAGGCTAATTTCTTTCCTGTCGGGGCTGCGGGTTGTTAGACAAAGATACCGCAGCCTCCACACAAAGGGCTAAGAAGGAACATGGGTGGTTTTTAGTCAGTAGAAGTCTGACACTCCCTACCGCTCTGCCCAGAGCGGGAGGAGTCATTTGATGATTTCCCACCCTCCAAAAAAATGGGTTCTTTTTTAGGTTTATCTAGCGACCCGTTCCGGCTTCGCACGAGTGCAATATGAATATACTACAATATGTAAACCTGCTTCTTGTGAAACACTCTATCTATTGCTAGAAATATATATTATATATATATATATATATCGCATTTATATCCGTAGCATAATTTAAAAGATTTCAGCGTACAAACAGCGGTAGTGTCTTTATTTTAAACTATGTAAAGAAGATTGAACTTCACTAAATATAAGTGCAGCTTGTGATCATAAAGTTATTTTGTTACCAAAACCCAATCTCTTGGTGATATTTTTACTTCAAAGAGAGAGGAGAAGGAGGTAACCTCCTCTTTTGTTAAGTCAGTTTTTTTGTGAGCTGTTAGTGATGATTCTTTTTTGTGAGCTCTTTTTTGTGAGCTGTTTGTGATGATTCTTTTTTGTGAGCTGTTTGTGATGATTCTTTTTTGTAAGCTGTTTGTGATGATTCTTTTTTGTGAGCTGTTTGTGATGATTCTTTTTTGTGAACTCTTTTTTGTGAGCTGTTTGTGATGATTCTTTTTTGTGAGCTGTTTGTGATGATTCTTTTTTGTGAGCTGTTTGTGATGATTCTTTTTTGTGAGCTCTTTTTTGTGAGCTGTTTGCGATGATTCTTTTTTGTGAGCTGTTTGTGATGATTCTTTTTTGTGAGCTGTTTGTGATGATTCTTTTTTGTGAGCTCTTTTTTGTGAGCTGTTTGTGATGATTCTTTTTTGTGAGCTGTTTGTGATGATTCTTTTTTGTGAGCTGTTTGTGATGATTCTTTTTTGTGAGCTGTTCGTGATGATTCTTTTTTTGTTTTTTGATTCCGGAGTAATCTCTTTTATTTATTTGTTTAAATCCCTGCAAAACAGTTCGTTTCAACCTGACGTCAACGCCGTGGAACATGCACCTGGCGACTTACTTCTGGGTCGTGTATGAGTGCAGCTCCACAGGATACGGAGTCTTCAACCCAAGCAACCAGGGCCTCATGAAAATACTGTTCTACGGCATGGCGAGCTGTAAGATTTTATTTGTTCATTGTGTACATAGTTTAAATTTACGTGTGTCTACGGTCTACCGCCACAAAGCCGAAAGGCACTTTGTCAACTCTTTCGTAGTCACTAATATTTGCTGAGAAGTAAATATTAGTGATAATTTTAGCTGTCACATTCGTGTGTTACATAGCTTATGAGCTTACCTTGTAAGCGTTACTGCTGTGCCTAAGCTCCAGGGTTCAATTCCAGGGTCGTGCAAATTTTGTGTGTATTAGATTTTATCATTAGGTTTTTCTCCGTAGCAGCCCGAAATCTGGCATGATTCGATTGATTTTGATTGTTATTTTTTTTTGTTTTTGATTGATTTGATTTGTTTCGGCCCTTATTGCGTGGGATTTAGAAGAACATGGCTGACGAAATGTTCGAGAAAAACCGGCGTGATGTTATGATCTTGTTGTGTTTTCAGCTGCAATGATAACTACATACTTCTCGGTCCGTATCATCAGCATACGCGCGAATGTCAACAAGTCCCTGGCTGGCTTCAAACAGCACATGAAGGACATCACAGTTTACATGGAGCGAGAGAAACTTGACCCGGAACTGCGCAAGTACTTATGTCATGACTTATTTATAAGGTAGATGTGAGTCCAATCGCTCGCTCCGGCCATTTTCGCATCAGGGTAGTTGACCTAGTATTAACAAGTGCCCATGTACTTTTAGTACCCTTAAAGCAAACGAAGGGCACTTGTTCTCCCCACCACTGCGATCATTTTTTTGGAGACCATACCTGGGAACCTCCTAGTTACGGAGATATTGGAGGTCAAAGTTCCAAATTTTTAAGAGCTGTTTTTTGTAAATACTAGTTTTTCAGGTTATAACTTTAATTAAATTACCTCCATGACCCGTTTACTATTCATAGCATCCAATAGCGCAATGTTTTAAGAGTGCTACATTGAGTTTTACCGTAAAATTTGATTTTTGACCCCAAAAAAAAAATCGTTTCCCAGCAAAAAAAATTGCGTAGGGGTACTTAGTTTGATGTACGGAATGCTTGGTTGACGGCTGTGTGATGGGTTGATTTACACCCTGTATGTTATGGTAGCCGAAGTGAGGCTACACCTAGACGCCCGTCGGGGCTGCGGGTTGTTCGCAAGAGATACCGCGGCCTCGACATAAAGGGCTAAGAAGGAACATGGGTGGTTTTTAGTCAGTAGAAGTCTGACACTCCCTTTCGCTCTGCCCAAGTGCGAGAGGGGTTATTTGATGATTACCCAACCCTCAAAAAAAAAGAGGCTACACCTTGTTTTAGGTGGTTTTACCGGAACTAGGTTTAGCCTTTATCATAGAATCTTATTTATCATCCGCTGGAACTAGGTTTCCAGTGCAGCTAAGCATTTTGCGTAGTAGAGTGACACGAAAAGAAAAATACGAAGAAGACGCATTTACTGCCGGTCGCGGTAATTTTTCAAAACAAATTAGCATCATATCTTCAGAAGTAGTTGTAATTTTTGTAGCGGAATGTGTGATGCCCCTAGTTACGTATACAGCGTGTCCCAGAAAGGTACAGTCATATTTCAGGGTGTGATTCAGACTATCAAACTGAACTGCTTATTCCATGAGACCAGAACTGACATCGCAAAAACATAACATCTGTCCAGTGGAAAACTCTATAGCATCGGGCAGTAGATTATTTATTCGCGATATCCGTGTTGGTGACCTATAGAGATCTAACCACGAAACTCGAACAAAATCGACAACTACCTTTCTTTCTTTGACGGCACGGTTGGCGCACTGGCTGCTGACTGCTGCGCTGCGTGTCGCGGGTTCGATCCCCGCACGGAACAAATATTTGTATGACCTACAGATAAATGTTCCGGGTCTGGGTATTTGTGTATGTGAGTTTAAATGTTTGTGAACGCACCCACGATACAGGAGAAATTCCTAGTGTGGGGCATAGTTTAAAAAAAAATAAAAAATCTTTAACGAGGACCATAAAACTGAGAAGGATAATAAGTATGAAAGTTTAAACTGTGTTGATAGTAGAACGTTTTCCTTTAAACCAGAGAACTTCGGCGTTACTACGAGTATAACTGGGAAAAGATGGGTGGCATCGACTACCGAGGAGTCCTCAAACTGTGCGATCAGATCACTCTCAGGACAGATGCCATTCTTCACATATACGGACCCACTTTCGCTAAGGTATGCCTAATGCTAAAATACTTTTTTTTTTGGAGGAAATCATCAAGTGACTCCTCGGAGGAGTGTCAGACTTCTACTGACTAAAACCCACCCATGTTCCTTCTTAGGCTTTTGTGTCCGAGGCCGCGGTATCTCTTTCGAATAACCCGTAGCCATAATAATATGGCTGCGACTGCTACCCAACCATTTGTAGAATAGATGATGCGAATATAGTACAATTATCTGAAATTTCTCGCAGGATCTACATAGTAAAGTAAGTTGGTGCCAGAGGTAAGCGGCGAGAGGCTCCCAGGCTAAATTTCTCTTGTAATATAATAAAATGGCAAACTTACTGTCTTTTGTGCGTTACCTTTTCACGCCATTGCTACTAAACGTATTTGGTTTCCTTTTCACGGCTCAAATCAGGCATATAGGTAGACCGTGGGTTACTAGGACCATCCATGTTTAGATATTTATTTTTATACTTTAGTGCGTTTCTGTGGGATAATTAAAAGCATCATTATCTTGACTTGGAGCAACATGGTTTGTCACGCCATCCCGCAACATGGCTTGTTCTTCCCTGTCACGCTATCCCTCACACAATCCATCCATCTTTAAAACATCATTCTCCTGCCCTTGTAACAATTTATTTGGGGTCGGCGCAACATGTCTTCTTCTGTCATATTTTATCGTATATTATTTTTAATTTATATCTGTGTTATTTATAGGATTGTTTTATTTTATTTCAATTTTTTTGTCATAATCTATGTCAATATTAATAATTTTATTTATTTTTCTCTGTTTGCATAATCTACCAATTTTTAATGCCTAAATGTAATTTTTAGTATTGTAATTTTTTTTAATTTTTAGGGGCTCAATTTGTTAAAATTATTGTGAATGTTGTGGTCTCCTATAAGTGAAGGAGTACACCTACCTGATACTTTGTGATCTACATGATCTAGAATTTCTTTGTGTATTCTTTTGTTGGAGATCCTTAAATAAATAAATAAATAAAATACTTCTCTATTCCTCGTCATCTCAGCAGCCACTTAGCCATATCATCCTTCACAGCGTCCATCCATCGGTATCTCTAAATGACGAACAAAATTCTAATCGTCCGACAGTGTCCGATACTAGCGAACGCCGACGTGTCTCTACTGCGAATCATTGGCCGCGCTGTGCGCAGCGTGTACTTCCTGCGGGACATGACCATCATTGAGCACAACGATATGGTCACTCACATGTATATCGTGGACTACGGTGGTGTGGAGGTCAGCGTCGCGCAGGGCGAGATGAACTCGGTGCTGCGGCTTCCTAAGGGAAGGTAAAAGGAACCTTATTAATAATTCTGCCCGCGCAGTATCAAATGGTATAATTTCGGTTTTATCAAAAATGACATAAGAAATACCGCTAATAAAAATGAGAAAAAAAAATTAAAGAACTTTTTGATAATAAGCAAAAATGCAGCATTTGTACAAAATTTACTGATAGTACTATCAGTCAATTTTACACATTTAATAGACATACAATGATGATGATTGTTTTTTAGACATTTAATAGATTTTTTCTTAATTTAAAACGTCTAATACAGTCTTTGCTCCTAGGATGGCAGAAAATATTCTACATCATCATCATTAACAGCGCAAAGACCAAATCCATCTTGGGAAGGGCCACCCCACTCGTTTTCAAATTTCATAATGATTTTCGTCATCTATCAGTCAAGTTTCTCATACATACTCATTCCCCATGAATACAAACGAAATTGGATGAAGTTTTATGCCTGTATCGTGTGATGTAGTGTATTCGGAAACCTGGAAGGCACACCAGCTCACAAGAGTCCGTACACAGTGGCGGCCACAAGCCGACTGCACCTGCTGATGATCAAGTCAGAAGCCTTCTTTACCGTCACCAAGGACTTTCCTGCCGTGAAGGAGCTCCTCATTAATGCCAGGATGGGATCGAAGGGACTGAGGGTGAGCTTGATCTTTCATCTAAATCTTTTCAAACCGATTAATGTAACGGGTTAAAGTAACAACTGAATTATAATTTGAACCGACTATCTGGATACCTTCTAGTTTGAAAGGTATGGGAATTGTAAATGTAATAATAATATGTAATATTAAAACGAAAGCCATTTAATTTTTACGGAAGGTTTACAGGCTGTTTGAAAATCGGCGCATGTTTAAAATTGATTACAGCGTTGACGTAAGCCATCACAGATTACGAACACCTCTGCCTAAGCTTTTGGGGATCACAGCAGTGATTTGCTGTACACAGCGTGTACAGGCGTGATATTAACACAGGCATGCAGGCATGTGAACTATGCACATAACCATAACGATACCTCTACGCAAAGGGCGTAAAGCACCCTTTAGATAATACCTAAAGTGTGCTTTACGCCTTTTGAGCCCAGAGGTATCGATAACTGTTATGTCTTCACAGATGTACATATTGGGCAGAGAAGCCACAGTGGTGAAGATTCGACGCGACGCGCGCAAGGTGCCGCCACCGCAGTTGAAGTTCAGCATGATCAAGTACATCTACTTCCAGGAAGGACTGGTGCAGTTCTTCCTGATTGCTATCTGCATGAGCTGCATCTATCTGGACTTGTATAACGCGGGTTTTGAGGTTTTTCTTAAAACTTTTCTTCTTCTTTTTATGGAGTAGTTAGTGTCTTACCTGGTGTTAGTTTAGTAGCCTCTGACTTGGCTTTACATGCCGTTGAGAAATATCTCACAGTCATGCTGGTTTCCTCACGATGTTTTCCTTCTTTGAACCGCATCTTTCTTTCAGAAAATTCTTAAACTCATTCACAAGCACCAAAATTTTGTTATGGAACTTCTGTTGCCTTTCGCTCCAGGGGTGGGACTAATAACTGCGACACAGTTACTAAACTAACGCAGTATTAACGTACACAAAAATTGTTAAATGTTTTGTGTTCCTATAAAATATTTGTATTTGTTATTGTACTGCCTAAGACTGCCCTCGTTAGGCAAATAGTGAGTGGGTCACTCAATGGCGAATCGTGGTCGCAGTCATTTGTCGAATCGTCCAAAGCGGTGCAAGTAAAATCCCGGAGTCTGTAGTTGTTGTCAAAATAATATTAGCAATAGGCTCGCTCCATATTACGTGACTTACGAGAACGACTGCTTCTTACGAGAAAACCGGCTTAGTCCCAAATCCAAAAACTGGACACGGGTGGTGGATTATGGGATTATGCATATTACATGGAACTTAAACGTGTAACGCAATAAGAATAACCACAAAAAGCCTACATAATTGGATTATTTCGTTAGCCCTGTATAATTATTTCTTTGTATTCCAGGACAACAGGTCGTGGCTTATTACAACACTTTACTCGTTGGACTTTGTATTTCTGATGAAGATACTGTCGCAATACTTTTTGCCATTTCTTGTTAATAACAAAAATTTGAAGAGAATTATGATGCCAATACGAAGACTGTAAGTAGCTATTCTAATGGAGCCCAGTTTATCGACATAATAACTACCTGCCGAACTCGGTCCGTAGAACCCACCCAGGGACCGACCCTCTCGATTGATCATTGGTAACCCGGCCTTGCATTATAAATATACCCTCCCCCCCGTGCTTTGGAATGCACGTTTAAGGCTGACAGGCAGCTTCTTACCAAGAGATTTCATGCAACCTTGTTACTACTACTCCGCGTAAAATGTTGGTATCAACTGCGTCCGTTTAGACTGGATGGCGGCCACAACATACATGCTGGAAGGGACACCGTACAGTACATTATTAAACCACTTTTTTTTTTTGGGTTTGCGAAATCATCAAATGACTCCTCCCGCTCTGGGCAGAGCGGTAGGCATTGTCAGACTTCTACTGACTAAAAACCAACCATGTTCCTTCTTAGCCCTTTGTGCCGAGGCCGCGATATCTCTTTCGAACAACCCGCAGCCCCGACGGGATCATTAAACCCCTTACCTAGAAATTTTTCATCCATACATTTTGACCGTGTAGGTATGGAAAAGCTGTTTTTTTATGGACTTTTAAGTGGTTACCGTTTTGGCGTGGGTGTCCCTTCCGCCCTTTGTATTCATCATCTTCCCGCCCTTATCCCATTCTATTTGGGGTAGGTACAACACGTTTTCTTCTTCCATTCTTCCCTGTTAGACATCACGGTGGTTTTAACTCCTTTCTCTTTCATGTCATTCTTCACACAATCCATCCTTCTTTCCTCTTTCTCCCTCTCCATCGATCAATATTTATATCGATTACTTTTTTAATCACATTAAAAAATAAAATAAAAAAATTAATCACATGAGGAGCTCGTGGCTTAATAGGAACTGCCACTCGGGTCAATCTTTAGGTAAAGCTGTGCTTGCCTAGGTCGGTCTGTGGATGGGTGACCACCCGACATACCGAGTTTCCTCCGTGCCTCGGAAAGCACGTTAAGCTGTTGGTCCCGGCTGCCATATATAGAGCTTTGGCAGTCGTTACAGGTAGTCAGTGACCTGAAATTCTGACATCCAGTCTCACCAAAGAGTATCGTATTACCTAGTATTAACTGGGTTGTGGAGGTCAGATAGGCAGTCGCTACATGTAAAATACTGGTACTCAGCTGCATCCGGTTAGACTGGAAGCCGACCCCAACATAGTTGGGAAAAGGCTAGGCAGATGATGATGACTTTTTTAATCACATGCGTTTCATTCCTCCTTCCGTTTCCGCCCTTTGTATTGTAGGTATTTGGCAAAAGGCTAGGCAGATGATGATATTGTTAAAAGTGAACTATCTCAAGGAGAGATAACCCCAATAGCTTTTTTTTTATTGATTTGTCTCTGAGTCAATTGTAAAATTGTTACACAGACTATGGCATTGAATCTGGTTACTCTAAACTAAACAGACAGATGTATTGCTGGGGAGTTTCTTCCGCCACTTTTTCGTCCCAGCTAAAACACTAGGAAGTGTCGAAGTGTAGGCGTTTTGGGGCACTGTCTTTTGTCAAATTTGACGTTCGAAAAGTGCTGATTATCAGCCTAATTTTAATAACTGACTTTTGATTTCAAAGTATACTTTCTAACTCCTTCCTTGGCTACACTCATCCAGTAACCTACTGATTTACTACCAGAATCCTGCTCCTATCCTACGAAAATTGTCGCTCTACCTGCTTCCGGACATCCCATCTTACGATTCTACTAATCGTCGGCTTTAGAACCCGTTTGGCTGAACTAACGGCCCAGCAAACACCTGCAGAGGCACGGTGGCGAAGCGACAGCGAAGATTTATACTGGACCTTAAAGTCTTTTGAATTCGGTTACAAATGCTATGCTAAATTAATGTTAAATTGTTTTCTCTTTGCTTCGTCATTGTTGGTGTAGGCTCCTAGGACGTATTGTAATGTTATGTTGAAGGTGGTTCAATATTACAGGTATTTTAAGGGAGAGTTCAGGCACGACTTGATATCGATACTGCCTTTGGAAGCGTTCTGTTTGGTCGCGCCCGAGGAGAGTGCATGGATGTGGTTTAGTTGGTTGCGGCTGAACAGGACCTTTAGACTTGTAAGCATATTTAACTTCATTTTATTTTGGAATTTTATATCATACTTAGTACGAACAAATCCACAAGTAAAAGGCAAAACAGTTGTACCACTAGAACTACAGAAACTTCTTCTTGACGATACCTAACAACCTAACAGAACAACCTAACAGATTCCGCTACTGATGACGGAAACAAGACAACGGAATGGAAATGCCAAGCCTGGCGTTTCCTCAGTATTTGAGGATTTGAGGATGCGGTACTGGGACTTACAGAGACGATCGTTGACCATTGGGAGAATAAATATAAAACTCTTGCCATCTTTTTAGACCTGTCCAAGGCCTTCGACACTGTCTCAATACCCATACTTCTGTCGAAGCTAGAGCATCTCGGTATTCGCGGGATGGCCCATGATCTCTTTAAGAGTTACCTAACAGATCGCAAGCAAATAATAAAGCTCGAAAACCATCATAGCCACCAAGAGACGATCACTTTTGGTGTCCCCCAGGGTAGCGTTCTGGGACCCCCACTTTTTCTCATATACGTGAATGAACTCTGTCAGCTATCCATACCCAACTGCAAAATTATAGCTTATGCCGATGACACAGCTCTAATTGTTCATGGCCGGGACTGGACTGAAACTCGCCTCAACTCAGAGTCCGCCTTGAGTGCGGTCATGAGATGGCTGACCATAAATCTCCTCACTCTAAATATCAATAAGACCAAATTTATTACTTTCTCTCCTATAATGTCAAGTCAGCCATCTACACCTATTGAAATTATTGCACACACCTGCCCAAACCTACACGCAAACTGTGATTGTGAGAGATTAGAAAATACGCCTAGTATTAAATATCTTGGAGTTATTCTTGACAGCAACCTAAAATGGAAACAACACATTGCGTCAACTGTGGCTCGTGTGAGAAAACTCATGTATATTTTTAAAAAGCTCAGAAGCGCGGCCGACTTTGGCTGTTTGCTGACAGTCTACATGGCGCTCGCTCAGTCTGTTCTAGGATATTGTCTGACGGTCTGGGGTGGTGCCGGTAAAACGGTTATGCTACGCGTCGAACGAGCGCAGAGAGCTGTCCTGAAGGTACTGGCAAGGAAACCAATTCGATATCCGACATCCTCCCTTTATACCCTCTGTCAGGTCCTCACTGTCAGACAGCTATTTGTTCTTCAGACTATTCTTCGCAGACACAGTCTACTTACCTTTGATCCTAAATGCTGTTCTACACGTCGTTCAAATAGGGTTTGTAACACTGTGTTTCGTAAAACCGGAGCTGCAAGTCGTCATTTCAAACACATTAGCTCTAAAATCTACAACCAGCTAAACAAAAGCTTACACATCTTCCCATTAACCAAGATCAACTGCAAAAAAAAACTCGACTCTTGGTTGAAATTACAAAATTATGAGGAAACAGAGAAACTCGTGGAACTATGAAATACTCATCTCTTTCTCACACACCCCAACAAAACCACACAACAAACTTGCTACGAACACCACAAACACCTCACACACACCCCATAAACACTCACCCACTTACATACCCCCCTTTCACCTTACACTCATCACAACGCCAAAACACATCCCAAATCATAATATTATGCTGTTTACTTTAATCATGTTGAATTGAATTGAATTTTAATTATTAATCTTATTTTTTTTTATTTTCATTTAATTTTTTTATTTTTTTTTTATTTTAATTTTAATCTCATTTCTGTTTGCATTCATTATTTGTTTAAATTTAAATGCTAAATTATAATATTAAGTACTTTTTGTCTGTACTGGAAAAGGGCGTTGGAAGCTGCGCTACAGTTTATACTTTTGCAGCTTCCATCGTTTTAACTGTCTTTTATGTCTCGTGTTATTGTTCCTAAATAAACTTTTATTATTATTATTTTATTATTTTAGAGTAGAGTTATCTGATCAGTGGTTCCAAATGTTACCTCCGACATCCAATCTAACAAAATTACTAACTTAACAAATTATAATATTAGTAAATTTTCAAAATAAAATAATATTCTATCCGGAAATGCAATTTTGCATGGTGACTTAGTAACGCGTAAATAAAACAAGCGGGTGGTGCGCGTGAGCGGGCCAGGAGCTCGAATCGGGCAGTTGTCAGTGTTCGACACGGAGCATGATGTT
This sequence comes from Diarsia brunnea, assembly GCA_949774965.1. Classification (NCBI taxonomy): domain Eukaryota; kingdom Metazoa; phylum Arthropoda; class Insecta; order Lepidoptera; family Noctuidae; genus Diarsia; species Diarsia brunnea. The sequence goes on from OX459000.1 coordinate 20,520,295, forward strand.
CACAAACAATTAGGTACTTTTTTGGACTACAAAGTGATGGTATATCCATTGACTTATATATTACTGCGTAAGGACTGGGCGGACGGCATGTTAAAATGACGCCACAAACGTGGTCCCAATAAGGTCTTTCCTAAGCCGAAGTGAACTAGTCCACGATCGGCTCTCTTCGGGTGCGGTCGTAAATTTTATTAAAAGCTTTATTTATGTTCTTTATACCTCGAAAATGCCACGCCGCTTATACAAGGTTACGTTAACGAGCAGACTACACCAATTCTCTGTATGGCGAACGCGTCGAGCAAATGTTCGGACGACCGTATCTTTAGTTTTTATATCAATGGGTATATCTCAATATTTTAGTACTGAGTGATACTAAAAGGGAAACACGTATTTTATCATTTTCAATAAAGATCATAATATTAAAATTTGGAACGTGAGTGTGGGGCAACGTTTTAAAAAAAAAAAAAAAATAATCTTCCTGTATAAAATGGTGGTCTTCTCCAGGTGACAGTTTACAAGTATCTGAACATGCGCAAGGAGAGTATCACAGTCAACCTGACCCTGATCACGTCGCTGGCTGCCTTCATCTGGTTCTCTCTCTTCGTGCACACCTGCACCTGTATCTGGTACTTCATTGCCACCGTCGAAGATTCTTTACAGCCTAACTCCTCCTGGATATATCTTGGTATGTTCTTCCTTTTGCCTCCTTTACTTCCTTTTGCCTGCGGCTTCGTCCGCGTGGAGTTCGATAGTTGCTCACGTAATCGTTCTACCGGGATAAAAATATCTAATGTGTTAATCCAGGTTATTAACTATCTGCTGCGCGCTAAATTTTATTCAATATCTGTGTAGTAGTTTTTGCGTGAAAGAGAGAGTAACTATCATCCAAACATACATCCCTTCTTTTTTTTTTTTTTTTTTGGTGGGTGGAAAATCATCAAATAACCCCTCCCGCTCTTGGGCAGAGCGAAAGGTAGTGTCAGACTTCTACTGACTAAAAACCACCCATGTTCCTTGTTAGCCCTTCATGTCGAGGCCGCGGTATCTCTTGCGAACAACCCGCAGCCCCGACGGGACATACATCCCTCCTCACAAACTTTTCTGTTAATAATAGTAGATAGTGTTAATTTGATAAACAATATTATGTTTAAAAAACCCCTGTCCAATCCGCGAGGGTATTATAAGGTACCGAGATTATATTCTATTTAGGTAATCTTTTTAGGATAGCAATTAAAAAAAAACCACGATGAAAATAAATATTTGATTGGCGCGGGTGCGGGGCGACGACACGTCACTCCGGTAGCTTCCCGGATAGTGACGTCATGAACCAACAATTGACGTTCGATCATAGTTATGGGGAAGATGATGTTGTCACGTTTTAACAGTTTGTTACAATTTAGGGAAATGGTGGGTATTTGGGACCAAAATCATGCATTTTAAAATTCAGTAGTATTTCTATGTTCATGAATATTTTATGTTTCTTATATCATTGGTACTTATAGCTGTAAAAATGGTTAGCACCTTAAAATGTACCATGAGGATTGCTATAAACTATTTGAATCTATATACCCTTTCGGTTCGGACAGTATAATAGTGGTAAGATTTGATACATATTACATTTTTTTTATGACTGCCTCATGGGGCTAGTCCAGAAGTGGCTTGCAAGCTCTGAGCCTGTCATTATTCGTCATTGTCAGGACGGGTCGTTTAATTAATCAGCTAGCGAAATTGCACAGATATAGTTGGCATCGATATCTTAACACGATAAGCAAACAAATTATAAAAAAAATCCACATTCCATTTGCCAACTTATTTATTTAAAATGCGTAGTATAATTGTTATTAATAGTACTTTGTCAACCCGGAATCAAACCTGTGGGAAAGATTCCGGGGAGGGCAACGTGATATATTTTTTTATTTATTGAATACATAATAAACTTGAGTTATTAACTCTACACTATTAAAAGAAGTCGGTTAACTAACTATCCCTTATCTATTGATAATAATTGTTATCTAGAAACAGTTTTAAAAATTAAACGCATGACACGAAAATTGCACACTACACAAACACAAAAATATTTTACAAATTGTCAAACTTATCAAGATCCGTGATTGGTTCAATATTACTTTCAAATTAAACCAATACTCAGAATTTTTTGAATGTCAAAATTACATGACAATACAGTGCTCCTAAATGCCTAATGACATTAAAACAACGAAAGTCCATGCCCTGAGGCACCTAATCCAGATTCCTCCTATTAAAGAGGATAACTTATTAAGTAAGTACCATCACATTTAAAGATACAAAATATTACAACTTTCTAATTAAAAAAAGAAAGAGAAATTTATCGCAGAGTCGAAAGCGCCTAGAAAAGCTACTGGTCCATGAAAACGCTAATGAAGGGCGATCTTCCGGTCTCCCTGAAGCGCAAACTACGGTGCTAAGACATGGTCTCTCACCGAGACTCAGAAGTTCCGCCTTGGAGTATGCCAAAGGGCAATGGAACGCTGCATTTTGGGTGTCAAAAGACAACATATAATTCGAAACACCACGCTGCGCTCCAAAACGGGCATAGTAAACGTTGGCAAGAAGGCAGCTAGGCTAAACTGAGATTGGGCGGGTCACGTCAGCCACATGCACGATGACCGCTGGGCAAAAGTCTCCACACGATGGTTGCCGGAAGACGGACGGCGCCGCCGAGGTCGGCCCAGAAAGAGGTGGCGAAACGAGCTGGACGCGCACCACGAGGGCTGGTTCGAGGTGGCTCAGGAAAAGAGAACGTGGAATGAATTGGGGGAGGCCTTTGCAGAGCAGAGGGACAGTACAGGTTAGAGAAAAAAAAAATATAATGGGCTGTTTAGCGGCGTCATACCTTTGCTTCTTCTTCAAGCTGGCAAAAGCAAAATGCGGAAAAAAAAGGAAAATAAGTCACAGTTTCCAAAGAATTAATGACAAAAGTACTTGTTGTTTTTAACCGACTTCCCAAAAAGGAGGAGGTTCTCAATTCAATTGGGATTTTATCATAATTTTATTTCTTCGAAAGTGTATTGAATAACGTTTTTTGATACACGTGGGCATTTCTTACTGTAGTAGTGTAGTTCACGACTCAATAAAGCTGACAAGTTTCCCCACTTGTATCAAAATGTACCGTTTTAAAGATGAGAGCGATGTCGTTTCTTAATTATTCATTTCTAGAATAGTAACTATGCAAAAATAACATTTTATCAATATTTTTGTACTCCAATAAATGCCTCCGATTATTAAAATTTATATTTTTACCATCACGCTGCTTCCAAGGGTTTTCATCAGAAATCATCGGTACAGGTATTGCAGTCGCAGGGATACATAAATACTTGTGAGCCATTAAATAAAACTGATGGACTTGAGAGAAACCAGCAAATATTCTCCAAAATTGAAAGGGTTCTTCATTTATGTTAGACATTTGAGCATAGAAGGACACTATTTCCTCTGCAGAAGACGACGCACCAGCGATATTTTTGTAATCCTCGAATAGATTTTGATATGTTTGGTTGTTGGGAGTTGAAGGAACTGAAACGCCTATACTATGTATCAACGAAGGCATTTCTTTTAATTCCTTTTTTACTTCTTCCTCTACTTCTTTAAAAAGCTGAACAACAGTTGTTTTACATCTAGGATCCATAAATGCTGCTTTCAGTGCAATGTCACGCGCAGGTCCTGAGAGGAAATCCTCTTGTGATATTTTTTGTAATTCCTTTTGAAGGCATTTTCCTTGCTGAGTTGATGGAGCGCATTCATTTGTTCTTAGTTTTAACTCGTGTATAAGAGAAATAATATAAGATAAGGGTAGGTATTGCTCACTAGACAACTTGTTGTTGAAATCTTCAAATGGTTTTAGAATTTCAAAACATTCGGCGAGTGCTTTTCTTTTATCTGCAGTATAGTTGCCTGCATTGTTTTGACTTATATTCTTCAACACCATGTACGTATCGTGCCAACCAAAAGGTTCATCTTTCTTGCTCTTTAACAATGCTCTGTAATTGCCGTTTTGGAAGTTGTATTCTAATACTACGATAATTAGGTTACTTAACGTGATTATTTTTTTAATTAAACGGTTTAAACGGCTAGCTACACAATTTATGACTGGTATATACAAATTAGTATCCTTAATCGCCATTGTTGATTCACTGAAACTACTTGTAATGATACACACTACTTTGTGTAAGACCCTCCATTGAGTCAATTTGTCTTTTATCGCAGAAGCGATCCTGTCCTCTGGCAGCGATTGTACGTCTATCGTGAACAAGTTCTGATGTACGACTTCCGATTGATATACATAATGTGCTGTTGCAGTAAGCATATTATTATCTTTAGTGGTGACTCCCCACTTCCATGGTTCGATTGAGATGGACACAGAACGGGCATTCTCCAAGGTTTTCATTACATCTGATGTTGCTATGTTGAATGCATAAGGAATCAGTTCTTCAGAGAATTGGGTCTTAGCCGACGAATTAAAATTAGACATATTATTAATAAATTTTGGGAATCCATCTTCAAGTATGTAACATGGCCGTAAATTCGTGGAAAACATTCTCACCAACTGTTTATGCTTCTTCGCTTGTTCTGACATTGAAGATAAAGCCACGTTCTTGGAAATCTTTGATCTATTAGCACGAGTCGGAGCAATGTTATTTTTCTGCGCTATGATGACGTTCCTGGATAATACTTGACGGAATAGTACTTGTTGTGGTGGCACTCAATATTTCACTTTTCAGCACGTCTCAGTCATGCGCTATCGACTACTGAACGTTTCGTTAACATGTTTGTCAAAAGCGACTAGCCTTCACCTTATCACTATAATTATGTCCTGATTATTTTTACCAGCACTGATAAGATTTGCATCGAGCGTTCTAGATAATAAAAATGGTTGTAAGTTCAACGGCCTTCAATAACTTACTTCTGTAATCATTAACTCAGTCGCGTTTGAAAAGAAAAAAACACCTTTCTTGTACCTACCTACACAGATGAGTAAAAGTAACTAAACAGAATAAAGAACCGAGAACTGCTGTAATAAATGGTTGTTTATCAGTAGGTACACATTTAAAGTAATACAAAAAAATACCAAATTGGTTCATGCGTTCGGGAGCTACGATGGCGCAGACAGACTTGAGTCTAACAAAAATTTACACATCATGAAAAAATAAGTAATTATTGTGTATAGTAAATAAGTAATTATTTTCAGAGATGAATAACATAAGATTCGATTAGAAACCGTTTGGTAGGGGAGGGAGTCCAGTTCAACACACAACCTACTAAATGTAACCTCTTACAACCCATAAACTATACATTATGTAAGTTATTAACTTCTTCTTCGTCTTGACAAAAAAAATCTAGTTAGTCTGTCAGATAGATTGCCAAAAAATATTGAACACGTATTTTTTTCTATTTTCACTTATACAATAAATGAAGACGATACAGTGCTTCGAAAAATCGTGCGACCAGTTTGGTGCATTTTTGTGCAAGATCTCCTTAAACATTGCTTTTGAAAAAATGGCAAATTGATTCATAAAGGTTCGCCATCCCTGTTCTAGGCCATGCCTGGGAAACCCCTAATTACGGAGATATTAGGGGTCAAAGTTCCAAATTTTTCACGGGTGTTTTTTATACTAGTTTTCCAGGTTATAACTTTACTTAAATTACCTCCATGACCCGTTTACTACTCAAAAAATACTACTAGCCCAATATTTTAAGAGTGCTTTTTTTTTTGTTTTTGGGGGGTGGGAAATCATCAAATAACCCCTCCCGCTCTTGGGCAGAGCGAAAGAGAGTGTCAGACTTCTACTGACTAAAAACCACCCATGTTCCTTCTTCGCCCTTCATGTCGAGGCCGCGGTATCCCTTGCGAACAACCCGCAGCCTCAATAGGCGTCGGCCCTTGCGGACCCCTTCCATGTTGCTGACATCTCTTTGAGGCGCGCGTGGAACACGAACGCGCCGTCGACACGGGCTGTCGTCGTCATAAGACGGACGGACGGCGAGCTTACCCATCACTCACCGTCCACAGGCCCGCGTCTACGGTGGCCGGAAGCCATCACGTGGCCCCCGACGCCCGGAGCGCCTCCCGCGGCGGCTGGGACGAGAGGTTCTCTCCCTCTCACGTTCCGCCACCTCCTTCGCTAGCATCACTGCTTCGCAGAAGGAGGCGACGGCGTCCCATTCCTCCTCGCCCCAGACCATGGCTTGCACCAGGGCCGGACGCGAGAGGTCGCCGCCGCCGATGGCCGATTTTAAGAGTGCTACGTTGAGTTTTACCGCAAAATGCGATTGTCCACCCCAAAAAAAAAGTCGGTGCTCAGATTTTTTTTTGTGACTACTTAGTTGATGTACATAATGCTTAGTTGACGGCTTTGTGAAGGGTTGGTTTACACCCTGTATATGCCCCTTTAACATAATATTGCATATTTACAATAGTAGTAAGATTTGATACACCTAATATATATAGGATTTGTTATTTGTATGCTGACTGCCTCATGGGGCTAGTCCGCAAGTGGTTGCAAGCGCTGAGCCTGTCATTATTAGCCCGTGAATCATTCTCAGGACGGGTAGTTTAATCAGCTAGCGAAATTCCACAGATATGGTTGGCATCGATATCTTAACACGATAAGCATACAATTTTTTGAAAAAACCCCACATTTCATTGACCAATTTATTTATTTTAAAATACGTAGTAAGCTTACACTTACAGTATAATTATTATTAATAGTACCTGCCACTCGGGTCGATCTTCAGGTAAAGCTGTGCTTGCCTAGGTCGGTCTGTGGATGGGTGACCGCCCGACATACCGAGTTTCCTCCGTGCCTCGGAAAGCACGTTAAACTGTTGGTTCCGGCTGCCATATATAGATCTTTGGCAATCGTTACAGCTACTCAGTGACCTGAAATTCTGACATCCAGTCTTACCAAAGAGTATCGTATTACCTAGTATTAACTGGGTTGTGGAGGTCAGATAGGCAGTCGCTCCATGTAAAATACTGGTACTCAGCTACATCCGGTTAGACTGGAAGCCGACCCCAACATAGTTGGGAAAAGGCTAGGCAGATGAGTAATTTTTTGAATGTCAAAATGACATGACAATACAGTGCTCTTAGATGCCAATGACATTAAAACAACGAAAGTACCACGAGTCACCTGATCCAGATTCTTCTTGAGATTTTTCTTGGTTTACAGATGAGAGGATTATAACTTATAAAGTGCCAGCACATTTAAAGAACTAAAATATTTCAATTTTCTAATTTTGTAATGGGCTGTTTAGCGGCTTTGCTTCTTCTATAACCATGTAAAAGCAAAACATGGAAATAAACCAAATTATGTCATAGTTTCCAAACAATTAATGAAAAAAATACTTGTCGTTTTATAAATTTATTTCTTCAAAAGTGTATACTATTGATAAACGTCGTTTGGTACACGTGGGAATTTGTTACTGCTGCAGTTCACGGCGCAATCAATAACAACATCTCCTGCGGTCCTACGGTTGTTAACAAAGTTTCCCCACTTGTATCAAAATGTACCGTTTTAAAGATGAGAGCGATGCCATTTCTTAATTATTCATTTCTGGAATAGTAACTGTGCAAAAATAACATTTTATCAATATTTTCATAATCCAATAACTGCCTCCGTTCATTAACATTTATATTACTACCATCACGCTGCATCCAAGGGTATTCACCAGATATCGTCAGTACAGGTACTGTAGTCGCAGGAATACATAAATACTTGTGAGCCATTAAATAAAACTCATGGACTTTAGAAATATTAGCAAAAATTCTCCAAAAATGTAAGGCTTCTTCTTTAATGTCAGGTATTTGAACATAGAAGGACACCATTGCTTCTACAGGAGACGAAGCACCAGCCTTGTTTATGTAATCCTCAATTAAGTATTGCAATAGTTTTTTATATGTTTTCCTCTGGTTGTTGGAAATTGAAGAATCGAAGGGAATGCGAAGAACGTCCCTATTTTTCCATGGAGGCAATTCTTTTAATTCCCATTTCACTTCTTCTTCTACCTGTTTATAATGCTTTAAATCTGTTTTAAATGTAGGTTCCATAAATGCTGCCTTTAGTGCAATGTTAGACGTATGTCCTAAGAGGAAATCCTCTTGTAGTCCTTCTTGTAATTCCTTTTGAAGGTGTTTTGCTTGTGGAGTAGATGGAGTACATTCAATTGAACTTTGTTTTAGGTCATTTATAGCCGTAACAATAAGAGATAAGGGTGGGTATTGCTGCAAGGCCAGCAAATCGTTAAAATCTTCAAATGGTTTTAAAATTTCAAAACATTCAGCGAGTGCTATTCTTTCAACTGCCGTAAAGTCGCCTGCGTTGTTTTCACTTATATTCTTCAACAAAATGTACTGATCGTGCCAGCAAAAGGGTTTATCTCTCTTCCTTTTCAACAGTGATTCAGATTTTTCGTTTCGGCATTGGTCTGCTAATTTGATGAAATTTAGCCCACTCATGATTAAACTGTTTTGAATTAAACTGTTTAAACGGCTAGCTACACAATGAATGAGAGGTATTTTCAATATATTCAAAATTCCTATTTCTAATTTAAACAATCTACTTGTAATGATGTACACCACTTTGTGTAAGACCCCCCATTGACACAGTTTGTCTTTTATTGCAGTAGCGATCATGTCTTCTGACAGCAATTTTACATTTAACGTGAACAAGGTCTGACATACGACTTTCGATTGATGTACATAGTGTGCTGTTGCAGTAAGCATATTATCTTCAGCCGTGATCCTCCACTTCCATAGTTCTATTGAAATTGACACATAAACGGCCTTCTTCAAGCTTTCCATTACGTCTGATTTAGCTCTGTTGAATTCTTGAGGAATTAGTTCTTCAAAAAGTTTGTTCTTAGCCGGCAAACTAAAATTAGATATATTTTTAGTAAATGCTAGTGATCCATCTTCAAGTATGTAACTTGGCCATAAATGTGTGCAAAAATTTCTCACCAACTCTGTATCCTTCTCCGCTTGTTCTTGCGTTGAAGCTAAAGCCGCGTTTGTGGCAATCGTTGTTCTTTTAGCAGGAGTCGGAGCAGCTTTACTTTCCTGTGCCATGATGATGTTCTCGGGCATTACTTGACGGAATAGTACTTGTTTTAGTAGCACTCAATATTTCACTTTTAAGCACGTCAGAGCTATAGCCATACAACCGAGCGTTTGGTAAATATGATGTGTCAATGACAACAAAATCATCATCATCTACAAAACGCTAAATATTGTAAAGAAATAATATTTGATAGACAAATTACAGCTCCTTTATCACTATAGGTATATAATTATCATGTTTGATTATTTAGCCAATCACATAATAATCTGCATGCTAAATAATATTTCAAGGTATATTGATAAGATTTGCATCGTGCGTTGCCAACTAATACCAAAATAATTACTATCATTTTGGTATTCTCTTAGATCAACGACCATTGATATAAAAACTAAAGATACGGCCGTCCGAACATTTGCTCGACGCGTTCGCCATACAGAGAATCGGTGTAGTCTGCTCGTTAACGTAACCTTGTATAAGCGGCGTGGTATTTTCGAGGTATAAAGAACATAAATAAAGCTTTTAGTAAAATTTACGACCGCACCCGAAGAGAGCCGATCGTGGACTAGTTCACTTCGGCTTAGGAAAGACCATATTGGGACCACGTTTGAGGCGTCATTTTAACATGCCGTCCGCCCAGTCCTTACGCAGTAATATATAAGTCAATGTCAACGACCTAAAAAACTTATATTCGTAATCATAATCTTTCACTCAGTGACGTTTGAGAGAGAAAGAGTGATGAATATAAAAAAATTGATGGATGAAGAGGGAGAGGAAGGAAGAATAGATGAATCTATTATGTGAGGAATGATATGAAGGAGGGAGAATGGAAGAACAAAATCCGCGACAGGGGCAGGAATAATTGAGTCATTGTTATTTATGTTGTAGTTGACGATGAGCAATAATTTTTAACAAACGTCTGTGTTGCTGAAGGCATTCGAAAGCATATTCTCCGCCTCTAAAAACATGATTTATATGAAACTATTAACATATTTTGCTAAAAAGCAAGATAATATTAGTACTCGTAATGTATAATAATAATATATTATATAGGTCTGTTCAGAAACATGTATGATAAAGTAAGGCCTCGTACAGACGAGCAGCACTTTGCTGTCGACAGAGTCAACTGCAGCTGCCGCCATTGGTCGGCGTCGACACGTGGACAGCAAACGCCGACCATGCAATGGCAGCATCTTAGAATGAGCGCCGCGCGCGCGCTACCTTGTCAGTCGACTTCAAATAGACCGAGCGATGCGTAAAAATGACGTCTCCCAGCGACAGCGATAATAATATTGACTTGCTAATTGCATCAATCATGTATTAATATCAATAGTATTTCATCAAGCCACGATGAACGATTTTGTCTTTTTTTACGTTTACGTCTACGGAGCAGAAGAAGCAACAGTATTTCTTCCTCGAAATTCATTTTGTTACTGTCTGTCTCCCTTCCAACAATGCTGTCGACATGGTGGGCAGCAGTCGGCGTGTCGAATACTGCAGCAGTTGCTTCTGTCGACAGCTGCAGTTGCCTCTGTCGACAGCAAAGTGCTGCTCGTCTGTTTGACGCCTATATAAGATCCCAGGGCCACCAGACGTCACGTATTTTCTGACGAAGGAAATATGGGCGATTGAGTAGTGTTAATATGTACTAAGAACACTATCATTACTGACTAACCAGGTAGGCATGCGGCCTACCTGGTTAGCCAGTAATGATAGTGTGTGTGTTTAAATAAATAAATTCTAAAAGTAAATGAATGCTCGGGAGTCCCTCCACAATTATTTATGCCGTTCTCTAATCGTGCTCCACCAGCTCAGCGGTGAAGTTTTCGTGGTGAAGTTGCTATTAATACCACCCTCTAGGCTCCTTCTCCTTAAAAATGTATTCTGTTCTTATCATGTAACGCCTAAAGAGGATCTGATGTTTTAGATGACGGCAAGACTCACTGCGACAGCTATTACATCTGTTCGATGTACTTCGTGATCACGACGTTCGGGCAGAACGGAGTCGGAGACATCATGCCCAAGAAACATTCCGAGGTACGAACGGAAGACTAAGAGGGAGTCCATTCATTACGTGATTTACGCGAGACAATTTTGGCGATTTTTTGACCCCTACTTCCTCCTGGGCGAAAAGTCGTGAGATTTGACTTGACCCCCTCACTCCCCTCCCTTAATCACACCTGAGATTTATCAATATGCGTAGTTAAGTGCAAATGGATTGCAAGTACGTAAAGAATTTAGAGTGGATAAGCATGTTTATGAATTAAACCCAGTTTTCACGCAATTTTACTGTTTCTTGCGGGAAAAAAATCGTGATATTTATCCTGACTCCCTTGCGAGATCGAGCTCGACACAGTGCCCCACTCACGTTATTAATGGACGCCCCCTAAAGGATCTCGCGCACTACTCGAACACTACTTTTGACCGCCAAAGCTAAAGAAAGTTTTGTCACACAGCTAAGTGTCCGACCAGACTTTCATGTCACCGTGCAGTTGTGGTCATGATTGTGTAGGGCACAAGGTCTTTAAGTAGGTAGCCTTTTGGATTTCAAAATCTTTGTTCCTTATGTCATGAATCGAGAAGACGTGCAAGATTCTACCAATCACAGGAGTGACGAGAATTAAGAATTTAGAATTTATTTATTTGCATTGAATGTAGGTATATAAATTTAAGGTGTTACAGTAGTAGTTTTTTTCCTGGTACATTCTACCATTAGGCATGCGAGAGGTATGATGATGATTTCAACCAATGTTATTGGAGGATTCCCATTCCTCTTCGTGCCTAGGGATGCTTCCTGACCGGCAGCATTCACCTGTAATGTAACAGTTCAGATTCGAGCACTTCAACATCGAGTGAGGTACGGTAGCAACAGAAGTAGCTTAACATTACAGTCCTGTAGGACTCCAGCTATTATTTTTAATGTTGCAGAAAATTATTTTTTAAATTATTCCTTATTCTTCCATAACTTAATGTTAGTAACGAGTAATATCTATGAAGTTTTTATTAAAAGCCTGCTTTAAAACTTTGAGTATTGTTATACCACTTCTGATGCTGACTCACAGTGCGCATTACTACGGTACTATTACTTGCATAGTTGCAAGGTTGCAACCAACAAAACAATGTTTGCGTACAAAAACGAATCTTGAATAGTTACAATACAGTCGAATACTCCGGTGAGGGAACGCCCTAAGAGTATATGTAAAATTTTGTTCTGCACAGGTCGTGTTCGTGGTGACGCTCATGATCCTCTCCACCATGATCTTCATGATCTATGTGGGCGAGTTCTCCAACATCATTCAGTTCAAGTCTTACCGTTCGTTCAGCTTCTACAGCAAATGCCTCGAGTTACAGGTACTCTAAAGTCTTCCAAGCAAGCCAATAGCTGCCTTATTATTGACAGACTAAAGATCTCTATGGTTTTGGCGGTAATGATGGAGATAAAATAACTGAGAGGGCTGTACATTTGTCAGTTTCCGATTTTTTTTCTTGTGAGTAAGACGCATTAATGCTGCGGTAAAGACTGTGACCTGGCTAACTAAAGGTATATAATTACTTTATAGCAATAGTCAGAAAATCATATTCGGCTTTCATCAATATATTATCTAGCTGACATCGCCGTTGAACCACGATACTAAAACTTTTTAATAGCGTTATCATAATTTATTAAAGTCGAGGCTCAGAGGGCTTGGTATATTAATATTTTAGAGAAAATGTAAGTAACTTTAATTTATGTAAGGAGATCAGGGTCTACAACTCTACATCATTATTCAATCCAAGTTACACTTATGATCCCGTCGGGGCTGCGTGTTGTTCGAAAGAGATACCGCGGACTCGGCCAAAGGGCTAATTAGGAATATGGGTAGTTTTTAGTCAGTAGAAGTCTGACACTTCCTACCGCTCTGCCCAGAGCGGGAGTAGTCATTTCATGATTTCCCACACTCCAAAAAAAGAGACGCCATACTTGTGATTCTTCCTCTTCCCCTAGGCATTCCTGAAGAACAACCGGGTGTCACATAACCTAGTGACCATAGTGAACAAGTACACTCTACACTTGTGGCGGGAGAAACGAGGCTTGCAGATGCCGCACTTCTTGATAAGCGCACCTCTCTCCCTTCGACTCCGGGTCATGTCGGCCGCTTACATGCATCATATCACCAAGGTAATGTATTACAAGACGGGACGAGTCGGCCTATGACGTTCCCACTGGTGGGACATAGACCGGGGAACGAGACATTATACACCACACGGGGCCAGTGCGGTTTGGGGGAAGTACCTACCATGTCATAGACTCTTTGTTTCTAAGGAATGTCAGTTTCGTCTTTGTGTTTTCCGTTTCCGTTTTGAGAGACCATGGTGATACATTACACAAATTAAGGGGTTCGAACCTACAATTTGTAAGTACCTTGTCAGATCACTGGACCAAAAGTACTCTGATGTATTAGTATGCATAACAAATATAAAATACATTATTAAACATAACACACAAATGTTTACAAAACATGATTGATTAAATTGAGCGCTTTGTATTCAGGAGAAAGCTAACTATGGTAATTCTCAAAATTCCAATTAACTGCAAATTATTAATATTTTTTGTTATATTTTATTATTTTCTTGTTTCCTTACAGCATCACATATTTGAAGACTGCGACCCAGCTTTCCTCAGACAGTTGTGTGGCTGCTTGATATTATACACTTATAACGAAGGTAAATTCGTTCATTAAAATATGTACCTACTGTTTAAATAGGGATGTTTCCTGTAAAAAAAATATGATTATGTTTGGTCCGTCTGTTAGATTATCGAAAAATATAAAACAAAAAACTAACTATAATAGACAACTAACTAAAATAAACTGATGAAAACAAAACGTCTCAAAGATGAGTGGGGGCTTGTGACGTTACTTCGTGGTAAAAAATGTACCAAGCTGAGACGTCACACGACTTTTCGAACCACTGTATCCTCTTCATTTTTAGTTTACGTGAAAAAAAAATGTGTTTAAGATCCCCGGTGCAAGTGTGGAAAGGGAATTATTAATCATCATCATCACTGGCCTATATTATCTCCACAGGCCTCCTCTCTGTGAAAAGGAGTGGCCTATAATCCACCACACGGGCCTAGTGCGGGCTGGCAGATGTCACATGTCTTCGAATTTTTGGTTCTATGACATAGGACAGTTTTCTCACAAATTATTAGTATAAATATTTAATAATTCAATTATTTTTTTTTAAAAAAGGAATGATATTTATTTAGGCATGTACGTCGTCAAGGAAAGTGAAATCACGGACTCTATGTACTTGATTCACACCGGTAGAGTGATGGAGACCTCTGACGATTCAGCGGAAGTTTCCAGGGTGTACCCTGCTGGCTCATACTTCGGCATTGTAAGTTCAATTTGGACCGTAATACATAACAAAAGAAGAAACTCCATCTTCATTCATATTTTTATACAAGATGATTTTTTAGTCACCGTCCAAATTCTGATATATTAATCTTTGGCGAAAATAATTAAATACGTGTTTTTTCTTTTATGAATATTGAATACTCACTCAATACAAAAATATTGAGATTTCACTTCGCAAAGTTTTAACGTTTCACGGAGAACGGATAATTCTTTCGAGAAAATGATTTAATATGAAAATTTTACGTGTAGATGTTTTTTCAAAAATGGTTTATATAATATATAATTAGTGAATGATACTAATGCCTAGAAATAATTTGGATGGTGACTAAAAAATCTTCTTGTATAAAGATGAACAAAATACCCCTCTCCGCTTAACCGACTTCTACTCCTACTCCTTCACTGTAGACGCTTTGTGGCTATAAAATTCACTTCCACCAGATATTAGAGACTGCCAAACTGTTACACTTTTCAAAAGAAGAGTGAAATAACATTTTAGAACATTATCCTTCCATTCCGCCATATATATACTTAGTGTATAGGTATTTCATATTCTATTGTATAATTTTATATTTGTGTTACATATTTTGTCTCTATATTGTATGTTATATTATTTAAATTCGTTATTTACTTTATTTTTATGTAGGTATTCTATGTTCTCTTATTTTACACACTGTGTCAGTGTGTCTTCTTCTCTTTTAATCTACTCTCATTTCACAAAATTATATGCTGAAAGAGATTTCTATAGAAATACTTAAGCATCACTTTTGTACCTATTTTCTGATCTTGTATGCATTAAGTGTTACTGTCAAATAAATAAATAAAATTTTAGTTACAGGGTCTATTACGCAATACCCCGTACACTCACTCATATCAAACTATAAAAAAGTGTCAAGTACTCACTCTCAAACTCGACGACTGGGAATATTTACTACAACACTTCCCGAGCACCAGGGACACCATACATAAACACATGGGCGAGCTCGGAAAAGCAGATACGAAAAGCAATTGGCCTGGAGGCGCGCCCTCAGCAGCACAGCATCTTCCCGACGTTGAACCACCTTTAGAGGCACAGGGAGCAGCTCCTGAACCCAGTCTGTATTCTCAGTCCGAGAGGGATTTCAGCAAAGTATCCATGGCGAAAGAACCCTACACTGTTGTTACTATTTCCGACACAGGATCTGAGAAACGAGATTATGCTCAGCCATCTGATAGTAAACGTCATGACTCCTTGTTACCCAAAACACAGCCCGATGAAGAAATGCAAGAAAGTCATTTGATCGAAGAAAAATCTGAACACGGCTTCTTTAAACAAATCGCTAGCGCTGCGAAAAAGTTACTGGGAAGAGCATCCGACACTGATCTGACAAGCGCTGACGGCAAAGACGAGCTTGAAGAAGACGTGGAAGCAACAGAGGCCCTGCTTGCGCAGTTTGAAAAAGCACGAAAAAAGGAAATGGAGGAGAGAAGAATTAAAAGTCGCAGAAAGAGTTCTTTGGTGCATGTAGAAGAAATCGGAAAACATATGTTCAGTTTGGGTCTTAACGAATCTGCTCCACAATTGGAAAGAGTCAATTCTGAAATATTTTTAATGCAACAGCTCCAGGGCCGCCATGAGCAGGAGGAGTCGCAAAATGTAGGTGACACAAGTAAATCTAAGATCTCAGGTTCACACGAAATATCATATGCTGCCGTTGATGTATCGCTTTTATCGATTAACGATGATACTCAGAAAGTTTCTGGATTAGTGCCACTTACGCCGGCGAAACAACTGGATTCGGCAACAGCACGCCAAATCAAAATATCTCAACATTCCCTATTTACGGAACGTGATCATGCAACCGATATTCTGGCCACTGAATCTCCCTCACCTCCGACGCCATCCAAATTTTCGTATGCCGGTTCTGAATCGGTACGAGATTCTCAATCTCCCGGCATCACAGTTTCTCAGCCTGATGATATAGACACTCTTATGCCACTTTTCGTGACTGATATTAAAGCACCTGCATCTGTATTATCTCTATCAGTTATAAAAGGACATTCTGGATTTGACCCATCTGTGTCGGGCATGATTGCAACTCATCAGACGGAAGTGGCAAGTGATGAAAAAGTAAAAGCAGGTACGAGCAAACCACCTGTTGAGACACCGCCTCTCCGGCGTGAACCAAAGATCTTGCTCGGGAAAGATACTAGGAGCAAGAGATCGAAAACTTCAATTTCAGAAAACGCACCTGATATAGAAGTGGAAAGCGAGATCTCATTAAGCCTAATAAACAAAAAACACAATGAGCTTGGACCTTCAAAATATGACGATATCTTGTCTTCTACAATGGTTCCAGGAGGTAAGTAATTGGTTTTATAAGAAATATTAGGTTAGTGCCACTTAATTAAAAAATTACAATTTATAGATCTACGAGTATAATAAATTATACTAACATATTATGTATGAACAAGTATCAAAAAGAGAAAATTCGTCTACATCGCTGTCAAAGGTAAAAGAAGGCTGGCAGTATTGCCACGTTGGATAGCAATGCTGATTCTTGGGCAAAAAATAGGCCAGCTCTCTGATCACGTGAAGTGTTGACCAATCGTTTGGCGATTTCCTGACATACTCGGTGGGCACTCTGACCCCATGGTCCTAGTCATGTGCATCTGGATTGAGGGCCCATTTTTTTAAACCTTGCCAAACGAAATAAGACTCAAAGGGAAATTACTTAAAAATAGTTAAAACTTAAAGCATAGGGCCACAAATTTCTTAAACGTGAATTAAAAATGTTATGATTAAATAACTTGGGCCCTCAATCCAGACGCGTGCATAAAGTGGCATAGCCTAAATCTCAGTAAGTCTTATCTCTGGGTTCATAATTTTTATTCAGGAATTTAGTTAAGAATTTCTTAAAGATTTTAAGAAATTCCCAAATCTGTAGAATGTGACATTACAGATTTATGGCGGTATTTCTAGGGCCCTCAGTTCAAATGTGTCTGTACTGAGGAATCTGCAAAACATGGATTTATCTGAAGAAATACACAAATGCGACTTTAACATGTTTTACTTAGATACTTAGGTGAATTCGTTAAAAAGAAATAATGACAGAAAAGTTAATTGTTACGTAGTAAATGAAAGTCAAATTTTACTAAAACGTCTGAACTGAGAGCCCAACATTTTCGGCTTTATTGACTAGGCTCAACCTCATAGATTAAAGCAAATTAGAATAAGATTTTTAACTATTTTTTAATTAAATTTTAACATACCGTCCGTTCTTCTAAATATCATACTTTAAGAGAAAATTGATTTTCTTCTTATATGTAAGAGAAAAATTTGTAGGGTGACCATGATGATCATAGTTAGTACCGGTACATTTTCAAGATTGATCTAGAAAAGATCTGACAGTTTAAAATAAAACAATTAAATTTACCTAAGCATTATTTAATGATTTTTGTGATTTCGGAAATTGTATCTTAGTTATTAAAAAACTTTTTTGCAAAAAAAAACCGACTTCAAAAACATAAAAAAATGAGAAACACAAAATCGAAAAACACAAATAAGTGAAAAATTAACTTCTTTAAGAAAAATCAGATTTTGAAGTTGGTGACATATTTTGTTTGTTTGATTTAATTTTTTTGCCACCGACTTCAGACGCTGATGTTTCTTCTGAAGTTTATTTTTAACTTTTTTGTTTTTCACTTTTTGTGTTCTTCAATTTTGCGTTTTTTACTTTTTTATGTTTTTGAAGTCGGTTTTTTTGTCCTTTTTTAGTTGTAATATCCTATACAAACATTTACTATTCATTTAACATTCAAACTAGAAACCTAACCCTTAACCTTCAAGATTTCCTTATTATTGCTTTCAACTCCTAATCGTTGAGGAGAGTACCTTCCATAATCAGCTCACCTAGATAACCTAAAAGAATACAACCATTTATACGTTCCCATTATATTTTGTTAAAGAATTATCCTCCAACTCCTAACCGTTGAGGAGTTATACCTTCATCAACATGAAGTAATGACTGCTATGTGCGAATACTTGAAAAACTTTAAAAAAAGCACTAAACACGTAATAAGTGCCTATACAATTTGAGGGTTGCCCTCGATTTCTCTGGGGTGCAATCATCAGATCCTGATTTTCTTATCATGGTCAAATTCTTTTTTTGTTGAAAGGGAGATATCCCAAGGGTGGTCCTTGGGATTTCTCCTTTTCAACCAAAAAAGAATTTTCTATATCGGTTCAGGGGTATTCGAGTAATCGGTGAATATACATATTAAAAGATTTTTTTTTCTTCTTTCATTTTATGCAAACACTGGTAAAGCTGAATAAATGTTATTTTTTTATTTGCTTTAGGCAACTAGGCCCATAATAGTACCTTAAGGACAATAAGGGCTAACATCACATTATAAAAAATAGTAATACAAATAAAGAAAACAAAATTGTAAACTGTAGGTACATATATAATACGTTTAGCAAAAGAGGGGATAGACACCACTATAATACGAGAAATAGGGACCAACTAGTTCAGCCAGGTTTCAGGCTGGCTAAAGTAGACTCATCTTTCATGGGGTACTGTTTAAAATGTTACAATAAAATACCCCCTCACATTCTTCAACTGAATGAGACGAAATTTAAATCTTGTATAAAACGCACACTATGTAGGCAAGCATACTTTAAGTTGGGGGATTACATTGATGATAAACATGCTTGGCTCAATGCTGGTCCTGCTCCTCAACCATAGGGCAAATAAATCGATAATCATGTGAAGTTATTGTAGTCGCTGCAGTAGATTGTAAAAATAGCACATGTGTGAGTACTATGTACCTTAAAGCCACTTTTTACATTTCGTTATATATTTATATATTTTTTTTTTTTTTTAGTGACTGACTAGTGGCTGAGAGAATGTCATGCTCACTCAAAAGTCTCGCTGATGGTGGCGCGTGTGTCGGATCATTAAGCTGCCTTCAAAATGGTTGAGCTAAATGGTGCTGATCCATGCGTCATGTTCGTGAACGGGCGCTGTCAGTAGAGACTGGACATCTCTTAGTTGCCATGTTATATATTTTTTATTGGTTTATTGTATCGTTTATTCTGGACACTCTTAACTTGCACGTATTTTTGCATCGTTCTCACATATTTGTAAGATCTCAACATTCAGGCTAGCTAAAGTAGACTCATCTTTCATGGGGTACTCTTTAAAATGTTACAATAAAATACCCCCTCACATTCTTCAACTGAATGAGACGCACTTTAAATCCTGTAGAAAACGCACACTGTAGGCCAGCATATTATAAGTTGGGGGATTACTTTGATGATATAAATGCTTGGCTCACTATGCTGGGTCTGCTCCACAACGACCACAACCATAGGGGTAGATTAATTGATTATCATGTGAAGTTATTGTAGAGGCTGCAGAAGATTGTAAAAATATCTTTGCATTGTATAGATTCAATATTAATATTATATAATTGCATGGCACATGTGTGAGTACTATGTACTATAAAGCCACTTTTTACATTTTCACATTTGGTTACATTTTACTGACGTTGCCCTGGTGGCTGAGAGAATGTCATGCTCACTCAAATGTCTCGCTGATGGTGGCGCGTGTGTCGGATCATTTAGTTCCCTTCAAAATGGTTGAGTTGAATGGTGCTGATCCATGCGTCATGTTCGTCAACGGGCGCTGTCAGTGGAGACTGGTCATCTCTTAGTTGCCATGGTATAATTTTTTTTATTTGTTTATTGTACCCTTTTACTCCGGACGCTCTTAACTTGCACGTCTTGCTACATAGTTCTCACATAATATACCATCCCAACATGAATGATGTAATGTACCAAGATTTTGTAACAATATTCTGATTTAAAAGAGTGTCCATGGAGTTTCTTGCCCGTTCTTCTCCATAGAGATCTACGCTAGGGAATGGGCAACTACAGTACTTTCACAAGTTATTATGTCTTGCGACTGTGACTGTAGCTTAGGAGTGCAATGCGTCGTCCCGGGGGTTGCCGCGTCGGGTTGCGCGTCGCCGGATGTCTGCGGCGGCGAGTGCTGTGGGTGCGGGGGTGCGCGGCGGCGCGTGCCGTGGCGGTGGGTGCGCGGGGCTCCGGGTCGCGGGCGGCAGTTGCGCGTTGCGACGTGCATTCGTTGTTTCGTGATTTGGAGTCTCGTGCATTCGTTGTTGCGGTGTGCGTCGCTGCGTGCTTTCGTGCTCGCAGAGTTCGTTGTTGCGGGCATTCGGCGGCGTGTGGCTCGGCGTGGTGGCTTTCGGGATGACGTATTGCACTCGTAGTTTAGTTTTGTTTTATGAATTGTTCTTCTGACATTCAAAAGTGCCTGTAATGGTTTAATTGAAATAAATGCTTTGAGTTTGAGTTTGAGTTTTAGCTGCAAATATTATGACGTTTCGACTGCGCTTTACAAAATGTGCTGGTACTAACTATGATCATTATGGTCACCCTGCAAATTTTTCCCTTATAAAAAGTAGAAAATCAATTATCTCTTAAAGTATGATATTTAGAAGAACGGACGATTTGTTAAAATTTAATTAAAAAATAGTTAAAAATCTTATTCTAATTTGCGTTAATCTATGAGGTTGAGCCTAGTCAATAAAGCCGAAAATGTTGGGCTCTCAGTTCAGACGTTTTAGTAAAATTTGACTTTCATTTACTACGTAACAATTAACTTTTCTGTCATTATTCCTTTTTAACGAATTCACCTAAGTATCTAAGTAAAACATGTTAAAGTCGCATTTGTGTATTTTTTCAGATAAATCCATGTTTTGCAGATTCCTCAGTACAGACACATTTGAACTGAGGGCCCTAGAAATACCGCCATAAATCTGTAATGTCACATTCTACAGATTTGGGAATTTCTTAAAATCTTTAAGAAATTCTTAACTAAATTCCTGAATAAAAATTATGAACCCAAAGATAGGACTTACTGAGATTTAGGCTATGCCACTTAATGCACGCGTCTGGATTGAGGGCCCAAGTTATTTAATCATAACATTTTTAATTCACGTTTAAGAAATTCGTGGCCCTATGCTTTAAGTTTTAACTATTTTGAAGTAATTTCCTTATGAGTCTTATTTCGTTTGGCAAGGTTTAAAAAAATGGGCCCTCAATCCAGATGCACATGTCCTAGTCTAGTGTTTCAACCCCAAACGGCACTACTACCAATTAAGTTATTAGAATCCAATCATCGAATTTCATCTATCTGAATAAAAGTCTTAAGATTTAGTTATGCCCCAAACACCGCCAAATTCGTGTTGATGTAAAATGCTATTTTCAGATTCGAAGCGTTCCTTGTACAAGGAACATGGCTCTGAATTACATGTACATGTCTCGGATGAAGCTAAAGATCTCATAGAAGGGGATAATGCTATGGAAGTGGTGAAGTCACAACCACAGATAGCAGTGACGCTGGACAGTGATGAGCCAGTTTACACGAAGTCAGCCTCAGAACTGAAGCAAAGCGATGATGAGGAAGCGACGACCTCCGGGACGACGAAAAAAGACAAAAAACCGTATAAAAGAGAAACTATGGACTAGTTCCTATAGTAGGTCCTGTATGTTTTATTTGAAACTGTAATAACTTCAAGTTTTTTTAGGGACTGTATTTTATTGTGATATTGAATTTCGCATTATATGCTGCGCCTCAACACTGGATCTGGATTCTAACAAAGCGCAGATGAGAAGAGGTGAAATGTGTTGTAAACCACCTAAAAATATCGTTACTATTAATTAATATACGTTGAAATTTTATTTCTTCTCTTCTCGTTTCCGTGTAGATTAAGTGGCAACGGTTAAGCAGAGAGGAGAGGATAGTTACGTTTCAAATTAGTTTATAGCAACCTCTGGACTCCGCAGGCAAGCAGGCAGCAGCGCTCAGCGGAGATGAGAAGAGACGTGATCAGCGTGCGGTGAGCGGCGTGCGAGCGTCGGCTTTCATCTTAGACCGCGGTATAGGCAGGAGTAGCCTTTTTTAATGCGGATGGGTTATCATCAAATTACCCCCCTCCCGCTCTGGGCGAAGCGGAAGGGATTGTCGTACTTCTACTGACTAAAACCCACCCATGTTCCTTCTTAGCCCTTTGTGGTTCAGGGCCGCGGTATCTCTGTCCAAAAGTCCCGCAGCCCCGACAGGCATAGGCCCTTCCAATTTGCTGACATCCCTTTGAGGCACGCGTGGAACACGAACGCGCCAGGCCTCTCGTACTAGCCAAAAAGCATCTCCACATAGCTTCGGTGGGTGCACCCGAGCTCCCATGCATCAGCTTCTCTCTTTCGTTTTCCATTCGCAGATCTTGGCACATATTCGCTTCGGGAGTCCATTATAGTACTAATGTTCTCCTCATCTTTGGTTCTCGGGTGTTTGAAGTTAATTTAATATTTACAAATTATCTTAAGGTTCCAGCAGAATCGTAAGTTTAATGCAATTTTTGTATTTCTCATGATTTTAAGGTTGACTGTCGAAGTAAGAATTACTATAATGATGACAATGTTAAGTTAGTTTAATTCTATTTGTTATTATTGAGAAATATAGAGCAACAAGATGTTATATTTCTACTAAGTACCTATGTTATAAAATGTTTTTTTAAGAGAAAAAAATATTTATTTTGTAAAAATATGAGTATATGCAATACATACTCGTATCGTACACCGATTCTCGTATACTGTTTCTATTTATCAATATGAATAAATTACCTAAACATATAGTATTCTTTTTATTGTAAATCTAGTGGTCGTATAAACCCCAACGTAATTCTATTAATTACTTCCAACATACGTTAAAATAACCAATAATATTTAACGACTAGCGACTGGAACTAACATCCTCTGGTATTAAGAGATCGTATAGTAAAGTATTTTGCTCATAAAATGTAATGTAGCTCCAGTAAATAATGTATGTACATAAGGTTTACGACGGGCTTATGTAGCCGACTAAGTATTACGTGGATGATCTTCAAAAATAATTGTAAATCATTTTTATGGAATAGACCACATCACGCTCTGAAGGAACAGACAGAGAAAAACTTAATCGCACCACATTTGGCCAGTTTTACAGAAATATTCAATAGTAGGGGCCACCCTATTATCATGAATCCACAAATGACTGCTATCTAAGCTGCCATTGAAATGCTAGATGCAAAACAGCATTGCCTTTTTTTTTTTTTTTGGGCTGGGAAATCAACAAATAACCCGCTCTTGGGCAGAGCGAAAGGGAGTGTCAGACTTCTACTGACTAAAAACCACCCATGTTCCTTCTTAGTCCTTCATGTCGAGGCCGCTTTATCTCTTGCGAACAACCCGCAGCCCCGACGGGAAACAGCATTGCCTTATCTGAGAATCGATATCTCAACCCTCCTCCTAAAACCCCCTTACTACTCGACTCTCTTACTTATCGAGATCTTATCTGAGGTTCATGCTCAACCGTGATCACTTGCAACCACTAGACCAAGGTGGTTTCAGTTATATATAGAAAAGCTCAAAATTAAATGTTAAGCCGTTATTAACGCCTATAGTTGGCATAACGTAATATGTCGAAAACACAATAAACTTGACAATAGGGATGTTTACTCTCTGTTAGATTATCGAAAAATATTGGATACGTATTTTTTATTTTATCAAATCAATAGAAATTGACGAAGATAAAACGCGTCAAAGATTTGAGTGGGGGTTGTGACGTCACTCACCGGTAAAAATGTCATACTAATGTCTTAGAATATGACGTTACACGAGTTTTCAAAGCACTGTATCGTCTTCATTGTTTGAAAAAAATACGTGTCCAATATTTTTTGAAAATCTATCTGACGGACTAATTAGATTTTTTTAGTTAACTACCCTATTTTTTTGAATTCTTCAAAACGTCTCTAACGACTACCTTGTTGGTCTACTATCCGCAAGCTCTACTGCTGGGTATGATGCACTGGGTTAGGTTCGGGTACTGTTTTCTCATTTGGAATTTATCAGCAATAGCCCGGAGGCAGTATATGTGCCGCTGCGTTGTCACTAGTACCATGAACAGTTCCATGATGGAACTACTTATTGTTTTAATTTCAAAGAATCTGAAAATAATGGAACTAATGTTGAATTTGTTATCAGTAGTTCCACATTATTTACTAATTACCTACTTTATAATGCCCAATACGTTAGTGTTTGTAAACGCGACTACTATACAAATTTCATACGAATCTGTTTAGATGGTTCTGATTTAAAGAGTCCCATTAATTTTAGGTTAGCGTGCACTGTTCCCTGCTGGGCAAAGACCTCCCCCAATTCCTTCTTTTCCTGTGCCGCCTCAAACCAGCCCTCGTGGTACACGTCTAGATCGTCCCGCCACCATCGCCATATTTCTTGGCTGGCCTCGGCAGCGCCGTCCGTCTTCCGGCAATTATTGTGTGGACTTGTGGAGGCTTTCGCCCAGCGGTCATCATGCATGCGGCTGACCTGACCCGCCCAATCCCATTTAGAACGCAGTAAAAAGATTTCTTCCTCGTCATCATTCTCTTGCCCTTATCCCAGTTCATTTGGAGGCAGCGCCACATGTCTTCTTATTCCAAATTTGTCAAAGATAAAATATTATAGTCTTGTCATTAAAAAAAAATTAAATTTTAACTTAAACTTTTGAATGAAATGTATTATTATTTACTTTTATTTATAATTATTTATTAAAAGGTAGGTATCTACAGGGCAAGTAGGTTACGGGAAATTAATCTTAGTGGTGACACAGGCCCTTTTAAAAAACCATCATCATTCAAATCATCCCTGCCGTTAGGAGAAGATGATGTGTTTTCAAACCATCCAGGAGCCTGTTGAAATATAAACTTAAAATTTCATCCAATTAGACCCAGCTGTTTAGGTGCCAAACACACGTACAGAATAATTATATTTAGATAAAGATATAGATGTAATCCCCCAACTTAAATACGCTATATAAATGCAGGAGCAACATATGGGGCAGCTCCTATCCTTGAGTCCACAATTACTTTTACGCCACTTTTTATAAAAATGTCAGCTTTCAATGCATCAACTCGAAACGTTGGCAATGGTGCAGCGCCATGACGTAAACAGCGAAAAAATAACAACGTATTGATGTTTTTAGCGCAAGACAACATAAAAATATCACGCAACGCTGAATTCGACAATAAACATGTTATGTAAGAATATCCTAATGATAAGATACGTCTAAAAGTGAGTTGGTTTCTTTGAACCGCCTTGACTGCTGAAGAAGTTTGAATGCAATTTGGCGCTCGAATAGTCCATGACCTGAGGCAAGATATAGATAGAATTTTTATCGCTGTAGTCCCTTAATGTGAAAGTGAAGCTAGAGGCAAAATCAAGTATTTTTACCTTATTGGGAATTACACTTGGCTCATCATCAGTATCACCCAGCCCTTCATCATTGTCTTGTCTTTGTTCCAATTTGATTGTGGTCTGGGCGTCATGTCTTCTACTTCCATACCTGTCTGCTAGATAATTACCCCCTTGTTGGCTCACATCTTTCAATTCATCCACTGTTTTTTTGGTCTTTCCTTACTGTTATACCGATCTACATTTACCTGAATTTATTATTATTTACTAAGAACTTGATGTGTCCCACTGACTCCCACTGCAGGTCAAAGGCCTTCTCATCGGGGGTGCAGGTTGGTCGAAAGAGACATCGCGGCCTCGACACAAAGGGTTAAGAAAGAACATGGGTGGTTTTTAGTCAGTAGAAGTCTGACACTTCCTTCCCCTTTTCCTATTTTTTTTATTATAACTTTGCCCCACACTAGGAATCTCTCCTGTATCGTGAGTGCGTTTACAAACATTTTTTTTTAAATCTCTGTATTTACCTGTTTGGGTCCTCCTTTCCTCCCTCCCTTTTGATACGAGTCCAACTCGTTTCGCCATCTCCTTCTGGGCCCACCATGTCGCCTAGTTCTGTTGTCTAAGATACTAATCTGTGGCCACTTCGGCCCAATTTTGATGCGACATGCGGCAAATCAAAATAGAAATGGGCAGTGGTCTGCCCTTATAACGCCACTAAATCCATGTAGCTAGCTTTACAGTCCTTTTACAATTAGTTAACCTCTGAAATTGTATCTCTGTCAAAATCTCACTGAGCTTTATTCTTGTCACAATAAGGTTGCTGTTGGGTTTTTGCCACTGACATGTCTGTCGTTATTAAAGTAATTTTTACCACATCAAGACAAGGTTGCTTGTGAGCCGCTGCTGTCAAAGTTTAAATAACTGTGAAAAGACTTTTCTCCAGTGGCTTTAAAATAAAAATCAATAATTCTAAAAAAGCCTTTATTACAAAAACTCTCTTAGCTCATAACAACGATATAAAATCCGTAACAAGATGATTTGTACCGAACATCAACAATTATAGCTAAATCAATAACATTGCTTTGATATTAAATAATTTCCATCTAACGTGTTGTCTTTCACATGGCTATATTTTTACTTTCGACTTTATTATATTGGAATGCCCAGCACTGCCAACGCATGTCACTTCTCACTGATGTTTCGAGTTTTCCATTCTGTGCGACCTCCTAGTCTGGTTCCATGGTCTTAGGTATTTAAATGCTTGGGTGTACATTGCTTAACTTACGATTAACTTACTTACTAAAATTACGGTTTCCTAAATATTAAACGTGTTTATAGCGTTTGTTGACCGCCATCTTGGATTGGTCTCAGGTTTGAGTTGTTTCTGGACACCTTCTGAAACAAAAACATATGCCATTAATAAATTTATCCAACGTTTTGGAGCCAGCGTTGCGGGCTGTTTGTGCCGTCACATTTTTACGATCAGTAATTTAATTCTAGTGTCTATTTCCAGCGTCACTATTTCAATATAATTATAAAACTACAGGAAACTACATTGACGTCATCGTGCACTTTAAATTATATGACTTTTATACTTTATTTCAATTCTAAATAAAAAATAGTTTAGAAATATTTGCGGAGTGTTTAAATGTCGCAATAATTTGTTATTTATGTTTTAAATTCCCCGCCTGTGGTATGTACAGTCAAAACTATTTGTGAAAACGGCGGGAACATCAAGAAATTATGACGTGCTCGGGTTGGTGGGTGTAAAGAATACTGGCTTTTGATGATTATAATATATTAATGTGTTTGCAGCCACAGCTAGGTGGAATTTACTAAAAACCGAGACCTTCATTCTCTATAATTATAAAAAGAGTTGATCAAACATAGCTTGCCAGACTAATGTCCCGTTGGACCTTGAGTCTGCGCGGTAAATTTTCGTATTCCAAATTATTATAAATCATAAACACAGCGCATAAAATAAAAAGCTCCCATATCCGCAGTCACATTGTGACAAAGACTATATAGCCACTTGACTGCGCATACAGTGCCCCGATGCTCGAAAACTATTAGTATTTTGTCGCCTATGCATAGGCTACGGTATGAGTAACCGTTTTAGTTGTGACCAAGTGTTAGACCTGTGTGCACGCAAAATAATTACCAATTGTTATAATTTTTTATGGAATTTATAACGTGTAAAAATGCCTTCATGCGCGGTTAAGTGGCGTGGGAAACATTCCAAGACATCGAGTTACAAAAAGGATGGCACAACTATTCATCAATATGTAAATATTACGAAAATTATTTTTGTTTTAATCAAATTATGAGCCACCGCAGGGGTCTATTTAAAATGGTAGTTTGGGTGAACGAGCACAAAGATGAGTCTCGCGTTGATGTCTTTTGGAAAAGTCCCTTTCTTTCATTAGGCAATTCTAATATGTTTGTCCCTTTCTTTCCCTTTGTATTTTTATCGTAAAAATCTGTGCTGTTACCTTTTATTGCAGAATTCTATATCGATAAAAATAAAATTAAACTTAATATAATTTTTATTTAATTCAGATACTATCATTATCTACTTTTAACCGACTTTAAAAAATGGCGGTAGTTCTCAGTTTTTACATTCTTCTCTAAATATTTCTGTTAAATTAAATGTTAATGTTTCATAAAACCTCGCATCATTTTTATTTTCTTCTTTATAATACTTAAAATACTTATGTTTTTCCGAGTTCAACAATAAGGAAGAAAGAAGTAGTAGACCCGGAAATTGTAGACCTAACTCCACGTAAACGCAAAATGAAACGACACATGTCATAGATCATCTTCTAATAATTATATTCTCTTAATAAAAAGAAGAAAGACGTCTTGACGTCTTTCAAGAGGCTTCCAGATAATACTGGCGGTAAGTCCCCTCTTTGTGGAGTGGCTGGAGAGGCGCCACGGCGCCTTCACCTTCTGTCTGACGCGGGTACTCAGCGGACACAGTTGTTTTGGGAGGTACCTGCACCGAATCAGGCGGGAGGAAACGCCCGGATGTCACCATTGTGAGGATCGGCCGGAGGACACGGTGGAGCACACCGTGGAGGTCTGCCCCGCTTGGGCGGAACGGAACCCCGCCGTGTTCTCGTAGCGGCGATCGGCGGCGGCGACTTCTCGCGTCCGGCCCTGGTGCAAGCCATGGTCCGGAGTGAGGAGGAATGGGACGCCGTCGCCTCCTTCTGCGAAGCAGTGATGCTAGCGAAGGCGGTGGCGGAACGTGAGAGGGAAAGAACCTCTCGTCCCAGCCGCCGCGGGATGCGCTCCGGGCGTCGGGGGCCACGTGATGGCTTCCGGCCACCGTAGACGCGGGCCTGTGGACGGTGAGTGATGGGCTAGCTCACCGTCCGTCCGTCTTGTGACGACGACAGGCCGTGTCGACGGCGCGTTCGTGTTCCACGCGCGCCTCAAAGAGATGTCAGCAACATGGAGCGGACCCCCCGCAGGGGCCGACGCCCGTCGGGGCTGCGGGTTGTTCGAAAGAGATACCGCAGCCTCGGCGCAAGGGCTAAGAAGGAACATGGGTGGTTTTTAGTCAGTAGAAGTCTGATACTCCCTTTCGCTCTGCCCAGAGCGGGAGGGGTTATTTGATGATTTCCCACACCCCAAAAAAAAAAAAGTAGATTACCTATTGGTAAAAAAAAATGCGAGCCTGAAAGATAATATCAGGATACTTGTTTTTCTTTTTGTAATTGACTGATTTTAATTAAATATTATTTTGTCATTTTTATTGAGAATTTTTTGTAATATTAAAATCCATTTTATCGATATCGACTATTTTCCCATAATCAAGTAAGGCAATCCTTACCTAGGTATACCTACGCAACTTGACCTTGAACTGACCAATTGCAGCCGCGTATTATTCCTCATCCCCCGACCCGCGGTAGTGAGTTGTGTACTTAGAAGAAATCGGCTTACACGCTCTCTAGTGGTTTAATACTCTATGCATTGTGATGATAACCGTTCACGAAGCACTGTTCTAATATTGATGACTCTGTTTAATTTTGTAATAACCATTGACGACTTGTTTTTAACGTAAAGGTTTTACAGCGGAAAGGAGTCATATTTCAGTGTGTGATATAGACCATGATTGCGACTAGCTGGCATCGTAGGTAATCGCCAAAAAGTAAACAGCTGAGTTAAAAAGTAAAAAGTAAAAGTAATATACAAACTAATATATTATCTACATAATATAATAACACTTAACCTTTATTATAATATCGACCGTCCCAACATCATTTACTTGACCCATCTATACCACATTCACATGACCACAAATTTTTGACACACGCTGGATTACAGTCAGTGAGGATACGCCTATTGTTACTATTGGCGATTCGTTTTTTATCGACATTGTGAAACTAGGTCATAATGCATCAAAGGACTTCAGATTTTTTTTTCTTTAAAAAAAAACGTTGCCCCACACTAGGAATTTCTCCTGTATCGTAGGTGCGTTCACAAACATTTAAACTTACATATACAAATATCCAGACCCGTAACAACTATCTGTAGGCCATACATCATAGGATCGAAACCGCGACACGCAGCGCAGCAGTCCAATCGCTCAGCCACTGCACCAAGCGTGCCGAGATTAACAGTGATGGGATTGGTTGTCGCTGCCCTAACCCAAATCATAGTATTTTACAAGCTACATAGCTTAGGACTTCGCTTCATAAAACTCCAGTTAACTAGCTAGAAAAACTAGTAGACTAGAAAAAAATAATTTGAACATTTCTTAACAGCATAGCTATGAAATAAACTTCGAAATCAGTACATTTATAAGATTAGAAAAAAGATTTTAGAAACAGATACACACACAATCACACGTGAAAATATTTTTTACTGTAGATAATTACTCAAAGGCTTAACAGAACCAAAAAATGTGGACCCTGTAATACAGATTGTCACAGTTTGGGCACTAAAGATGTAAGTTTTGGAAGTGTTTGACTAGCCAGTACAATACAGTATTCTAGAACTTTTGTGGCCGCCATAAGATCTGTTTGTGTAGTTTATGTCTTTTTAACGGCCGCTAAATTATGTTTAATGTATCAACAACACTACTCCGTCATTTCACGTCACTCCCCGCAAGATCTTCTGTAAGCAAAGTAAACCTTCAACACAAGCCCGTCAACAATTCACGGATTTTTAATCACGCTTGTATTGGAGTTGGCAACGAAAAGCCGTAATCTAAATTTCATTTCATTCCTCTATTTTCAACACCATGGCAGAGTATTGACGACGTCCGTTGCCCCAATGATTGATTACAATCGTTAACCAACCTGTCACTACTTTTTCCATTCGTCTTCTCGTTAGATTTCCCTCGCACCATCCATCTTCTTGCGTCTAATACGATTTACGTCATTCTAACTATTGTCTTTAACATTTTTCGGTTCTTATTCTGTATTTTCTATTTTAAAATGAAGGTTAATTCAAACATAAATAGACGGTGAAGCTATTTTAAAATTTGGGGACAGATATTTGTCGTATTTATAAATTGCGTTGTCAACCGTTTCGATGTTCTATTTTTAAACTTGTTTGTGTTGATTCCATTTCTCGTTGATCTCTAATCCTGATTTAATTCATATTTTTGTGCCACTTTGTTTAGTCTATGATTTATTTGTAAATTGTTTAATGCAAGTACATTAGACTTATCGGAATAATAAACTAGAGTGTTTGTCGTCTGCATAACATCAAAAGATACTCTCTTGAGTTGGTACGTGCTAGTGGGCGGCAAGTATCTAAATAAATTGCCTGCACAATATTGTTTAGTCTGTACAACCACAGAACAGATAAAAGAGCCTCTTTTATCTGTTCTGTGTGTACAACGTATGTAGTGTTTATTACAAAAAGCTCTCTACCGAGTGAAGAGAATTGCAAGCGTCCATCGATGGATATTCACTTATTCAGCGTGTTTACAATGAAAATATAATGTTTGCTCTTGGAACTATTAACTGTACGAACAAATGTGTTTGTGAAGTTATTATTAATAAAAGTCAGGACGAGAAGTACACAGAAAGATAAAGCAAACCTATTCCCATCCTGTCTACTTTGAAATATAACAGTTATATTTTTTCCAATGCACTAAACCCATCACAATGATGTTTTAATTTAGTAATCGCAACTGTAAATTTTCTGTTATACGCAAAACGTACTTTTCTTTCTTTTTATATCGTTGAAACGCGTAAACAGTACTATGAAAATGTAATAATGTCAGTTGATAAATGTTATTCGTGGGCAAATAATCAGTTCGTGAAATGAAAAGTTATGCTAACGTTTTGATTAGTACGGCTGAGGTTGAGTTGTTATGATTGCGTGTAAATGTGTTTGCATCGGTCGAAATGTTTGTTTATCGCCAAGTTCATTTGTCATCAGATCCCTGGCTAGGGTAACTAGCACAGTGTGGGAGACTTGTCACTGACATGTTTACAACAGTCCAATGCGACGCGCATCATTTAAATTAAAAAAACAATTGGCAAATACACAATTTTTATCTAAATCTTCGTTTGCCACGCTCTACGTCTTTGACTGGCCATTCAGTATTTCAGTTAGACTATTTCGGTAATTTTAGACGGGGGAATATTATGATTTCTGTGGAGAAGCCACAGGCGCCGGTCGGCGAACTATTTTAGATATCCGACGTTCAATAACGCACGAATCAACTGCGATCGTTTCGACATCACGAATGTTTTCTCAACGATTGTTATTTTTGCATTGATCATCGAAAATACAGATGTTTACTTTTAATTGAGAGTAAATAAATATGTTTGGCACTAATTGGTCATTAGTTGGCACTTTATTATTTTATTTTGTGTTAACACCGCCACACAAACTACTGGTTTGTTTTTTTGCATACCTATATTTTTTTGAATCCAAAGTAACCGGGAGTTTTTCCATCGGTTTATAAAGGACACTGTGTAAAGCCTAGAAATTCAACAACCGCGTGATTCCAAAGTTAAGTTACGCACTTAAAACCACTCAAAAGTAATAATTTAGGCACCTCAGAACAGTCCTGCGTAGAGTAACCAAAGACTGGCGAGGAGCAGCACCAGGATGAGGTACGTAGCGATGAGGTTGGTAGTCTCGTGGTTGGGCATGATGGCGGCGGATCCTGTCACACTCCTGACACCTTCACCGGTCAAACAGCTCCAGGGAACTGAGGCCGCTGGAGAAATGATCGTCGCCTACGTACATACGTTCATACGCCACGCAAGATATTTCCAACATTTATAAATATGAATGTACGTTAATAGATCGTCCGTGTAGTGACAGGTGGCTCATATTTTGCGGAAAATTAACATTGCGATGCGACCGCCGCGGTGCCTAATAACTGCGCGGTTCCCACGTTCCTTGTCGTTTTTTTTTTCAGATTTTAAGAATGTCCTTACTTAAATATAATCAGCGTATAACGTTCCCAATGCTAGGATTGTACTAAGCAAAGGGAACGGTAGGAGAGAAGAAGAAGGAACCGGCCAAAATCCACCACGTGGGCCTCAAGATGTCACATGTCTTTGAATATTTGATTCTAGGGCACGATTCTTTTACTCAAATAAGGTCCTTGCGCACTGGTGATGGTCACAAATCACGGTCACACTCACAAACCTGTCACAGCTGGAGTCTAGAAGACGGTGGAGTAGAGTAGCCACAGGAAGAACAGTAAGATGACGAGGATCATGTAGGTTGCGGCCAGGTTCACCGTCTCCGCGTTGATCGGCATGGTTGCTATGTAACGGAGCAGGCTGGACTGATCGATGGAGGATCTTCCAACCGCTTGAACCAGCTAATTTGCGTCAGAGTACAGAGACCAACTTTGTGTGGAAGGATGTTCTAAATTTTTATTTTTCTATTTTGTTGCGTTTCTTTCAAGTAAATTAGAATTTGTACTATGATGAGGTTTTAAAACAAGTTGTGGAGAGTGGAGAGGTCTGTAAGTGACCGAACTTAAAAAGAGGATCAGCCTGCTTGCTAATCGCAATTATTTACTTCCAACTTGTCCAGTAGATAGGCACTATCTAGCAAATACCTTAGGACTTAGGTATTAGGTTCGATAAGAAAATCCTGTTGAGGCAGGAACTAGTAAACTCCATTTATTGAAAACAAAATACTAACTGAACTGTTTGATTGAAAATCAACTCAAAATTCAGTAACTAAAATTACGTAACGATTACAGATAATGACGAAGGAGGATCAAAGTCTAATTAAATCTTTCAGTGGCACTCAGCGTCGTTAACAAAAGTGCAGTATTAAAGAAAACCAAAAGCTCAAAGCACTCCTGAAACCATCATCCATTTATATTATCTAAAAAAATCTTGCACAAAGAAAAACAATTTTGTAAATTATGTTAGTAGGAAAAAATAAACATCATATCTAATGAAGTTTATTTTTATATTTCTGTAAAATAAAATCACAAAATTCACATCATAAGGTTTCAAGTTTGATTAATAATAACACAATCTTATTAAAAATACTTTAATTAGAGACGCACAGAGTTTCCAGTCCTTTGGAATTTTCGACATCTCAAGAATTATGTAATAACCGCCGCATCAATGATTCCAGTGTTATTTTTGATACACAGTCACACTTTAGCACGCTCAGTCACGGATCCGAAGATATTGCAAAGCTTTAAAAGCTAGATTTTGGTAAACGAGCACTGTACTTACGTGTAGTCCTTAGAAAGCCGAATATAGGAGCCAGAGGGAGATGAGCAGCAGCAGTAAGATGCAGTATGTCGCCACGAGGTTGACTCCTTCATGCGAGTTCATGGTGTTGTGTTGCCTCTAACGCGTTACAGTCGAGATTGAGAACAACTCTGAGGAGCACAGCTTCATATACATGTATGTAATTGTTTAACGTGACGAATACATTCTATTTTTTGTTTTTTGGCGACGCTTGTGATTAATTGGACGTCTTGTAAAAATTCTTCGTTGTTAAGATTCGGCATTTATTTACAAATTTACGCTTTGTCCCTTCTTATTTTATTTACATGCCGTTTTGGCATCGGAGTGGGATTAAAATAATTTGGATTTCGGTTTTTTTAAAAGCTTCGGTTTACTCACCTTTTAAATCGCTTTGTTTTTGTTTTATTAATAAATTTTCTTACATCGAGATGTTTGTTACATTCACTGATTCGCATGAAATATAGGTTTATGAAATACATATTTGACGTACTCATCTGCCTTGCCAACAAAAACGTAACTATTACATTTTTCAGGAATAATCGGGAAAATGGGTTTAAAACTAGAAAATACAGTACAAAAAAAGGCTGGAATTCTCCAGCGGTGCCGAGTCCGTGCCTGTGTTCAATTCACATTTATGGAGTATGATAAAACGGGCTATTTCCGCACTGGAGCTTCAGTTGTACGTGAGGAGCTTAAACCGTGCGCGTACTATGCACTCGAGCTTTTTCAGAGCTCAAATCGGTGGAACCACACCGATATTTATCACTCAAAATGTTTATCACAATCGATTATTGGAATTCCATCTTTATAAGTTGTTTACTATTATCGTACGAACAGTTATACCCGTCGTGTTGAGTCTACATTGATTTTCGTGCGTCTGGTTGATTTTGTTCAAATAAAAATCGGACAAAGAGTTTCGCAACTCAGATATTACTTTTCAGACTAATAACATAACATCACGCCTGTGATACCCGAAGGATTAGACAGAGGTGTACCCATGTTATGTTTAAGTCCCATGTAATAGGGGGCGAGCCTATTGCCATCAACCGGGCACAAATCCGGTCTCCATGGCTGCTACTGAGAAATTCCTGATTGAAAAACCCAATAACACTTTGCCCGCCCAGGGAATCCAACCCAGAACCTCATGCACAGCAGTCGCGCTTGAGACCACTAGACCAACGAGGCAGACTTATCAATACGCTAATAAATATATAAGTAACTTATTATTTTAGTACCTACTAGATGTATCTGAAAGTGCCCGATAAAATGTTTTTATCGTTTTCTAACTCAACTGATCGATGATTTCTTCTGCTGCATTGAGTTGAAATGTGCGCCATGTTGTAGGAAAAACGTATCTTCAGCGGTATGACTTGTATACTAGGTGTGTTGAACTAATTACTGTATTTTTTTCAAAATTTTAGGAGATAAGGGCGGTGGAATGGTCGGACAGACAGACACGAGTGATCCTATAAGGGTTCAATTTTTTTACTTTTGAGGTACGGAACCCTAAAAAACATGTTGCACCGACCCGAAGTAGCATGAGACTAGGGTAGACAGCTGATGATGATGCCTTCGACTTTGTAATGCTACCGTAACACCAAGACAAAGACACTAGAGAAGCGATTACAATGATAGTCGATAAAAAATGTATCAGATCGACGCGACGTATGCTATCGAAAAGCTTCTATAAGTCTTATTAACAGTCCCGTCGTGGCTGCGGGTTGATCGCAAGAGATACCGCGGCCTCGACATGAAGGGCTAAGAAGAAACGTGGGTGGTTTTTAGTCAGTAGAAGTCTGACACTCCCTTTCGAACTTTTGATGATTTTAGCGAAAAATCATCAAATAACCCCTTATTTGATGATTTTCCACCCGCCAAAAAAAAAAGTCTTATTTACAGTCGTCTTAGAAATAAGTTCGAAACATTTTATAAACGATTATTGTCATTTGTCTAGAAGCAGTGGCGTGTCTTTTGCCGACAAAGTGCGTCTTTTGTTTGGCTAAAACATCATTCTGGGACGTATCTCAACGCTCAAACCGCTCCTTTTAACATTGATACTTCCTGAAACTATACTCATCAGACATATGTAACGTCTCAGGGCCCCAGACTACGCACAATTCCCGTTTATACTAACGACACGACACAGTTATATAGTCGTTTCCACGGGCAAGTGCCACATGTACCTACGCCTGTGATATTGTGCTTAAGTAAAGTGTTACTAATAATATAATACTGTAATATAATATAATACTATTCTAACTATGTTGGGGTCGGCTTCCAGTCTAACCAGATGCAGCTGAATACCAATATTTTACTGCCTATCTGACGTCCACAACCCTGTTAAAACTAGTAATTCGATACCCATGGTAAGACTGGTTTTCAGACTTTCAGGTCACCGAGTACCTGTAACGACTGCCAAAGATCTATAATATATTTATGGTAGCCGGGAGTACGGGACCAACAGATCGACCCGGGTGGCAGTTAATATTTAGATGAAAAATTGCTTTTCTCGATTCGGGGGCACTTAGGGCCTTATCATACTAGCGGATTGCGAGCGTCTTCAAAGCGGAGCGGGCGCGCAGCGAATGCGTCGCGAACACGACGCGGCTGCTCAGCGAAGACGTCGCGGACGTGCGGCAACTTTGCAACGTGTTCGTCGCGTGTTTGTAGTAATAAAGTAAATAGTATATAAATATATTACGTGTTTGTAGTAATATAATTCGTTGCGCGTCCGCAATGAATTCGCTGCGCATGCGCGGCGTGTTCGTTGCGCGC
This sequence comes from Diarsia brunnea, assembly GCA_949774965.1. NCBI lineage: Eukaryota > Metazoa > Arthropoda > Insecta > Lepidoptera > Noctuidae > Diarsia > Diarsia brunnea. The sequence continues at coordinate 20,557,559 of OX459000.1, forward strand.
CCGTAACGTATTCGTTGCGCGCCCGTTCCGCTTTGAGGACGCTCGCAATCCGCTAGTATGATAAGGCCCTTAGGGCCAAGTTCAACTTCGTTACTTATTTGTTAAATAATTCTGAAAATAATAAAAACGTAACAAAGAAAACAGAGAGATACTACTACCTTCCTAATAAGAAAATTCAGAGCTTTTTGTACTCTATTTGAAACTACGTTGTAATAACCTGTCGGCTTATTGCTGGAACCCGTCAAATCGAATAACAGTAATGATGATTGTTGCATGAAATTGTTGGTAACTATCTCCATAGATAATTATAATAACTATAAGTACTAAGGTTTCATCCATCATCCTGCTCCAAGGCAGTTATCCTAATTTGTTTAGGGTCGGCCGGGACAGCATGTCATGTCTTCTTCCAAACTTCTCTATTACTCGTCATCTCGGCAGTCACCTCCTGCCTAGCCATTTATTATTCGTCACACAGTCCATCCATCGTTTTTTACTCTTCTTCCTCTCTTATAGCCATCTACACTCACACTCAACATTTTACTCACTTCTCCGCATCACATGAGAATAACTAACAAGAATTACCGTCAATCGTAAAAAAAATGTTTTTTCCAGCCATTGACTTATATATTACTGCGTAAGGACTGGGCGGACGGCATGTTAAAATGACGCCACAAACGTGGTCCCGTTATGGTCTTTCCTAAGCCGAAGTGAACTAGTCCACGATCGGCTCTCTTCGGGTGCGGTCGTAAATTTTATTAAAAGCTTTATTTATGTTCTATAAACCTCGAAAATGCCACGCCGCTTGTACAAGGTTACGTTACGTTAACGAGTAGACTACACCAATTCTATGTATGGCGAACGCGTCGAGCAAATGTTCGGACGACCGTATCTTTAGTTTTTATATCAATGTTTCCAGCGTCTTTATTTGACAAACATAAAGTAGTACACATGGACGAAACTAGCCAACATTTGGTAGATAGAAGGTAAGGTCTGTGTGAAGAAGCACGATTAGAAGTAGCTTCATTCTCCGGAATGTGACTTAGTAACGAATATTTTAGTGATTCGTCCTCAGAAATAGATTTGTGTATCATAATATTCTTATAAAACCAAAGTGATTCATTCACCCGCTGTGTTGCATCTCCAGAATCACACAATTTCTGGTGCCAAGCGGTAACTCGTAAATACGTCTCTTTTTTTTCGTTTTATTGTTCTTTTTATACGACATGTTCCAGTTTATCCATTTGTCTTGCCAGTTTCTAGCGCGGTATTTTATTTGATTTGTAATTTCGGTTTTCTAACACCAGTAAACCTTATTGTCGATAAGAATCGAAAGTCTGACTACTAGTCTTACCAAGAGGCATTGTATTCCCTTCGGGGCTGCGGGTTGTTCGCAAGAGATACCACGGCCTCGACATGAAGGGCTAAGAAGGAACATGGGTGGTTTTTAGTCAGTAGAAGTCTGACACTCCCTTTCGCTCTGCCCAAGAGCGGGAGGGGTTATTTGATAATTTTCCACCCAACATAAAAAAAGGGGTATCGTATTACCCATTACTTCCTTGGTTGTGTACCTACGCAGTAGTTCCATATGAATTACTGTTATCCTGCTGCATCTGTCCAGCCTGGAACCCGACCTGCCTGAATGGTTGGGCTGATAAAGATGATGATATCAACAGCATTATTGTTAAGTCCTTAACAGTGAATGATGCGTTTTTCATCTTAATAATTAGTTAACTCATATTATAAGTATCTACACCTATATGATTTCTCGATATGGGCAATAACTTACAGTTTCCATACATAACATCGCGCCTGTAATCCCCGAAGGGTTACGGCAGCAGGCATAGTCGGATGACTATGCCTGCTGCCGTGAACATTAGAGGATTCTAATGTTCCTATACTGGTGGTACACTACACCAAAGCCTCCTCTATGAGAGAAGCTAACACTGGCAGCGGCAGCAGATCTTCAATAACTTCCATGAAGTGGTTTTGCCAGGTATCTGAACTGCGTTATTTTGTTACCAGCATACAAGGTGCAAACCCTTCACGACACGACGCCGTGAACCAAGCATTCCGTACATCAAATTAAGTAACCCTATACGCAAATAATAAAGTTGGAATTTCGATCTTAAATATCTCCGTAAGAAGGTTCCCGGGTATATCCAGGACAAGTGCTTTTCGGCTTCATAAATAAAGTACATTCATACACATTAATTCCTCCCAATCCAGGGAGTAATTAACCTGACCAAGCGACAGCCAATTGAACCTTATTTATTTACTATACTAGTTATTATCAATGTGAAAGTTTGTGAAGATGAATGGATCGTTGGATGTTTGTTACTCTTGCTTGCACAAACCAACGGATTTCGATGAAATTTGACACATGGATCGTTAACAACTGGTTTACGTCGTGATGTACAATCCAGTAGGACAATAGGCGAAGCCGTGGACACAAGCTAGTGCTTTATACTGCTCTGCTGGAATTTCAACAGCCTCAACACACTCTGGGTGTATTTTTGTTTTACGCATTCAATAACGGGCACAAGTTCAGCAGATAGAACGGAAGACGTATGTTATCATGCGATATAATGAATTTGTGCGGAGTGAGGCGCGCCCCCGCACCCCGCGGACATTTTGACACTTTGGGGCCACTGCACTTAAATAGATGACGGTATCTATCTAAGCATTCATGGCCGGGTGAAACGCCGCAGCGGTAAATAAAGAAAGAAAGAAAAAAAAGTCGAAATGCTAAAATTATCCAGTGGGTGTGGCTTTATCCATGTTTTTATTCAAGCCGCGCAGGTCACCTAGACGAAGCCTGTAGTTCGTCACTTCCAGAGCCTTTTAGGGTCAGCTTTCATTCTAACCGGATGCTGCTGAACACTTATTACAGTATTATTCAATATACAGGCACTGCCTATTTGAACCCCACAGCCTATACTGGGACCTATGCAGATGCATTTAGGTAAACAAAAAATGAAGACGATACAGTCCTTCGAAAACTCGTAAACTCCTCGAAAACGTCACATGTCAGTACATTTTTTACCTACAAGTGACGTCACAAGCACCCACTCATAATCTTTGACTCGTTTTATCTTCGTCAATTTTTATTAATTTGATAAAAAAGAAAACCGGCCAAGTGCATGTCGGACCACGCACAATGTAGAGTTCCGTAGTTGCCCATCAAAATATGTGAACTTACTAAACTGATTAACCACCCTGTCTACCTGCTTCCAAACAATGATTTTTATTGCAAAAATAAAACAAACTTACATTTGCAGTTTTGAGACCCGCGCTCCCATACATTATGTATAGGATAATATTTCATACAAGTACATTTTAAAAGTTGGTCGACTGTTACTCGTAAACTTGTAAAGCCTGCTTAGCTGTGATAGTTTTCCTTTTATTTTCGTTATCTATGTTACTAACATGAATTTTTTCACACGCCCAAATACAACCCGTATAGGTGGTTTAGGTAGCCAGACTTGAGTCTAACTAAAATTTTCACATTAAAACTAAATATTTCGCAAACGAATCCTTTAATCGGAAAACTGTTTGAGCAAACTTCGCGACTTCGCGAGAAAAAAAAACATCCCCACTTTATTGTGTACTGGAGATACCCTAAAAAGTAATCGTTATCAATATTTTACTATAGCACTATGTCGGCGTAAGAGGAGCTCGTGGCTTAATATGAACTGCCACTCGGGTCGATCTTTAGGTAAAGCTGTGCTTGCCTAGGTCGGTCTGTGGATGAATGACCGCCCGACATACCGAGTTCCTCCGTGCCTCGGAAAGCACGTTAAGCTGTTGGTCCCGGCTGCCATATATAGAGCTTTGGCAGTCGTTACAGGTAGTCAGTGACCTGAAATTCTGACATCCAGTCTCACCAAAGAGTATCGTATTACCTAGTATTAACTGGGTTGTGGAGGTCAGATAGGCAGTCGCTCCATGTAAAATACTGGTACTCAGCTGCATCCGGTTAGACTGGAAGCCGACCCCAACATAGTTGGGAAAAGGCTAGGCAGATAATGACTTTGTCGGCGTAACTCATTTGTATATTCATGCCAAATTACAGCATTCTAGTACTAAGAGTCTTTGAGATATCGTGCGGACGGACAGATAGACAGACATGGCGAAACTATAAGGGTTCCACATTGACTACGGAACCCTAAAAAACATAATAGGGCTTAGTAATCACGGAGAAATCGGTGCACACACATGAAATAAATGATGCTGGCTATTTAGCCATACATACATAACCTCATCCTTTTTTGAAGTCGATTAATATAATAAGTTAATTAAAAACACTACAGTACACCAAATGCTACTTACTGAAAACTAACCATAGTTAACTGACCTTTCAAACATTTCATTTCATTTCATTTATTCGTGAACAATTTACATTGTGTTGAATATACATGCAATTTACATAAAATTCTAAGAACTATGAATTTAATTAACATTCCAAAAACTTCAAAATATAGTGCCTAGCAGTTTCAGATAAAATGTCGTAAGTTTTGAAATACATACTACCAAACAGTTCCAAAATAATTACAATTACAATTTCAAGGAATTTTAAAATACAGTGTCAGAACAGGTTTAAAACAATATAATTAAAATGTCAAACAGTTTTGAAATAGTATGTCAAACAGTTTTAAAATACAATGTCTAAACAGTTTTAATATATAATGTCAAACAGATTCAAATATTATGTCAAGAGATTTTAAGTAATGTCAAAAGTTTTCATTTATTATTGTGTGGCATTAGTTCCCATATGTTATATATACATTTTTCTATTAAAAAGGCCTTTAACTTAGCTTTAAACAAGTGGGTATTATAAATCAGGGTCTTCAACTCAGAAGGCAACTTGTTAAAAATCTCTACAGCTTGGTACTTCGAGCAATGCTCTACTATTTTAAATTTAGGTGCTATTCGTTGTTTAAAGATTTTTCTTCGCGTGTTCTCTCTAAACTCACGTTCCTCCAGTGATTCAAACTGACGCATGCGCCCCTGCATTCAATACGCGGTACGCCCCAGCCCAACGCGCTGCGTTGTCTAGTAATACCCGACAGTCCGTCGAAAGGCCAGAGGGCTAACAGACGCCTTTGAACTTTCGGTGGACTCGATAACAGTCTAGCACCGTGCCTCATGGCTCTTTGGGCACGTTATTAATAATAATATATTTTATTTTATTTGACAACATTGGTCCAATGGTTAGTACACAAACAAACTTGTCAACTAAGTGTTAGTATTTATAAACTAAGTAGGTACACATTTATTTATCACTGCCGCACGACCAACCGGACACAGTGCCTCCAAATCGATCCATGGTGCTGTTCAGCTAGGATTTTCAAAATACTGTTGCGGCTGTTGCAGTAGGAACTAAAATGTCCATAATTTTTCTAATCGAGTTTGAAAACTGGCCAAGTGCATGTCGGACCACGCACAATGTAGGGTTTCGTAGTTGCCCATCAAAATATGAGAACTTACTAAACTGATTAACCACCCTGCCTACCTGCCTCCGAACGATGATTTTTATTGTAAAAATAAAACAAACTTACATTTGCAGTTTTGAGACCTGCGCTCGCATAGGTACATTATTTAAAGGAAAATATTGAATAAAAGTATCTACATTTTATAAGTTTGTCGACTATTACTCTTAAACTTGTAAGGGCTACTTATCTGTGATAGTTTTCCTTTTATTTTCGTTATCTAAGCTACTACCATGAATTTTTTCACATGCCCAAACACAACCCGTGTAGGTGGTTTAGGTTGCCAGACTTGAGTCTAACAAAAGTTTGCACTTTAAAATATTTTTAATATTTCCCTTAATAGAAAAAGTGTTTGAGCAAACTCGCAATATTTTTTTCAACACACTTGCTCATAAAATGGCTCTAATTTCACCGCAATTAGGCACATAATGACACCTGTAATCAAACTGTGACTTTTTGATTGCTTATTATTCACAAGTGAGTTATAGGGTTTATTTTTTATTTTATTGGTTGAGTTGCTTTGTTCTTAAAAAGTTTCGATACAAAAAAGATCGTATTCAATAGTACAAATAAATTAATGTACCTATTGCTTGCTCATTTCATGCAACTTCAAAAAATAGATAATTACAACTTGTACGTTTTTAATAAATTAAAAATCCACTCAAATCTAACTTTTGTTTTCTCTATTGCAAAGAAAAGTTTAAATTCCCCCTTTTGTACGTGGCTAAAACGCTATCGCGAAAAGTAAAAAAAAAAGAAAATTAATTCTTTTAGTCTATGGCCGATCGCCATTGTTAGATGCGCGCGCATAGGAAAATTCATTAATTTTTCCCGCCATTGCGAAAATTTTTTGACAACTCGTTTTAACTGTTGAAAATGATTTCTTTGTATTATTTTCTTCACTAGTGTGTTGAAAAACGTCGTATGATACACGTGTGTATTGATGATTACCGTCTTCGGCTCTCTTAAGACACTCATCTGATGGCTCGGGTCTCAATGGCGCCTGAGCGGTAATCAACAACATTACACACTTGTACCATAATGTAAGTACTATTAAAGACCTATCCAGCGACATCACACAAAAACAAAATCATCCCCACTTTAATGTGTAATGGGGATACCCTAAAAAAAATATTTTTCAATATTTTACTTCAGCACTTCGGTCGGCGTAACTCATTTGTATATTCATGCCAAATTACATCATTCTAGTACTAAGAGTCTTTGAGATATAGTACGACGGACAAGACGAAACTATAAGGGTTCCATATTGACTACGGAACCAAAAAAACACGTATCCAATATTTTTCGATAATCTAACTGACGGACTAAGCAGAATCATAGTTTTTTGAGTGAGTCCGATCCCCTATTGTGGAAAACTGTTTGCACCTCAGATTAATACCTTGAATAACAAAACTTCAGCAGAATAGGCATACCCAGATACTGCACCAAAACGCACACTCTGTACAATGTACATAAATAACCTAATTGTAAGTAAATACACACTGGATGCATGCGGCCGACAGCGGCGATAAATCTTGCGATGCATCTCCCAATTCCCGATCGACACGGCAAGCTAACGACTGACGTTATCAGCTGACTCTGTTTTAACTCTGAGCCACAATTATACTCCAATCTGCCCAAATGGGTTTCATCGATCCAGCTAAAAAGAAACAAGATTTGAGAGCTGATTTTGTTTTGGCCAGGGACGGAAAGGTTACCCGTATATGGGTTTTAATCGGGTTAGGTAAATAAGTAACCCTTATTTTTTGGAGGGTGGGAAATCGTCAAATGACTCCTATCTCCCTCTGGGCGGAGCGGAAGGGAGTGTCAGACTTCTACTGACACAACACCACCCATGTTCCTTCTTAGCCCTTTGTTTCCGGGGCCGTAGTACGGTATCTCTTTCGAACAACCCGCAGCTCCGGCAGTAGGTAAGTAACCCTTGAATATAGGTTAACCCGTATGATAGGGTTATCATGGCTATAATTTATAGCCGGTTCACGCATAGAGTTCATTCTTGGTACATAAATATATGCAAGAAAGTGACGCAGCTGGCCTGCGGTCGGTACTTTCACTCTTTCATTCAGGTTAATCAGAAGGAATCCCATTGTACCCAAATATTATTTACGGGACACTTGATATCGAGCCCTGCCTGTCCTCCTGTTGCTTGCACATCACAGGACTTAATGGACGCTACTTAAAGTGTAAGAAAATCATCCATAATATACTATAATAAGGGTAAGCCCGGTGGGTCGCTCTTGGAAGGAAAAATAATTTTTATAAGTCATTAACACGAGAAAAAGACAAGAAGCTCGTAGCTTAATAATTACTGCCGCTCGGGTCAATCTTTAGATTAAGCCGTGCTTGCCTAGTTTGGTCCGCGGATGTGTGACCACCCAGTACATACCAAGTTTCCACCATGCTCCGAAAAGCACGTTAATTAAACCGTTGCTCCCTGCTGCCATATAAAGTAGTCAGTGGCCTGTAAGTCTACCAACCAGTCTTACCGAAGGATATCGTATTACCCACTTCCAATTGGTTTGTATTTTTTTTTATGTAATCTCTAATCTACAACTTGACAATCTGTCTAAGAGACAATAAGCCATACATCTGTCCGATTTCCATCTGATTTGCGATGTTTAAGCTTCTATGAGATGAAGTATTCCATCAGAGGCTACTCTTCAATGTGAGGAAAATCTGGTATTCAGTGTCTTTATGTTTTTACCCTTAGGAAAGAGACTTGCCCTCCTGTCAAGCTCAATGGCGTAGAAATACCTCAAGAAGAACATGTTAAGTACCTCGGCGTGCATCTCGATAGACGACTCAATTGGCAGAAGCACATCTGGACATCTGGAAAGCAACTTGATGTGAAACTGCGGGGTATGCCCTGGCTAATAGGACGACACTCACAGCTAAACAACAAAAGTAAAATGACCATAAACAAAGCCATCCTAAAGCCAATCTGGTCATACGGAATCCAACTATTGGGTGCAGCTAATGTGAGCAACATCGAATTTTTAGTCAGTAGAAGTTTGACACTCCCTTTCGCTCTGCCCAAGAGTGGGAGGGGTTATTTGATGATTTTACAACCGCCAAAAAAAAAAAAGGCACTTAGAACAATGTTTAGCATCCCGCGGTGTATCAGCAACAAATATATTTACCTGGATATTGACATAAATTTATATCATCAAACAAGAAATAATCCATCACAGCGAGAAATACCAGAATAAGCTCACAAACCATACTAACGATCTTGCTCGTGTCTTAAATAAGGAGGGTAGCCTTCGCCATGTGAGACTTATAAGAAACGACATAACGACAACTGGTTTGTGGAAGTTAAATAGGCAGTCGTTCTTCGTAAAATACATTACAGCTACATTACATACATTCAGCTGCATCCGGTTACACTGGATCTGACCCCAATAAAGTTGGGAAAAAGTTAGGCAGATGATAATAACACGACAAGAAGGAATAATATCCATAGTTTTGGAAACGAGCAATACATATTTTTTCCAGGTTTTTCTATTTGATCACCTTTGTAGATAGATTTCTACAAAAGCCGAGATGAAATGAGGGGAGAGGAGATGTGCAAGATTCAAAACCAATTTATTATAGAGGAGACGTGATGTGGATTTGGAGAGACAACCAATGTGAATGGTCGATTATCGCACTACTGACATGCCTAATTGGATTCGTAAAAGTTAAGGCGAAGGGACCCAAAAAACGAATACACATTAAAATGTAAGAAAACAACAAGATAACGTAAATGCCCGCTTACACGTGCCAAAGACAAGTTCCACGTTTGGCAGACTAATTGATGATCGCTGTTTGTTGTTATAAGCTCAGCTATGTTGGAAATGTGGGTAACAGACAGCTTTTCGTGTTTTAATCTAATATCTGACTTCGCTGTTAATAATCTGGATAGAAATGACGTCTGTATAATTTCTTGATCTAAGGACAATAAGATCTACCTAAGCGTTGCATCTTTGTCACGAGTTAACTACAGCGTTTTAAAAAATAATTAATTTGAGGGGGAATATTTTGAGGGAAAAAATAAGTTAAAATATTTTAAGGGGGGTTAAAGTATTTTTATAGAAAAACATAAATATATAATGCTACAGCGCCTGCTAAAACCATTTACGAAATAATTTTTTAGAGCATCGCACGTAACCACAACTGCGAGTCGTATCGTCGAGAAACCGAAAATGCGCCCTTAGTCAAAATACGTGCTGAATATCGTTTATAAGTAGATCTCGACTGGAGTACATAAAAGTAATAAAAATCTGTGTAATTGAATAGAACACGAATCATGTGCGGAAAGAGGTAAGCGCGGCGTTTTACTGCGGCCGTCGTAAAACAGATCAAATGGCTGTTGAAATGATGTCTCATAAATAACACTTCTCTAGCTCGGTTAATTTCTTTTTTTGAAGATATTTTCATGGTTACGGTTTTAATATTTTACACACGGCGACACAGAGCTATACTGACATAACTGCGCTTTATATAGGTGGATGTCCCGTACAGATATCCGCCAGTGTCTCTGTTTTCGCCGCCGTGCGTACATTTAGGTTCACGATAGTCCTCGTGACCACGGCAGCCACGGCGGCCAATCTTAGCGGAGATTAGCCATCGGCGCGGGAGATATTATAGTGCACAAGTGTCTGTGCAGGCACAGGTGCACTGTCTGTTCCTTTTTCTCTCATAGTCTGAAGGGACGGCAAGCCGACACGACCGGAGAGAGATCAGGCGCAGGACCAACGCAAAGGTTTAACGTCCTTTCCTAGGCACCGTGGTATTATACTGCCAACTTCCAAACTCCAGGCTACTACTAAAAAACCCAAAAGCTCTTTTTGCCCGACCCGGGAATCACACCCAGGAGTCCTAGGACCAGCAGTCGCACTTTGCGACCACAAGACCAACGGCCAACGGGTACATACCGGTCTACTGTGTGTCATACGCTCGAGGCTCACTCTGTTCTTCCATCCAGAAAAATCCAATAACACCTGGCTATCCAGGACTTCATGCTCTGTCAGCAGTCTATGTATCTATCGTAGTAAATGGGCCGTGGACTGTACACCTGTAAAGATTCGAGGCTCGAATCGGTGTACACTTGCAGTGGGTGAACGTGTGCCAACTGACTAGCAATCACAGCTTTATATCAAAGCTCTTAGCTCTGTAGTGCCCCTAAATACTCAGACAAAATTAAATACGTTTGTTTGCGCGTAGATTACGAAACAATGTAAAACATGTTGCGCTGGTAATGCAATTGTTTTGGCGGGGACAGCTTACATTGGAATATGTCAACTGTTTTCGTCTAAGTAACTGTTTTTTTATTTATAATAATAATAATAATAATCATTTTATTTCAGGCAACTAAGGCCCATAAGTAAAATACACACAATTAGATAATACAATAATAACAAACTAATACATATTAAACATTAAACAGTAAATAAAACTTTAACTAAACACGTAACGTCGGCGTCGTGTTTCGCTGCGAGGTGTCGCGTAACCGTCCTCGGAAACGCCGGAAAACGACACCTTTCGGCCAAAAGTCCTCCTTCAAAAAGGTCTGGAGATGTTGGGTTGGAACACGTACCACAAATGACTTAAAGTTTATGTTGTGGCGCGATTCCAACCTTTCGACCCTCAGAGTCCAATTGGTCTTCACTTTCAGATACTGCACGACTTCCTCAATCGTCGTGGAGTGGATTTATGCCGTCAGAAATAAGTAATCGGAAACCATGTCATCACCTTATCCCAATTTATTTGTGGTCAGCGCAGCATGTCTTCTTCTTCCATAGGTACTTCTCTGTTTCTCGTCATCTCATGAGACACCTCCTTTTTTGCCATATCATTCTTAACACAGTCCATTCATCGTTTCTTTGGTCTTCCTCTACTTGTATATCCATCCACATTCATAATCAAAACTTTCCTAAAAAAAATCGGAATCCATGTATTTGCTTGAATGTATGCTAACATATTCAGCTGTTCATCGGCAAAAATTACTGGATCGTGTCCCATCGGCAAAAAAAAATTACGTACATACATAGGTAGAGTAGGTACTTACTCATATTTTGTGTATTCCTTTAATCATGATCCCTGTGGTGTGATGATCAGCCTGGCCAAATAGGCAGTCGTTCCATACTGGTAGCTGTGATATGATAAGTAACATTTATAAAATACTAGCTGATGCCCGCGGCTTCACCCGCGTGGATGTCGGTCAAATTATACACTAAAACCTTCCTCTTGAATCACTCTATCTATTAAAAAAACCGCATCAAAATCCGTTGCGTAGTTTTAAAGATTTAAGCATACATAGGGATATAGGGACAGATAAAGCGACTTTGTTTTATACTATGTAGTGATGACTATTAAAATAAAACCCAAATGTACAGCAACCAACTATATTTATATGCCCCCGGATATTTATAACGTAATCGACATACAATCCTTGACAGCATGCGGTAAGTACCTAACACTGTAAACTATCCTGGCTGAAAAGATCAGCGCACGCAATTATATTTATTTTATTTTCGAAACTGTGATAATTTTTGTCGGCTAGCGGTCAGCTGGAATTATTCCAAAGAATTCTGTCGAGTGCCGGGTTCAAAAACACTTTACTTCACGGCGTTCGTTGGGAACGGAAAACATATTGAATGCAATGACCGACTGTGACGTAAATAATACCTATACATAATACTAACGCGATGTTATTACTCGACTACCCAAAAAAAGAGTGTTTATTTAATTTATTTGGCTTGAATAATTGAATAGGTACACCTACACCTACACCGCATGAAAGACATGCAGGAGATATATACATTATGAGAGTCATAGACAAGTGTCTCAACCCTCTAGTTCTCAACCTCAGTGCCTACTTAGAAACTCGTGAGTACCCAACTACTCACCGCACATAACTATAGATTGTTAGGGTTCCGTAGTCAACAAGGGACCCTTAATAGTTTCGCCATGGTCGGCCGTCTGTCTGTCCGCACTATAGTTGAAAGACTCTGTACTAGAAAGCTGTAAGTTAGCATGAATATACACACTTACACCGACAAAGTAGTAAAATAAAATTTCGAAATTTTGGTAGTCATGTGGTCAAAATTCGAGAGTAGAGTCGACCAATTATGGTCGACTCTTCCCGTGACCGGAGGAGTGACATATTTTTGGCCAAAGAATCAGAGCGATGTGGACGAATGTTTTGACGCCCGTCGCCCTTTAATTCTTCTCTTTTTAATACTTGTACCTAAAAATATTTCATTGTAAGACACTGTGGTAAGTTGAACGAGAAAATACTGTGCAACTTCCGGAACACTGCCCAGCCGAGTCGGATTCGATGATTGACCTCTTTCTCGAAACTGGACCTACGTACCTCTAGGTAGGTACCTGGGACAAACGGTCGACCGGTTGTCCCAGGTAGACATAATCGTCGTGAGTGATGTACCCGCCATTGACGTTGATGCTAAGTCGTTTCCAACCCAGACCCTTGAAGACATCCTCCAGTGCAGCGGTGTTTCGGAGATATTAAAACGTCTCCCTGTCTCACACCGCACTGCAGAAGGGTAGGTTCCGAAGTTTGGTCCTGAAGTCGGACTGACATGGTGGCGTTTTTGTACAAACACTTCAACACCTCGATGTAGGTACCTGTAGTCGATTTGGAGAGACCGCAGTATCGGAATCGTGGGCGTTTTTTGTAGACTAAACAGAGAGGCAGATATGTGTGGTCTACGGTGGTTGTGCGTTGTTTTATAGCTAACAGTTTCAAATGTAATTTCAAATAACTTTTTTCTCATATTATCATTTCATAGAATAATCAGAACCTACGCAGAATATTTACTTTTAAGAAATTTATATCATCGATTTTTGTTTCAAGTAAAGTTTATTTTCATAATATTCATATTTTAGAATTACAAATCAAATATTCTTATACCTACTGTTTACTTAATATAAAGCTTTTCACCAAGAATAACATTATATCGAGTGACAGTTTTGAGTGGGTTATAAAAATACATTTCGGCGGAAGTGAGTACAAATCCCGAAAAAAAATAATGCTATAAAAGTAGCTCCTGGCACAAAATAATAGCAAAAGTTGCAACAGTGTGCCAGGGAGCTACAAACACAATTAAATCAGCTATAAAATTCCATGCTAGAACACAACCCCATGCTCATTGGTCAGGAGTAGGCCGTAAACCAACACACTGACCCACTATGAGTTAATACCAACTCTTCGACAACGTTTGAGAACCAAAAATTCGTGACTTCTATGTTTGGTTCTCGGACATGATGATTTCTTGATGGTGTTGTTCTTTTATGAAGTGTCAAGTCAAATGAGTGCGGGCTAGTTGGAGCATTCACCTTAAACCATATTAAACCGTAAAGTGTGGTTTTAAATCGTTTTAACCCATCGCATGTCTAGTTTATAGACACAATTAAAAAACCATTGTTTCATGCGAGAGGTTAAACAAAAAAAACGGCTCAAAATCAAATGGTCTTTATCCTTAATCCGTTTTACATCTTTATTCACGTTATCATGACGTTATCACTTCTTTTTCTTCCTGCCCTTGTTAGGTTATTTGGGGTTGTCGCAACCCTTTTTTAAGCTATGGCATAGCTTCTATCGCGGGCCTTGAGCGTGGGGACCGAATTCAGAAATTCCGTAACGAAAAAAACCTAACACCCCCCACTCCGACCGGCACAGCGGTGATACTTTTTAGTTTTTCCATCTATCGATAAATACCAGAACTTTTAATGACTTTTTGAAATATCACGCTTGTCTCTTTAGTTCAGCAACCCGCCTTTAGGTGGCATTGGTTGTATTGGAAAACTACCGTAATCAGCTGTTTGTGAGAAAGTATATAGGTGTATAGGTATTTATCATTTATGTACAACAGTGAATATCTGTACTCGTATAATTTGTGTAAAAATTTGATTTTTTATCGGTCACCACGCTCAAAGTGTAACTTGAATAAAATTAATATCAAAGAAAAAAAAACAAAGGAAAAAAAATACTGCAATAATAAAATAAATAAAAAAACTTGAGAGGTGTCAAGGAACACCCGGATGGAACGAAGTTATTGCATTGATATAAAACTAAAGATACGGTCGTCCGAACAATTTTGCTCGACGCGTTCGCCATACAGAGAATTGGTGTAGTCTGCTCGTTAACGTAACCTTGTATAAGCGGCGTGGCATTTTCGAGGTTTATAGAACATAAATAAAGCTTTTAATAAAATTTACTACCGCACCCGAAGAGAGACGATCGTGGACTAGTTCACTTCGGCTTAGGAAAGACCTTATTGGGACCACGTTTGTGGCGTCATTTTAAAATGCCGTCCGCCCAGTCCTTACGCAGTAATATATGTCAATGAGTTATTGTTATTATTTTTTAGAAATGAAAATATCTGGCTTGCTTTCTATAAGAGAGAGAGAGACAGACAGAGAAACATGCGACGCCGCACAGCTTACAATAGCTTACTATAGCAAAAAGTGTCGTGACAACTTTTCGTAAGATTTTTTCCGTTTAGCCCCCTTTCACAACGCGCGATAAGGAACTTCGTTCCAATAATTATAATTGCATAAGTTGATAAAAAATGCTATGCAATAGCTTTACCGTGGCAGTCTCCGAGTGCCACACGTCTTTTTTTTCGTTTGGGGTATCGTGTTACTGGACATTTTTTTGTTTCATCTAAATGTCCTCTATCCATACACACCACTTTCATCGTGGGTCGCGATTTCGAAAAAAAAAATAAAATGGCGGGCAGTTATACCATAACAATTCTATGCAATAGTTTTATGTCGTCTGACATGTTATTAGTCTACTTATCACTAATGATTGCTAAATTAATCAATTCACTATAATATAATCGACTAAATATATTTGTATGCTATTCTGAATGTGGTTACACTACATTGAAAAAGTGAAAACGTCACGCATGACATGAGTCATAGCTCTCAATATTGACAATTGACATAAACATTAGACACTGACAGTTCTCTGAAGTTGTGAACAGGTTGTTATTACAACGGAAAAGGTGTAAAATTAATAAGGTTTCTAATGCGTTAGCAGCCTTTACTTCTTACATATAATGTGAATATTTATCTCAATTGAAATACCGTTTGATGGGAGAGCGAGTACGTCTGCGAGGACCTGAAGAAATGGCTACGACTAGCACCGCCGTAGCGACGGTCACCGCACAAACACAGGAGGTATTCCAGATCTCTGTTGATTTATTCCTTATCTTTTCTATTTGATCATTTAATACCACGACACTGATATCTGTATGATTTTGTACATTTCGAATCTTATTGTTCTTACCGGCGCCATGGACAACTTTAGAAAATTCGGCTTGTGCGTTTTACGAACGCAATTTACAAATTTTAAACATGATTACTCTACAAAATCGGGATTGCTAAAGGATTTGAATGTGTTAGATCTTAGTAGAGTGATTGCGGGACCGTTTTGTACCATGACACTGGGGGATTTGGGGGCGAACGTGATAAAAGTGGAGAGTTTGGGTGGCGACGAGGCACGGCGATGGGGGCCGCCCTTTATAAACGAGAAGAAAGAAAACGATTCGTTCTACTACTTATCTGTGAACAGAAACAAGAAGAGTATCTGTATTGATTTCAAGTCACAAGAAGGTAAGAATTTTAGTTTGTCTCATCATGAATTTTACTTTATTATTATACCGGCACATCATTCTAACCTCTACTTAAATCCATAGTGTATTCTGTGAAAAGGATTTTACTTGATGATCATTTCACATCTTACTTTGATCAGAACTAACAGATACTATAATCAACCCTAATTACAAGTACACAAGTAAATGATATTTAATTATTATTTTCATCTGAGTCATTTTAAACCTCTCATCAGCCAGTACATGAAAAATCCCTTTTTTAAATCTGCATTTATTTTCAATCAGCACTAAGACTATGAACAAATCAGTTGTGTGAAAAAAATTTCTACAGATCTTCTTCTATTAGATTAACTGCCTTTCTTGTTGCCCTTGTCCCATTCGATTTGGCATCGGCCCATCACATATTGTACTTCCACTCCCTTGTCAGACGTCACAGCATCATGTACCCCTTTCTCTTTATATCATTCTTCACACAACCCATCCATCTACCGCAACATTTATATCCTGAATTTAAAACGTGGGCATGTAAATATATCTAAATATAGACATTCAACATATTATATTAAAAAGTTATTAAATTTCAGGAAAAAAAGTGATATATGACTTAGCAAGGAAATGCGATGTGCTGGTAGAAAACTTTGTACCCGGCAAACTAGACCAACTTGAGATTGGCTATGACAAACTTAAGGCTATTAACCCAAACCTGATCTACTGTGCCATCACTGGGTTTGGCTCCACAGGGCCTTATGCCAAGAAACCTGGGTGAGTTCCAAGTTCATTAACTTCTAAAAATCAGCGTTGAAAAACCTTCACGTGAATTTTAACTGTTTTACAGAAAATAAAATGTTCCAGTATCTTTATGATTTGTTGAATAAAGTTTTTTTCGCTATATTTAAAGTAAAATAGGTGAGATTTAAGCAATAAATTGAGAGTTGAAATCCATTAATTATTAAATTTATTAGCATGACGATAATCCTTCAGCACAAGCAAATCATAAATAAATCATGGATATTTATTAAGTTGATAATATCCACTGAAAATTTGCTATAATAACTAACATAAGATAATACCATGAATTTTCAGGTATGATGTAATAGCATCAGCAATGGGTGGCCTTCTCAACACAACAGGGGAACGAGACGGTGACCCAGTCAAGGCTGGCGTCGCCATCACTGATATCACCACTGGGCTACACGCCTTCGGTGCCATCATGACTGCCCTATACTTCCGCGAGAAAACAGGCAAAGGACAGAAAATTGATTGCAACCTCCTTTCTACCCAAATATCAAGCATGATCAATGTTGCCACGATTTATTTAAACTGTGGCATTGAAGGGCAACGTTGGGGCACCGCTCACGCCAACCTTGTCCCCTACCAAGCGTTCAAAAGTAAAGATAGTCACATGGTCATTGGTACAGGATCTAATCCCCAGTTTGCCGACTTCTGCAAGATTATTGGCAGGGAGGAGCTGATTACTGATGAGAGGTTCAAGGATAATTCGAAGAGAGTAGAAAATAGAGAAGAAATTATCAGAATTATTAGTGAAGTTATTAAGACAAAGACTAATAAGGAATGGTCAGAGATATTCAAGAACGTATCTTTTCCCAACGGTCCTATAAACAAAATGAAGGATGTGTTCGATGATGAACATGTAAAGGCGATAAAATTAGTGAAGGAACTGCCCCACCCTGATGCTGGGACAGTCAAGGTCGTAGGACCCCCCACTGTGTATGGATTGGGCGGAAACGACGCAAGAACAGCACCCCCCAAGTTGGGGGAGCATACTAAAGATTTACTTGCCAACTTTTTGGGTTATCATGACAAAAAGATTGAAGGTCTCTTTGAGAAAAAAGTTGTTCAGTAGTTGTAAGGAGTATACAAAAGAATTTATTTTGTAGAACTATATTTTTAGGTATCTGCGGTGCTTCTTGAATGTTTTAGCACAATGTAATTTATAAACTATGTTTTATATTTTTAGTTTTTTTATATGTGTAATAATGATTTTGTTTTGAAGAAAAATATTACCTACTTAGTTTATATGTCAAAGTTTTATGTTTTACCATATTTTTAAGTTCCAAATTGTTCTCAAGTAAGTGAAATAATTGTAATTTCTTTTTGAGAAAATAAATTCTTTAACCATATACACGGCCGCGTTATCGCCCGCATAGAGTCCGGTAATTAACCGACGGGATCGTATTAGTTTGATAGAACGTATTTTAGGCGTTAATCTATATTATATATAAACTATCTGTGTGCCAGGTTTCATCCACATCCATTCTGTAGCTTTTGCGTAAAAGACAAACAAACGTCCATCTACCAATCTTCACATTTTTTTTTGGTAGTAAGGTATATCTTAAGACCATTTTCACAAAATCGCGACATCTACATCAACTCGCTCTTGGACTTACAAATTCTGAGAAAACTGAGAAATTCCAAAACCAGGCATTTTTTTAGGTAATGTTTGTAAGAACGGGCATTATAGTGTATGTTTTTAATAAGTGTACAATGTTACATAAAACTCAAATATACAGTACAACATATTTGTTTTACTGATAATGATTTTTCACACTGAGGTGTAAAGCTCTGGTCACATTGAGGCGAATACCTCGTGAAACGCTGGGCAAAACTGCGTGTGTCGATTGTTTTAAAGATTAGGAAGTCACGCGACCATTAGCACCAGTTTGTTGAACTTCAGAACAAGGTTGGAAATGTATTTTTTATTATAATTTACGGAAAGTAAAAAAGTTCGTGTCCTTGCTATTTTACCGTTGACGAGTTCCCAAACAGTTGGGAGGAAACTTGTTTAAAATTCAGTTGCCAGATTTGCCCCATATATTGTAAACAAACAAGGCAAGTTAAATAAAAGTTTATAAAAAAAAATACATGATTTGTCTAGGACTGTTGACTCTTCCTGACTTCGCACCGACTATGGCCACTCATTTGTTGACACAATCGTTGCGATTGAATTTGTTCCCGTGTCCCACGCGGGATTGACTTCAGTTTGGCCAGAGCATTACCGAATGCCATTGCAAACATAAATATGTATTCTACCTATTTATTCAAAATCTCATCATCTTCCTGCCCTTATCCCATTCTATTTGGGGTCGGCGCAACATGTTTTCTTTTCCATTCTTCCCTGTTAGACGTCACAGTGGCATTTACTCATTAATTCTCTTTCATCATTCTACACACAATCCATCCATCTTTTCTTTGGCCTTCCTCTTCCTCTGCATCCATCAACATTAATATCCATCACCTTTTTAGTCATATGCGATTCATCCCTCCTCATAACATGTCCATACCTCGACATTCGATTACCTATCAACTTTTCTGTAACTGGCGCAACTTTTAAACTTCCTCTAATATACTCGTTCCATACCTTATCTATTCGTGTCACTCCGCACATCCATCTCAACATTCTCATCTTCGCTACATGCAATCGTTTTTCATCCATCTTTTTCAAAGCCCAGCACTCTGATCCATACAGTACGACAGGTCGAATCACGGACTTGTATTTTTTCCCCTTTATCTTGAGGGGCATCCGTGGGTCACATTTATTCAAAATCTATATAACAAATATAAAAAAGTCTGCCAAACTGCAAACAGTTTGTCGGCAGCGGGTACCTAATAGTGTTATTAACTAATCTATCAGAATTGGCGTAGTTTGATGTTGTTTAGTTTTTAGTTAAATATGCATTTAAAACTACAAATATATTTTAATTAATAAAATAATTTATTTTTGTAACAATTATTTTTATTTTTCACACACCTGTAGTTTGTGTTGTAGGACTGATTAGTAGCTCCAGATAAAGCATTCCTCCAAATAAATAAAATAAGTGTTGTTTTATTTTATCAAACTAGCCACTTTCTTGAGCCCCTATACGTAGGGTCTGATAAAAGAAGCAAATGCGTCAATCAAATGTACAGCTTCCATACATTAACTATGAAATCATCTCATCTAGCCATTTTTCAACTACGTTGGGTTCGGCTTCCAGTCTAACCGAATGCAGCTTAATACCAGTATTTTACTTGTAGCCTATCTGACCTCCACAACCCAGTTAGTACTGGGTAATACGATACCCTTTGGTAAGACTGGTTATCAGAATTTCAGACCACTGACTACCTTTAGCAACTGCCAAAGTTCTATAGCTACGAGTAAGTATATGGCGCCCGTGCTTTCCGAGGCACGGTCACATTGACTAATAAGTACTTACAGTTGCTAATATTGCATCAGCAAATAACCAAAACCCGCTACTAGTTTCCGCAATCTATATAAACAAATATACATAGATAAGATATGCGAGTCTTACGTAACGAGGGAGATGAGAGTAGGTATATTATACGAGTTTATCATAATAATATATGGAGATTAAAATAGCTTGTTAGGTTAAAATATCTTTAGGTTACTGTGTGACGTGATAAATAGGCATAGATATTGATATTATTCCATGAGCGCAAAAAGCAAATCATAAAAAATATGCTGTATGGCATTTCGTGACTTGAATGGTCACAAAAACATGATCTCTGTAAATTATCAGAAGTTAAAAAAAAAAGAAAGAATGTGCCAAATAAGAACATTATTTATTTGGCACATGCTACACACAAGTGCAACAGCAATAAAATAAAATAAATAAACAATAAACACGTAAAAGAGTGTGTCACATATCTCACGACTGCGCCAAATATGACCAGCATAGCTAGCTATTCACAACCACTCGATTGTCAGTCGTATCCAATCGATCGAATGTACTATCGAAAATCGCTATTCACAAAACCGAAGAAGATTATCAATCCTGCCGACAGCTATTTGCTATCGAAAATGCAATCAAATCAGAATTACGACGCCATTTTGTACTATACGATACACAAGAGTAGTTGCGTATCCATTTAAAATTAAAATATTTTTTAGATTGTTTTTGATTATATTTTTAGTTACTCGACGGATATTCAGTACAATCTATAGAAATACTCATCAAAGATAATTTATTGGCTGCATAAAAAAATTCACCACGAATGTTTGTGTAGGTACTACCATGTCGATCGAATCTGTGAATATATAGCATTTTCCAAACGTTCGATCCAAAAGTCTGATACTCGAAAGAGTGTCACGAATAGTCACGATCGATTCGACTTCGATTCGATTGTTTGTGAATAATTTTACAGTTCAGTAAACTGCCGAACAACTAGTGCCCGACGTTAGTTTTCAACTGGACCAACAACAAGACACGGATTATGGTTTTTTATGGAAAACTTTTACAACTTATTCATAGATTAGGCAAATTCCGGCAAAGCTTCATTGTAAGTGCCGGGTATCCCCCAAATCCTTAGCTCGTTTACGCTTTTCGTGCAGGAAACCGAAAGTTTAGATAAGTAAGAGCATGTAACCAGCACAGACTCACTTCCGTCTTTTTGTAATTATAAATATTTGTTATGCGTTGTATGTTTAAGTGCTGCTTTTTAGGCTTCCGTAGCCGAATGGCAAAAAACGGAACCCTTATAGATTCGTCATGTCTGTCTTTTATTCGGAAACTACATATTAAGACTACACAGTTGAAACTTGGTAGGTAGATGTATTCTGCAAACCGCATCACGATTTTTATACAAAAAAAAAAACAAAGATAAAGGGAGGTTTCCCCATACATGGAACTGAAACTAAAAAATCTTTTTTCATCAAACATAATAATATTCGTCTATAGGTAGGCCTTCCAAAATGACGTTGAGGTTCCTAAAACCATTTTTTTTATATGCTGCGCAATGAAAACTTTCAAACCAAAATTGGTTTGAACGATATGTAGTAAATAGTTATTGAGATTAGCACATTTAAAAAAACCGCAAATGTAACTTTGTTATTCATACAAACACCATGAAAAACAAACTTATCACAAAATATGTTTTTCTGTTGCCGCTTTAACAAGAAATAATACAAATTAAAAGAGGCTTCCCTACTACGATGGTACGGAACCCTTCAAGTGCAAGTCTCACTTGGCCAGTTTTTTAGTTATTTTCTGAGCACGTTATGCGTAATGCGACAAATAAATATTTTTATCTTTTCTTTTTACCATGCACCTAGCCTTTTCCCAACTATGTTGGCGTCGGCTTCCAGTCTAACCGGATGCAGCAGGAGCTGAATAGTGAATACCAGTATTTTACATGGAGGGACTGCCTATGTGACCTCCACTAACTTTTCTTTCTTTCTTTTCTTGTAATATAAATGTATTGTTACAGCAGGAGCGTGTGGCAGTGATCACGTTGCGGCCCACGCGTTTACAGTCGCGCAAGAAGGTAGTGTGGACCGAGGACACCGTCGACAATGAGCACATGAACAAGAAGAAGTCGAAATGTAAGCGTTATAGAGTTCATTTTAACAAGACAGACTATCTTTAGTTACCAAAAGTTAGGGAGACAAGACAATCCGCTTAAGCCAGTCAGAAAGAGGTTTATGTCCATGCAATTATTGTTTATTTTGCCATCGACCCTCTAAGAATAGTGATGCCATAGGTCCGTCTACGTAATTTTGGCTCAGTGTTCGGAATTCCCCAAAATGAGAAATTTAAATCAGTCTGACAAAATACAATAAAATAATTTTATTTCGTGGTGATCTTCAAATAATTATTATTGACATAGGTAGTAATTCCCTTACGACGTATTAACACCGCGATTTTAGATTAAAGAAAATGAATATTTTTTAAAGATTGCAACATTTGCATCGTCCTTTCCCGTTTTGACATAATTATGAAACGTCACTTTTCTTTTTCGCGCGTTAACGACACCGCAAGAAAAAGTTCTTTCTCGTCAAATTATTCGCTTAAAAATAAGTTTACGTTATATTCTACCGAAATAACAAAATAGTGAGTGACAAAAAGTGTAATATGTGCAGCATTAGTGAAAATCGTAAACCTGAGACGCAGAAATCTGAGCAAATACCTACAGACAACGCTCGCGCAGCCGACCACAGCAGTGAACTTGGATGTAACCATTAGGCGTAAGAATGCCTGGCTATAACTGACCTCCGGATACGTGATATCTACAGTGCTTATTCAAGCGATACGATGGTCATTAACACTGTAAACCACATGTGTGCTGTAAGCTTCATAAAGCTTTTTCCAGTGGGTGCGCGACACCCCAGTAACATATATTTCCTATGTACTAGCTGGAATTTGAACTATCAGTGCGTGACACGAGATGTCCTTAGCAAAGTCATTGGACTATGCTTACACTGAAAATAACTATACTGGGTATAGCAGGTGAGCTACATTTCCATGTAAGCATATACCCTATGTTATTAACTGCATAGCAAACTATCAGTGTGTGGCACGAGATGTCCTTAGCAAAGTCATTGGACAATGCTAACACTGAAAATACCTATACTCTGCATATCAGGTGAGTTACATTTCCGTATAAATTTTAAGCATATACCCTGAGTTATTAGCAGCTTACCAAACTATCAGTGCGTGGCACGAGATGTCCTTAGCAAAGTCATTGGACAATGCTAACACTGAAAATACCTACAATCGGCATAGCCGGTTTTCGGAGTTCCATCTCCATGTGATGTTTGTGTGTTTTGAGTCATCATCATTCTCTTGCCCTTATCCCAATTCATTTGAGGTTGGCGCAGCATGTCATCTTTTATATTTCTCTATTACTTGAATGATTCCAACGGAAAAACTACCATCCAGAAATATGCTTTGCATGAAAACATATATCCAACGTTACTAACCACATAGCAAACTATCAGTGCATGACACAAGATGTCCTTAGCAAAGTCATTGGACAATGCTAACACTTAATACCTAGAATAGACATCACAGGGGAACCCTATTCTACTATGAACTTCGGTCAGCTAAATTTATTAATATGCTTTTTTAACCTATGAGCATGATGGTTGCGAGACAACCTTGCTTATCCAATGTGCAATATAGTCTTGCTAATGCATATACTCTTGCAGTGAATGGGGACCATACTTTGCCACCTGGTTTCCTATCAGCAAGTAAAAGGTAGGTCAGTGGGTCGTCTTAGGGGCGGTTACTTGGCTGCCTTATTTGTATTCTACTGGCTGACACACATTTGTCATGATTGCACATGCTTTAGTATGAGATATTCTCTGCATGTTATGGCCACATTAAGTGAAATCTTTTCATAGCTTCTTCATCGAGTATGATATTATGGAAGCATC
The DNA here is from genome assembly GCA_949774965.1 of Diarsia brunnea. NCBI lineage: Eukaryota > Metazoa > Arthropoda > Insecta > Lepidoptera > Noctuidae > Diarsia > Diarsia brunnea. Next base: position 20,581,867 of record OX459000.1, read on the forward strand.
ATTGGTTATAAATCAAAGTTACATAATTATGCATGTAACCAACCAAATGCAAAACTGGCGAAATGTGGGTGTCTGACACCTCTGCCTAACCGTTCGAGGATTACAGGCGTAATGTTATGTTATGCAAACAATGTTTGTATAACTGTTTATTTTCTGAATAAATTAAATAAAACATGGTGGTAAATGCACTGTAATGTCCCAATACATAAAAACTATTAGTATTGAGAGGGAAAAGGTTTATAGACTGACAAAATTTCGAGGTCTTAACAGCCTGTCAATGTACAGATGACCTTATCAACCAAACCCTTTTTAGTTCCAAATCAAATTATTTCCACTCCGAGACCCGACCCCCTCTTAGGAAAAGATAATAGTACCATTATATTGTAAGGCCCAATGTAAAATAACAACCCTAATAGTAACTCGTTGCTATACCTAGCAATCTATGGCTTCAATATTAAATTAATCATGTTGTAATTTATTTCTGCCTAAGAGTATTTTCAGAGAAAATCACTTAAACCATACTTAATAATAACAGATAACTTGTTATGTCTGATAAATTTATCATAGATACGCTAGATATTCATAGATAACACTCAAGTATTGTATGCAGTAAGCATGTAACCTGCATTAAATAATATTTAATTCCTGAGGAGATGGGCAGACCTAAATTACAGCATAGTAAAGAAGAATGTTAATTTGTTATCTGGGCACAAAATGTACACACTTGATAGTACAAGTAAGTACTAAAGTGATATAATTGAAAACAAGGGGGGGAGGGTGCATGGGAGTGCTAACATGAAGGGATTGTGGTTAGAACATCAAGACATCAGGTGCCATATGTTTTACGTAACAAAATTGCTGGAGCTTTTATTGATAAGGATATTATGTCAGAGAACTCTAATAGACAATGTGTGGGGGAAACTTAGTAAGTTTTCCTATATTCTTTATAATATTATGCTGATTAAGATTATAAATAAAACCGCACTGCTGGTAGCTTACCACGGTTTGGTTGTCTTTACTCTGCAGTATAGACTTATATTTTGGGGTAATACTTTTATAAGTATTATTAAGATAAGTAAATCATGAGCCTGATTGGAGCTCATTCAAAATAAAATTCACAAAATCATGCAAGCAGAATTTTTAAAATACCGACAGTAGACACTGTATATTTATGAATCATGTAATTTTGCTAAAAACAATATGCATTTATATAAATCTGTCGAAAGCCTATGTTGCTCAGATAAACTTCACACATTGCTGCATGCATCACAAAAGTGTATATTTTTGCAATGATGACAATCTGGGTGCAGATTGTACACTAAAATATATACGCAAATTAAAGACAGTAAAAGCCTCAATGAATTTAAAAAACAGATTCTTACCATTATTGATAGACAAAGTGAAAACTGTTACAGTATTGACATTTAATTTGCCAAGTTGTTGGTCATCTGCCTCGTTGAGCTATGGTTTGCAAGCACCGCTGAGAATGAGGTTCTGGGTTCTATTCGTGGATCATGGAAAGTGTTATTCCATCAGGAATTTCTCAGTAGCAGCCACAGAGTATGGATTTGTGCTCAGTTAATGACAATAGGCTCGCCCCTGTTACATGGGACTTAAACATGATGATGATGAATGTGATGTTATGTATACTTATGTGTCTATTTACATTAACATTTTTACTTACATCGTCAAAACTTTGACATTTGATGCATACATGTAATTTTAATTTTTAGTGAACCAGATTCTATTGTAATGTTTTTATTTTACTTTTTTTGAAGCAATTTAATTTTATGTACCTAATTGGAGAAACTTTATGTGTGCCCAATAACATAGATATTATTTACTTATGATCACAAAATTAATGAATTTGAATTCCGATGGAATATACCACCTACTATTTACTTATGATCACAAAATTAATGAATTTGAATTCCGATAGATTCAGGGTGATAATATAGAGCAAATTTTAAAACAAAGATATTTGTTATTCTGCAAGCTCTAATTTTTACCCATTGGAGTAACAAAACAGTTGTTAGGAATATCAACCACAAATATTTTAAAGTTTCTTATATTTCAAGTGAAACTGGTTTTTTGAACTCCATATCTAACTTCATACAGTACAACACAAACAGCAGATCAAATCAGAGCTGACATCAGACATATAACAATCTATAATTATTATTTTATTATAGTTATCAATTCAACATGCACTATATCCTTAAGGTAATAATACTAAAGCTCTATTGTACCTAAAGTAAGGAAGTCATAAGTACCTAGGCGTTTTATCACCAAAGAGTGATATAGTAGGCCTATAATGGTAACCATTGTTACTGCTTGTACTATAAAGGTTTTTAACAGAGCATTTTGGTTCTATAAGATTAAATAGAATTTAATTTTTATAGTTTACCTCTTAGAACGCTTACAGGACCATACGAATCGTTAAAGTGTTGCATAGTAAAAAAAAAAAAAAAAAAAAAAAAAAATGCTCATTTGGTGCTACTTAGTACTAAAGACGACCTAACAAACACTTTTATTTATCTATTATGCACTAATAATGCGTAAAAATAAGTTTTACAGTTCAAGTACTGTAACAGTATCGAAAATACTATTCAAGGATCAATCTGCACTGTACCTTACACAACCACTACGTAACCTTTTAACTTCTTAAAAGTTCTCTCAACGTCGCTATGGGGCTAGTTCTGTAAAAGTCATAACAACTCTTCTAGAGTACTAAATAGGACCCCTGGTGCAGCTGCTACATAACTTAATAGCTCTATACGTGAGTTTGTGTTACTGCTACGAGACAAGAGATGATCTAATTCGTTTTTGGTGAAAATATGGCTGCTATTTTCTGCCATGATAGCACATTGACAACACGGCACGAGCCAATGTGTAATAGCAGCCTGCATAGTCGGGACAAGTACTTATTGTATTAATTTAAATTTAATTAAAACATAAAAAAATATGAAGGCGCATTGTCAAATTTGAAATCAGCGTAATGATTTAATTGATACAATTTTTTTTCGCAAGTGCAAGTTACGGCAGAGTAACGGTCCATGAATGTTTTGTGTTTTATCCTTTTACCCGACTGCAAGGGAAGGGTTTTTCAATACAAAATTGTTACGTTTAGCAACAATGGAAAATGACTAAAGCATATGTTACCGATATTATTTGTTTTCTTGGGGAACACTCACGACAAGTGTGATAAAACACATCACTGGAATTGTTTACAGTGCAAAATACAAACATGTTTTGGTTGCTTTTATAGTGCAAATTTGTCACCATGAGACCCTTTATGTAATGTTTATTTAGGGTTTTGTAAACGTTTTTTTCATAGTAGTAGTTAGTACACTCTAATACATTATCAGGACTTTTATAGTACCAAATTTCGTTACTTGGGTAATGTTCACAAATTGACATCCAGAATTATTTGTGTTTTAATTACTTATTGAATTATTGCAGCAAACTCTAAACATCTACCTATGTCAATAATAATTATTTGAAGATCACCACGAAATAAAATTGGGAATCAAACGAGCTTACCAGTTAAGCGAAGTCTTGATTCTAATTTTATGAGTGGTGATCTGAAAAATAATTATTACCCACCCACCACTAGCTAACAACCCCAAAGCTGCAATAATTAATCTACCTAATTCAATGTTAACCTTTCAGGAAATCAAAATGAATGTAGGCATTTGGAACTACTCTGTATAGGAAACAGAGTTTGTTCCTAATGTTATGATCTCTAAAATAAGTGACGTTTCATAATTATGTCAAAACGGGAAAGGACGATGCAAATGTTGCAATCTTTAAAAAATATTCATTTTCTTTAATCTAAAATCGCGGTGTTAATACGTCGTAAGGGAATTACTACCTATGTCAATAATAATTATTTTTCAGATCACCACTCATAAAATTAGAATCAAGACTTCGCTTAACTGGTAAGCTCGTTTGATTCCCAATTTTATATAGGTACTCAAACAAGATCACTTACATAATATATTATTTTTTGCACCCGAAAATGTTCTAGAACACATCTTTCTCAAATAATAGTATCATCATTACTCAATTCGAAGGAAACAAATATACGGAATTTCCTTCGAATGTAAGGATTTTTCCGGAAATCTTATTCGTACATCTGGGAGACCTATCTATGAAGAATCTCTAAGCTTCGAAATTTGGGAGTCTTGCTTTTAAAATACCTCAAATTTAAACTTACGCCTTTTACGTCACCAGGTTGCTGCATATACGAAAAGCCGAAGAAATTCGACGAGTCAGACTCGGAGGACAGTGACGACGAATGCGAGCACTGCTTCGGGCACGTGGAGAAGAAGCGCGGGAAGCATAATCATCACGAGCATCAAGATGACTGTCCGCAGCATGGACAGGGTGGAACCGCCACGCTCACCATCACTGAGGTAGGTCCTACCACCTGCCTTCTATAGCTTCATAATATACCATACATACATAAACTCACGCCCTTTTCCCATGGGGGTAGGCAGAAACCACTGAACGCTACAATCCTTACATACTCCTTTTGCCTCATTCACGTTCATACATCTGGTCATACACGCACGCCGGTTACGAGTACTACGCACCTGTCCTTTCTGAAGAACGTGAAATAATATACCATCTCAATATGAATGATGTAACCAAGGTTTTATAACAATATTCTGATTTAAAAGAGTATTTATGGAGTGTCTTGCCCGTTCTTCTCTATAGAAATCTGGGAATGTAGCAACATTTCTTTATTGTATTTGTTTCGACTATTCAATAGTGCCTGTAACTGGCCTACTTGAAATAAATGCTTTTATTTAGATTTTTGATAGCTTAGTTGTAGGGTTTTAGCATGGCAATGGTGGTCAACACCCTTTCCTTATTATGTCTTTGCACGAACCAAAACAAGAACAACAAGTTGTGGTTTAATTTAGAATCTCAATGCAAATGATACAACCAAGATTTTGTAACAATATTTTGATTTGAAAGAGTGTCCATGAAGTTTCTTTCCTCTGCCTTGTTATAGCCAACGTAGTGAGGGTGGCGAAATTTGAGCTAATAACATTTAAAATGCTGTCTTGCTTACTTACACAAAGTTCTTACAGTACCCGGTGATAAACATTACACATCGACCTTTGGAAATTGGTGTATTTTATACAAAGAATAAAAAGAATTATCAAAAGAAGCAAATCATAATTGTTTTAACAGCTCCTAATAGATACCGGACTGTTTGTATTTCGTGCGACAGAGATAACGCTCTACGAAGCCGAAATTAGCCGATTGTCTCTTTCCAAAGGTCGATGTGCAATATTTATCGCCGGGTACTGTATTTTCCTAGTTACATTCTAAACGTAAGTGTAATAGAGTTCATTTTAAAACGACAAACTAAACTTAATGACGAAGAATTGGCTTAAGCCGGTCAGAAAGAGCTTTAAATCCATACAATATATCTTTAGTTTGCCATCGACTCTCTAAGAATAGCAAGTATTTAAAAACTAAATCTAATAAATTGACTATATTTACAGACAGAAACTGTAACAGCCGTGCCTGCAGCAACGATCACACTTCAGCCGAGTGAAGCCGCGCCTAATCCCAGCGAAGATGTGCCTAAACCCAGCGAGGATGCCCCTAAACCTAGCGAAGCCGCACACGCACCGGCGGCACCTGCGCCACCTGACAAGAAGAACGAGTAACAAACACATACACACACATACATAATTATAAATACTGTTGAATGAGTCAGTTTACGTGTTTCTTGTCGGAATTCATTGAAATGAAGTACTGCTGTACAAGGACCTTTTGGCGCGTGGCGAAAATCGGAACTAACACCTCCATCATTTACTCAGATTTTGCAAAACTGTCAAAATCACCGTGATCTTTGTTCTCTTAACAATAACGTTGTAGTTTGGTTGTTGCTCAGGTAAAATAACATGGAAATGACTAAAATACTGATAAAACCTTATTACGGTTCTGAGACAGCATCATCTGCATATCTGACTTCCACAACTCAGTTAGTATTGGGTAATAAATGGGAACCTCTTGGTAAGACTGGTTGTCAGTTGTCAGACATTCAGGCCACTGACTACCTGTAACGACTGTCAGAGATCTACAACTGACAGTCGGGACCACAAGCTTTACGTGCTTTCCGAAGTACAGAGGAAACCGAGCTTGACAAACGCGCCTTAACCTTAAAAATCCGTTTTTATATGGGGTGGGCCCACTCTTGACCTCAATCTTGTCCTAAGGGCAGAGATGAGGTCGACGATAGAACGAGCTAACCCAGAAGGAGCCTATTTACTCGCGACTTAAATATATTGGGGTTATAATGAACTCGGGAAAACCGACGCAGGCAGGGAGTTCCACGAGCTCTTCAACTATACCTAACTACAAACAACTATAACAACTTATTTAACAGACTCGTAAAACATGAACTTTCCCCAATTTAAGACCATAATAGGTAGACTAATTCGCTGTGTGACTGATTGATTGAATCGATAGAAAATTGATAGACATATTGTAACTACTAATTGATGAAGACATGAAGAGAATCATGAGAAAAGGCCATTTAATTTTTGTTTCAATTTTGTTTTTTAAACCTCAAGTTCTAAAAAATCGTCTCGCATATTCCCAAGTTTGCACATATAGTTGAACTATAACTTTCGAGAATTGCATGGTATGTTAATCTAAAATGTTACAGTACAAGTACATGCACATTATATTGTTATTCGTCATAATTGCTAATTTTGTGACATTTGAATAATTTAATTAATAATTAGGTATGTTAATTTAATTCACGTGCTGTTTGTGTACCTAAATGTAACTTATTCCTTATTTTATTATGTTAAGTAACTTAGGTGTAGCGATTAAACCTTTTATTTCATTTTATTTTGGTTTCATTTTTATTTGTTTAGTTACGGAGAGTCGACACTTATCGAGAATTTGCTTGAGCCGATCAGAAAGAACTTTGTGTCTGTTGCTTGAGCCGACCAGAAATAACTTTGTGTCTGTTGCTTGAGCCGATCAGAAAGAATTTTGTGTCTGTGGCTTGAGCCGATCAGAAAGAACTTTTATGTCCGTGCAATAAAACCTATAAAATCCTTGTGAGGATTTAGATGTCACCGACTAAAGAACTTATGTCTTTATTGCTTTTAAGTATAAAGTTTGACGCAGACAAAGCGTCTATTGTCGCACGCTCTAGATTGCACGAGCACCCATTTTGCACTTTAAAGCAGTACTTATACACTCCTTTATTCAGTAACATCAAAAAAATTGCTCGTTGATTTTATCATTTAGCGACAACGGACCCAGAAGTAGCAGTGCCAGAAGTCTCCGCCTCGTTTCGTTCAGACGACAAGACACGTCAGACTATTAGTTTTACTGATTTGACATTAAAATCTTGCTAATCGGCTCAAACAGGTGCCGTGTGGGATAGTGCAGTTATTAGATTATCATTAAACTAAATTGTGGTGCCTGTTGGAATTATAGAATTGATGTAATGTTAAATAAATATTAATGTTGTTAAGTAGGATTACCATTGTATGAAATTAATAAACTTCAACTAGTAACATTGAAAATAACACTATAATATGATAATAAATGGGCCTACAATATTTATTACGCCTATAATCGATTTAAAATATTCAAAATTGCAATAAAATTACATAAATTGTTACTTAAATCTTTTTACAAATGTAGTTAAATCAATGTTAGTAAATACCTACTCTATAATCCACGCACATTTAGCCGCATATTATTATTTATAATTTTAGATCTATAATTTTTGTAAACAAAGGACTTCTAGGTTTTAACGAATTATTTGTACTACGTAACTTAGTACAAGTTCATCGTTTACAAAAATTATAGCTCTGGCGCGGAGTATGATTAGAGAGGCGTAGAGTAGTGATTGTTAGAACTTCGCACATTTTGTGTGAAGTTGTTGTCAGCGAATATCGTTTATTTTCCAATAAAAGAGATAAACATCATGTAATATTTGTTAATTTTATTGCATTCAAAAACCTGCTGAAATCACCCTCCTCATATGTTTTTAAATGTCTAAAAACTGAAAACCTGTCGGTAGTTTTTGACGCAATTACACTTAGTCGTGGAACTCCGACAGACGATCAAGAGTGTAAAAGAATGGGGCTGAGTAAGTCCGTCTTCGTACGATCTTGTTCGATAAATACATCTTGTCCCTGATAGGGATGTTCACTGACTAAAAAAATAGTCCGTCTGTTTAGATTATCGAAAAATATTGGATACGTATTTTTTTACCAAATCAATAAAAATTAACGAAGATAAAACGCGTCAAAGATTTGAGTGGGGGGTTGTGACGTCACTCACCGGTAAAAATGTCATACTAATGTCTTAGAATAAGACGTCTAAGAGTTTTCAAAGCACTGTATCGTCTTCATTGTTTGTTTACGTGAAAAAAGAAAAAATACGTGGCCAATATTTTTTGGAAATCTATCTGACGGACTTATTAGTTTTTTTTGTTAACTACCCTATTCGAGTACCTATATCCTTTCGAGCTGCTCTGAATACGAGCTAACGACCAAGTGTAAAAGCGTCATTAGGGTTACGCCACATCTGCCAGGGTTGCGGAATTTCTTCGAAAGAGTTACCGCGGCCCTGGAACGCAAAGGGCAAGCAGAAGGGAAGGAACCCTATGGGTTTTAGTCAGTAACAGTCTGACACATAAAGAGGAAAGGTAAGAATTTTTGTGTTACGAGTACGATTTAACTCAATTTAATATGTTGGATAGTCGATTTATCGAGAAAGGTTATAAGCTATATTATGTGACGCGGACGAAGTTGCGTGAGTCAGCTAGTAAATAAATAAAACATTAATATTCATTCGATATATAATTTATTGAAACATTGCATACATTAGACTTACGATTATCAGTCGTTAAACAGAACAGCAATAAAGATACCTATTGTCATAATGAGGGGATACATATCATTAAAGAGTAGGTATATTATTTATAAAGGGCGTTAAAATACCCTTTACGAAGCCGAAAAGCACTAATTGTTCTTGGCCATACGTCCTTAGTTACGCAGATATTGGTGGTTAAAGTTCCAAATTTTTCAAAGTTTTTTTTTGCAACTTAGACTTTACTTTTATTACGTTTAGTTTTACCGTAAAACATGATATTACACCCCCAAAAAAAAAAGTAGTTGCCCAGCAATAATTATATAATAATTTTTACGTAGGGATACTTAAATTGATTTACGGAATGCTTGGTTCACGGCTTCGATAAGGGTTCGTTACACCCTGTATACAGATGGAAGAGGTCGTTTACACTCTGTATACAGGGTGTAAGAGGTCGTTTACACTCTGTATTCAGGCTGGAAGAGTTCGTTTACACCCTGTATACAGGTTGGAAGAGTTCGTTTACACCCTGTATACAGGTTGGAAGAGTTCGTTTACACCCTGTATACAGGTTGGAAGAGTTCGTTTACACCCTGTATACAGGTTGGAAGAGTTCGTTTACACCCTGTATACAGGTTGGAAGAGTTCGTTTACACCCTGTATACAGATTGGAAGAGTTCGTTTACACCTTGTATACAGGTTGGAAGAGTTCGTTTACACCCTGTATACAGGTTGGAAGAGTTCGTTTACACCCTGTATACAGGATGGAAGAGTTCGTTTACATACACCCTGTATACAGGTTGGAAGAGTTCGTTTACACTCTGTGTACAGGATGGAAGAGTTCGTTTACACCCTGTATACAGGCTGGAAGAGTCCGTTTACACCCTGTATACAGGGTGGAAGGGTCATTGACGCGCAATCGCCATGAATTTAAGTTAATTCAACACGTAATTCTACCCTACATAAACTTTTCGACGGGTATTTAACATAGTGGTAAGTTTTGAATTGAACAGCAGATTTTTTAAATAAACGACAAAATAATTCAACAACATTTACGCGTCAACGGCCATTACACCGCGTATATTTGGAAGTATTATTGCATCTTAATCATTCTGTTGGCTATCAATAAATAGGCTATTTTGATTACATTTAGGCATTCTTAATCACAATGAGCTATGTCAAGCAGTGGACGTCGGAATCACATAATATCTTTTGCGATAATACTATACTCCCCGCTAAGAGAAGCTATAATTGTTGTAAATAAAGAACTTCTACTAAGTTACGTAGCGACAATTCAATCAGCTATAAATAATTCCAAATTCGATTTAGTTGCGATGTAAAACCTTGTCGCCTATTGTTTTGAGGTACCAGAAAACGTCTGACAATGGGGTTTCCAGTACCACAAAACATTACACGAAAGCACTTTAAATCGCTAAAATATAACCCGACCAAGTAAAATTACTCGTTAGTTTATTACACGTATGTTACTTTGAGTGTCCATGGATTTTCTTGCTCGTTCTTCTCCATAGAGATTACGCTAGGGAATGGGCAACTACAGTACTTTCACAAGTTATTATGCCTTTTTATGACTGTAGCTTCGTTTAATGTATTTTTTTTTACAATAAAGTTACATTTATTTTAATGAATCATTATTGTATCAATATAGTATTGTTATTCTGACATTCAAAAGTGCCTTTAATGGTTTAATTGAAATAATAATTTGAGTTTGTGTTAATTGAATTTGGAATTATTTATTATAAGTTATTTGTTTACAAAAATTATAGCTCTCGTGGCGCGGAGTTTATATGCATACTTCAAAAGCAAAATAATTACATTTAAGTATTTGATAAACAATAAATGCTTGGAGAGAATCGGAGGTCTATGTCCAGCAGTGGACGTCATTCGGCTGAAATGATCATGATGATTAAATCGCTTTGATTTGTTTATAGATACGGGTGTAAGACTCGAGGTCAAGGACAATAATTAAATTATTATCAGCTTAATCCTAATTTTTTTCATAATTTTAGTACTAATATTTTTTTTTACATTTTTTTTATATTTCAACAAAAGTTACATGAGTGGGTAATATACAAATCGTCTGCCAAACTGCAGGACAGTTTTTCGGCAGTGTTTGATGTTTAATTCAGCGTATAATTTAATTAATTATACAAATACAGTCAAGAATATTATATCTTTAGCACATTGCTCATCATTATAGCTTCAATTTAAATAACTTACAGTATAACCATGTAAGCACCACTTATGACTGTGCCACTGGTTATGACACCTGTCTTCGAGTCTTTATTTTAAAATAACCGAGTATTTCGAAATAATACTGAACTGGTGGACCTCAGTAGAGCTTCCGAAAGAGTGGGTCTTAAAATAAACATGGACAAAACCAAGGTCCATGTTGAATGCCCATGTAACACCCACTCCTATCAAGATCGGAGACTCTACACTCGAAGTTGTGGACGATTATGTCTACCTGGGACAAACGGTCCAGTTAGGTAGGTCCAACTTTGAGAAACAGGTCAATCGTCGAATCCGACTCGGCTGGGCAGCGTTTGGGAAGCTGAGTAGTATCTCCTCGTCCAACTTACCACAGTGTCTCAAGACGAAAGTCTATGACCAGTGTGTGTTGCCAGTGATTACATACGGGACCGAAACGTGGTCGCTCACAATGGGCCTCATCAGAAAGCTCTAAGTCACCCAAAGGGCAATGAAGAGAGCTATGCTCGGAGTTTCCTTGCGTGATCGAATCAGAAATGAGGACATCCGCATGAGAACCAAGGTACATAGCCCGAAGAATTGCCAAACTTAAGTGGCAGTGGGCAGGGCACATTACTCGCAGAATGTGTGGGGATGATGATGGGGCCGGAAAGTTCTGGAGTGGCGACCGCGAACCGGAAGACGTTGCGTTGCGTGGCCTCCCACTAGGTGGACCGTGCACCTGGTGAAGGTTGCGGGTGCCCGCTGGATGCCAGACGTGAGATGTCGGACGACACCTGGGGGAGGCCTATGTCCAGCAGTGGACGTCTTTTGGCTAAAATGTTGATGATAAATGATGACTGAACTGGTGGTTTAGTGAATTAGACTTATAGCCAGACAGTAGGTTACTGACTGGGCTAAAGGCCCAGAGAGACATTTAAACTTTGAGGGCCGAGACGAACCTTGAAAATACAAAAACACGCTTTTATTCGTTTTTGAACTGTCATGATTAATAACATTATCATTTATACACACACAGACACAAAGAGTGACAATAATTATTAAAATCACCAATACAACTGTCTCAGTTCATATGTCTCAAGGATGGCTTTTTTCATCAAATAGTCATTGAAGACACAAATATTTACTGCCGCGAATCCTATTTTTATTTAACATATAATACAACCAGACACTGACCGGCAAATTGCAAAGAACGTAAGAAAATTCGGTTTTCGCGGGTACCTTGTCGATTTCACCATAACGGTAACCATTCAGATTACATCAATGACTGAGGAGAACCGAGCATTACCAAGCCGAACACTCCGGTGTATATCTCCCGCCTACACTACACCATTACGGCATTATAAAGTATTTAAAAAAAAATATGTCACTATCCACCAGTGGCAGACAAGCCGGGGGTGGATGCCGATAATCATCGCATTTGGATATTCATAATATTTCTTTACAATTACAAATCAGACATTTAACATGATTTTTGTAAGTATATTCTGCAGTTAGCCTGCCTTTCAAGCTATAAAACTTCTTCGCAGCGAAGTTCCGGCGCGATTATATACAGTTAATATAATTAATATTAATTATAATATTAAAGCTACGTTTAACAATTTCTTAAGTACATTTAATCAGCGGTGATTCACCTCCTCAGTTTTCTGGAATAAAAAAACACCTTTAAATCTTTATTCCGTATGATGGTTAATAATAATAATTAACTAGCAACGTACCTACATCTTCCGGGCAAACAGAAATATATCGCCCTCGCTCCCCCCTATTGGGACTAACAAACTACCTACATCATCTGCATAGCCTTTTCCCAACTATGTTGGGGTCGGCTTCCAGTCTAACTGGATGCAGCTGAATACCAGTATTTTACATGGAGCGACTGCCTATCTGACCTCCAAAACCCAGTTAATACTAGGTAATTCGATACTCTTTGGTAAGACTGGATGATGTCAGAATTTCAGGTCATCGACTATACCTGTAACAACTGCCAAAGATCTTTAGATGGCATCCGGGACCAACAGCTTAACGTGTTATCCGAGGCACGGAGGAAACTCGGTATGTCGGGCGATCACCTATCCACAGAACGACCTAGGCAAGCACAGCTTTACCTAAAGATCGACCCGAGTGGCAGTTCTTATTAAGCCACGAGCTCCTCACCAACAAACTAACTCCTAGGTGTGGGGCAACGTTTTAAAAAAAAAAAAAAGCTACGTAGAACTTAAAAATAAATGGCGAAATGTGGGTGTACGTTAGTACACCTCTGCCTAACCCTTCGGGAATTAATTACTGGCGTGATTTTAGATGAATGTTTAATGTCTTGTTGTTCTAGCGCTCGCAAGAACAGATGGTGAGCATGAAGTCCAACTACTTAAAAAAATTTTAAGTTTCTCGAATAAATTCCGTTTCGCTAGTGTCATATAAGCCCCAAAACGATATGTACCTGTTCAAAGGCTTCTCCTTATAGGTGACGGCCTTCCTAGCGCGCCGCGTGCGTCCGTCGCTGGCGTCCCCGCCGCCGCTGCCGCTGTCACTGTCGCGACTGTCGCGCCGCGTGGCTGTGCTGTCCATGGTGTCCTGGCTGGGTAGCCGGCCAAGGGTGTGGCTGTAATGAGAGGAAGGTAAACTATTTGTGGGCCTCACTCAGTAAAACAAAAAACCAAAAAATATAAAAAGTTAACGTAAGAAAAGCTTAAAAATAAGACATACGTTAAACTAAAATTGGTCCTGGCCCCTTATTCAACAAACACTTCGATTCGAAAAGTAGTATGTATAATATATCCCGCTCACTTTCGTACTGCTAAAAAAAGACATACGACATATTCGTTTCGATTGTTTGTGAATAGCTATGTAAGACGAGGCCGAAAGGCTTCAATCTCAGCATGGTGCTGTAACATTTAAGACTAATGTCACAGCGCTGGTATTCTGATAGGGCCCAAAAAATGACGCCACGATGAGATATTAATAAAAATGTATTTAAAAAGTCATGAGGTGCATAAACGAATAGCGGAAAATAAGTAATGCTTATGAGATGAGATTGATCAGATTGGTGAGATGGTTTTTAGTGTGGCAAGTGTGTTGTGTCAGCGAGTGTCAAATATTCAGTTTAAAACCCTTATACGAGTATTTTAAGATTTCGTTGCTTTAGAAGGTCAATTTTTTACCCGACTGCGGTGAAACCCAAAAGGAGGGTTATGTGTTTGACATGTATGTATGTTTGTATGTTTGTATGTATGTCCGTTTCTTTGTTCGCTAATAACTCGTAAACAGATGAAGGAATTTGAATAAAATATACGTCGTTATATTCGTCTTGATGGCGCGAGTGTCACTGGCTACGTTAAAATTAAAAAACAAAGAAAGATTGCGGATTTTGAGGGCCATATCGCGAAGTTAAAATAAAGTGCCAATACCATCGAGTAGGGTATCACAATGAAGGGTTTTAAAAGGAGATTACAAAAATATATAACACTTATATGTTTCAAATAAGTTCAAAATGATAAATCCTATAAACAAACACAAAAGTTAAATCATCTGCGAAGAATTTTACGCAACCAAAGAAAGAACAAACACAAAAGAACTAAAAAGTTGGAAATAAAAAAAGTACTTGGAAGCAGGCAAATGGACCCCGCCTGCTTCCAAGTTTTGTTTAATTTAAAATGTGCTTGTTTTTTGCTTTTTTGGTTTTTCAGTCTGGTTTTTTAGTTTTTTAACTACTTTTTATACAGCTCACATGCAACGTCATGGCTAAGTATTTGTACTAGAGTTAGGAGGCGGCCAAATAAAGTTACAAAAAATGCACCAGATTTACACACAAAGTGGAACAGTAGTACTCGACAGGGCTCGATAAATTTACCACGAGGAACCCGCACCGAACCGGACGGGAGGAAACGCCCGGATGTTTGCACTACGAGGATCGGCCGGAGCGTGGATCCTGCCCCGATAGCGCCGTGCTCCCGTAGCGCCGACCTCTGGCGTATCCCCCCTCCCCACACAGCAAAGAGGTCTGTGCTCCAGCAGTGAAAACGTGCTAGGTTGATTTAATATTCGGAAAACTCATTATTGTGCCAATATACCAACCTGTCTCGGCTATCCTGATTGTTATGCCTCCGCTCGTGTTCGCTCGGCAGTCTCCGTGAGCGCTCGTGTTCCCGAGTGAGACGGCTCCTGCGTGCGTGTTGCACGTCTCTGTCAAGGCTACTCGCTCTCGCTTGCTGGCTGTCGAGGCTTTCACGAATACTTGCTCGTGAATGTTCGGCTATTTCTGTGTCTAACCTGGTTCTGGATTCTCTGGGGACGTTAAGATAATATAAAGATGAGAAATATTTATTTCACAGTATACATACATTAAAGGTTTTGTGAACAATACATGCTGTTATGTTTTTGATTAAAATGCAAGACACAGATGCAGAAACAGTAACCATGGAGTTTCTTGCCGGTAAATGAAAAATGATGTGTTTTTGCAAGTGGGTTTTGGAAATGCTTTCACAAGTCACTTTTTTTTAAACGAGACAGGGCCGGTGTTTCGTACCTGACTATCTCTTAATATCTTGGTATACATGGTGTAAACGAACCCTTCACGCATCCGATAACCAAGCATACTGTACATCAAACCAAGTACCCCTACGCAAAAATTTTTGCTGGGAAATGATTTTTTTTTTGGGGTCAAAAATCACATTTTACGGTAAAACTCAAAGTAGCACTCTTAAAACATTGTGCTAGTGGATGCTTTGAATAGTAAACGGATCATGGAGATAATTTAAGTAAAGTTAAAACCTGAAATACTAGTATTTACAAAAACAGCTGTGAAAAACCTATATTAGGGTGTAAGAGTACCCTTAACGCAAACGAAGGGCACTTGTTCTCCCCACCACTGCGATATTTTTATTGTTCTAGACCATACCTGGAAACCTCCTAGTTACGGAGATATTGGGGGTTAAAGTTCCAAATTTTTCACAGTTGTTTTTGTAAATACTAGTTTTTCAGGTTATAACTTTACTTAAATTACCTCCATGACCCGTTTACTATTCAAAGCATCCACTAGCACAATGTTTTAACAGTGCTACATTGAGTTTAACAATAAAATTTGATTTTTGACCAAAAAAAAAATGTCGTTTCCCAGCAAAATTTTTTGCTAGGGGTACTTAGCTTGATGTACAGAATGCTTGGTTGTCGGCTGTGTGATGGGTTGATTTACACCCTGTATACACATGAGGACTATGCAGATTAGTGTCTGAAATGGTCTTTTGAAGAAAGCACCACACAGATTTGAGTGTACCCGTCCAGTCAGTGCAAGCATTTGTCAGTTATCGTGGAGCTCGACTTATTCCTCAAGGAGCTCAACGTCACCATGAACAATCCCAAAGAAAGAAAGATAGGTATTTCTCCAAAGACACATTCAAACAGTATACCTAACTCTTTGTACTTGGACCCTGGCTCCACTAAACCTTGGACTGGGGCGAGTTGACCTCCCTTCAATCATAGGCCGAGACTGCCCGAGACATATTGACCCGTCCCCCAAACTGAAGGTTGCGACAGGGTCTGAAATATACATTTTTTTTTTGGAGTGTGGGTAATCATCAAATGACTCCTCCCGCTCTGGGCGGAGTGGAAGGGAGTGTCAGACTTCTACTGACTAAAAACCACCCATGTTCCTTCTTAGCCCTTTGTGTCGAGGCCGCGGTATCTCTATCGAACAATCCGCAGCAAGTCCTTGTACCCTGGACCCATTAAATGTTGGGCTAGGGCAAGTTGACCTCCCCTCAATCATAGGCCGAGCCATATTGACCCGTCTCCCAAGCATTAAATGATTTATGATTTATTAGGCAGGTGACAGGGCCTGAAATATACCCAAATTTACCATATAATTCCCACAAAAGCACAAACATACTCACGACACAATAACTCGGGAGTCAGTGGCGCCGTTGGGGCTGGGCGCGTCGAACCCGAGGAGCGGGTCGTACCCGGCGAGCGAATCGAACCCTCCTGGCGAGTCAAACCCGCCGGGCGAGTCGAACAGGGCGCGCTTGGGCGGCGAGGCCAGCGGGCCGGGGGACCCATCCAGCCGCATCTTGGCGACCAGCACCTTGAGCACGCGCTGCCCGCTTGTGCCGTGGAAACTAAACGAAAATGGAAAAGTTAGCTTTCGATTTTAAAAGATATTTTTCGTTAAATTTTCAACTACAGATAATTTGAGAAAAGAAAGCGCAGTTATTTAAAACTCCCAGCGCTTAATGCGTTGAAAATCCAGTGGCCGATGAAAAGTCGTTTATTGAACACTTTCACTGCTAAGTTGAAATAATCATTTTTATTTGTATGCCGCGTGACCGCGAGTCATCTATAGCTACGTATAGCGACGACACGAAGGCGGGTTGAGGGCGCACAAACGAATTTTTGTTCGACCCATACGCTGGATACCGAAAGTGATAGATTTTCATCGTGCATTAAATTTTCAAGTACCGAGCATTGAGAATGAGACAAAAAATTATGCGTTTGAAAACCAGTACCCGATAAAAAAAGTCGGTTAATTAAATGAAGAATGCGGCGCGCGGCGGTGGAAACTACAGAAGCCTTTTTTTTTGGCGGGTGGAAAATCCTCAAATGACTCCTCCCGCTCTGGGCAGAGCGGAAGGGAGTGTAAGATTTCTACTGACAAAACACCGCCTATGTTCCTTTTTAACCCTTTGTGTCTGGGGCTGTGGTATCTCTTTCGAACAACCCGCAGCCCCGGTAGGCGTCGGCCCCTGCAATGTCGCTGACATCTGTTTGAGGCGCGGTTGGAACACGAACGCGCCGTTGACACGGTCTGTCGTCGTCAGTATCATAGGCCTTCAAGTGTAAAAAGTGACGTACCTATTCCGTCGTGAGGAGTTAGGTCGGGGCGAGTAGTGTTGCTGTCGCGGCGTGGCCAGCGGCGGGGGAGACGACGTGCGCTTGCGTCGCCGCACTGTCGGGGAGAAGGCCGGGCTGCTCTCTGCCTAAACACGCAAGATACACCGTGGAAACATTTTGTTACGTTGCTAATTGAAAGTCTGACAACCAGTCTTACCAAAGGGTATCGTATTACCTAGTATTAACTGAGTTGTGGAGGTCAGATAGGCCGTCGCTCCATGTAAAATACTGATATTCAGCTGCTTCCGGTTAGATTGGGAGCCGACCACAACATAGTTTAACTTTTTCAATTTTAATGTGAAAAAAAAAAGTTTAAAATATAAAAAAAAAACTGTAGCCCACTTGTATCGGAAACAGGGTTTAAGCTACCAGCAGTCAGGGCTCCAGAGAATAGAATCTCCTAACAATACGAGACGTGTCCAAGAGTACCGCTTTCTAGATCGTATCTAGGTCTAACAAGAGCCTCTTCAGATATTGATCGAGGTTCTTAGCAATTTAGGCCATTGGCGAATACCACTATCGGGACAATCACCACTGAATTCACATCATTCTTATAAGTCAGTTGTGTCCCACTGCAGAGCGAAAGCCTTCTACTTCTCCCTATCCACTGCAAGTGCAACGGCTTCGCTAGATGGCGTCAGTAATAACTAGCCAATCTGGAGCTTGTCCCACCATCTCCTGAATCTCTACTTATAAAATGGTTTGCCTTGACCGACTGTAAATGCACAGCTCAAAAAACAAAGGCTGAAATAGGGGTAGGTTTCTATAAGCTGGTGCAGGTCGGCTGGTTCAGAATAATCCACCTACCTATTCCAACTCAGACATCCTTTCCGTGAGAGGAAATAGACCAAAATAGACCCATTTCGAACAAAAATAAAAAGATAGAAAACTGATTAAAGCTTATAAGTTAACACCAATTGTTGCTGTTAAATAAATAGTTTTACTAAAAATTATTGGAGATGTTTCCGTCTTTAATAATTTTTTCAAGTAAGTTTTAGTTCTAAAAATGTCTGGGAAACCAGACAATTGAGAAATAAAGCTTTATGTGAATTGGGCCGCCTTGTGAAATTCAAACATTTGCAGAAGTCAAACATTCTAGTACAGGGATGGCGAACATTTATGGATCAACGTGCCATTTTTTCTAAAGCAATGTTTATTAAGACATTGCACGTGCCGTTTAATAATATTGCTTAGTCGCCGTTTAATAGTATTGGTAGATAGTTAATCTAAATATCTAATGAATGTTTAAATTCTATGTGGAATTCAAATTAAAGTAACATTACTGTAACTTTTGTTGTTGCTGATTAGATGATAAGTAACTCATATGTATAGTAAAAAGGTTATAAGAGGTTACTTTTAGTAGTATCTTAATCAATAAGATTCGATTAGAAACCGTTTGGTAGAGGACTACCAAACGGTTTGTAATCGAATCGTTATGTTAATCATCACTAAAAATAATTACTCGTAGGCATAGATGAAAATATAGTTTAAAAATCGGTGGTGTGCCTAAAATATTGTGTAACGTGACATTGGTTCGCCATCCCTGTTCTAGTACATAGGATAGAATTAAGTACCTCTGTCGAAGTCTTTTCCCCAGTATTTTGGCAGGATGTATTGGGAGTTTTGTTTACATCTGAGGTGGAATCCGGCTCCAGATTTCTACCACTCTTTGAACCAGGACCCTGAATATTTAATCACATGTTTTGTAAATCTGTTGGACCATTAGATCAGGGCCGAAGCCTTCAAAAACGGTAAAACGTGAAAGAAAATTATAATTGGATGAAACCCAATGGAACAGGAAGAAAATATAACAAAAAATTAATGGAAAAATAAGTTACGGTCGATCTGTGGTCGGGAAGTGGGGGTGGGCAGGGGGGGGGGGGGTTTAAGATGGAAAAACGGTTTATCTTTATTTCCGGCAAAACTACAAGTCCTATGGAAAAAAAAATTAACAGCAAAGTTGTAGGTAATAAAAAGATCTACAACTTATGATTTACACGTTTTTCACATAACCTCAAAATGTATGTGAAAAACCCAATAACACTTTGCCCGACTCGGGAATCGAACCTGGGACCCCAAGCTCAGCAGTCGCGCTTGCGACCACTGGACCAACGAGGCAGTCCGGAGGCGGTTTTAATTTATATCTTTTACAAAAAACATTTTTTTTTTACGATATTTGGTGAAAACTTACCTTTTTATGTCCCAATGACACTGTAATTTTTTTGATTAAAAATATTTATTTTTTCACTTTGTTATTGACTTAATATCATGCATCTTAAATCACACATACCTTAGAATTAGTAGGGGGAACCGAAGTGGTGGGTGTATTGTCTAACAACCAGCTGGGACCTTCAAGAGGGTTCTCGTATGAGCAACCACCTCGTGGCGGACCCGGTTGCTTGTCTTTAGGTGGCTGTGGCTGCTTATCTCGAGGGGGATCAGATCTGTGCCAGCGGTCTTGCACATTACCGAGATGCAGCCTAAGGCTGTAATGAAAAACATAACATGGAAGAAAATCAATGTGGAGGCCTAGGAACTAGTATCTACCTGTCCCCATGGGGTAAAAGTGTGAATTTAGCTAGGTACATATGACATTATTTAAAATATAACATACCTGACTGGCTCATTTGCTGGGACAGGAATTTCCTCTTCACTCACTGTCTCCAGTTTACTTCTGTAAAGTTATCAATAAGCTAGATAATGTTATGCAAAATTACTAATACAACAGATAAGTAGTCATAAAATACATCAAGCTCCAGTCAAATTGAAAAGAAGCAAGCCCGATGTTGAATATGGAACACTATTGCCATAGCCCCGAGAGTTCCTAATTATTAAAACTAAGGCTCATAGTTATTTGCACCAGTTTGAACTCATCTATACAAGATAGTTGACACTATCTGTAGTTTAGCCTACTAAAATAATAATAATAAGTTTATTTATACCATACCTACTCTAAAAAGCTTATTTTATTCACGCAAAACAGTGAATAAAAAGGCCTTTTATTCACTGTTTTGTTTTTATTCACTATTTTGGTGTTTGAATTTGGAACACAAAAATATATCCGGTCTCTATTTCAATGCTTACACAAACTCCTTGCGCTAAGATTCGAAATTCAAAACTCTTTGGTGCAAATAAATTCTCGAGATTTGATTGGTCGATATTTGCGACAAGGAGTTTGGCATTAGATTAAAAACTGTTTTGTGTTCTTTGCTGCCTTTATAGAAAAATAAATATTGTTTCACAAGTTGACCACCCTAATGATAATAATAAGAAAATTACGCTTAATTTCAGTCATTGCTCTAAATTTAATGTCCATTTCAATTAATGTAACAATTCTTATTTCTTGATTAAATTTCTATTTTCGCTTAAATTATGTCTTTTCTCGTAGTCATGATATAAAGTATAGTATGCAACTCCTGAATAAAGTAAGAATTTATATCGAGGGCCATGAATCACTCCCGTCGTTCAGGATTCTAACAGTTGAATCACTCGCTGCGTTCGTGATTCAATCATTAGAATCCTTCACTTGCTCGTGACTCATCTACGGCCCTCGCTTTAAATCCGTCCTTTATTCACTAGTTGCATAATATACTATTATACCATACCTACACTAAAAAGCTTATTTTATTCACGCAAAACAGTGAATAAAAAGGCCTTTTATTCACTGTTTTGTTTTTATTCACTATTTTGGTGTTTGAATTTGGAACACAAAAATATATCCGGTCTCTATTTCAATGCTTACACAAACTCCTTGCGCTAAGATTCGAAATTCAAAACTCTTTGGTGCAAATAAATTCTCGAGATTTGATTGGTCGATATTTGCGACAAGGAGTTTGGCATTAGATTAATAAATATTGTTTCACAAGTTGACCACCCTTTTTTTTTTTTTTTTTTGGGGGTTGGGAAATCATCAAATAACCCCTCCCGCTCTTGGGCAAAGCGAAAGGGAGTGTCAGACTTCTACTGACTAAAAACCACCCATGTTCCTTCTTCGCCCTTCATGTCGAGGCCGCGGTATCCCTTGCGGACAACCCGCAGCCTCGACAGGCGTCGGCCCTTGCGGGCCCCTTCCATGTTGCTGACTTCTCTTTGAGGCGCGCGTGGAACACGAACGCGCCGTCGACACGGCCTGTCGTCGTCATAAGACGGACGGACGGCGAGCTTACCCATCACTCACCGTCCACAGGCCCGCGTCTACGGTGGCCGGAAGCCATCACGTGGCCCCCGACGCCCGGAGCGCCTCCCGCGGCGGCTGGGACGAGAGGTTCTCTCCCTCTCACGTTCCGCCACCTCCTTCGCTAGCATCACTGCTTCGCAGAAGGAGGCGACGGCGTCCCATTCCTCCTCGCCCCGGACCATGGCTTGCACCAGGGCCGGACGCGAGAGGTCGCCGCCGACGATCGCCGCTACGAGAACACGGCGGGGCTCCGCCCAAGCGGGACACACCTCCACAGTGTGCTCCACCGTGTCCTCCGGCCGATCCTCGCAATGGTGGCATTCGGGAAGTTGAACACCCTAATGATAATAATAAGAAAATTACGCTTAATTTCAGTCATTGCTCTAATTTTAATGTCCATTTCAATTAATGTAACAATTCTTATTTCTTGTTTAAATTTCTATTTTCGCTTAAATTATGTCTTTTCTCGTAGTCATGATATAAAGTATAGTATGCAACTCTTGAATAAAGTACGAATTTATATCGAGGGCCATGAATCACTCGCGTCGTTCAGGATTCTAACAGTTGAATCACTCGCTGCGTTCGTGATTCAATCATTAGAATCCTTCACTTGCTCGTGACTCATCTACGGCCCTCGCTTTAAATCCGTCCTTTATTCACTAGTTGCATAATATACTATTATTTTCTCTCACAATGGTTTTGCAGCACTTAACAGTTTTTAAATATATAAGATTCACATTGTGAGAGCTGGTGCCTGACGTAGGTTTCGAAAAAACCTGTATTACAGTTTATCAGGTATCAAAAGCATACTCATAATAACAGCCACAACCAAACTTCTTAGTAATCAGCTTAGATTTACTTTAGTTCAGTAAACAGCTAAATCGTTGTAGTGATAGAATGTACGTGTAATACTCACGCCTCATATTCATCATCTTCTGATAAGTGGTCATCTGAGTCCAAACTGTTGTCATCACCTGTGAAAAAAGTATTCAAAGTTTAATTCAAACTGAATATCTTTTACTTTGAGGAGTTATTTGATCTATTACAACATAAGATTTTACCAAGAAAAATTACAAAGTCATCTATTATAGCTACATAGCAAAGACTCGACAACGGATTGTGGGCACACAAACAAATTATTTTTTAACCCAATATGCTGGGTGCTCCCATGCCATTATTGCCTACCCATGTAGTTACCTCCCAACCTGTGCTGAACAAACTCCTCAGGACTGTCCTCAGCATCATGTGCTTCCAAGTCAGCATCAATCTCCATTTCTACGTTGTTGTTGGGCAGGTCTGATATGTCTATCCTCGTCAATGGTATGTAAACATCTGAAAAACAAGAAATTCAAAGATTTAAAGACAGTGTCATCATCTTCCACATTCTTCTATCAACCAACACTTCATTTTGTGCTTTTTTTTTCCTATTATTTGTCACTCCTGTGACAGGGCTGTCAACATGTATTAATTTTTAATCACATGAGGTATTATAAATACCTCCGCAACATTTATTTAATCTCTTTCTAGCAAGTTATAGGTATTTCATGTATATATAAAAGCTACCGTATAAGCAAGATAAACAGTCAAGTATAATTCGATTTACCTTGTAACATGTGCATGGGCACAGCCCTCTCTGTTAAGCTACGATTCTGGTTTGGACTCCTTGTTGTTGATCCTGAAAAAAATAAAATAAAAAGAAATCATAAACAAACAAACATTAAATAAAAAGAAAGGAGTATGTAAATTATCTGATAGGCACAAATCACCAGGATAAGGATAAAATAAAGTATTGTATTCAATGAACCCTGTAGGTTATTGTGGACCAAATTTCATCTAAATGCACATAGCCACATGTTTCTTCAAGTTACATTGCAATTCTTCATTCTTAAAGTTGCATTGGTTTGGATTTTGGGTTTCCTGCAGTAATATTTAGTTTAATTGTCTGCAAAAATTGTAGCCTTACTGGCAGTAACAAGAGTCATAACTTACTTGGGTTGCTAGTATTTAGAATAGTTCTGCTAAGAGCCACAACAGGCTGTATGGACTGCCCTCCCATCATCATCGGAGGCACTCTATGCACTCTCTCACTTTTCTCCACCTTAGGAGTTCCGCCAATAGAACTCCATCGAGGGGACTGAGCATCCAACTCTTGACGCTCTCTCATGTACCCTTTAGCAATTTCCATGCTTTTGGCAATTTCCGCAGAAGCTTTGACGAGATGGGAGATGGCCTTTTCACTACAATCTTGTAATGCAGCATCCAGTTTCCTTGCTTGAAAACTGCCATTGTTTCTGAGCCTCTATTGTGCAAAAACAAAACAAATATTTTAGAGATCTGTTCTGGATAATGAAATAAACAAAATGTCAGTCACAGCTTAAGTAAACTTTAAATGAGTTTAGAGTAATTGTTTTGTAAGGATTTTCGTTTCTGTACGTAATATCTAACTGTCAGAGGGTCACCTCAGGAACGTAATTAAAATAACTACAAAAACATTGCATCCGAGCATTGGGGCTGCAGCAGTTGAGCAGGAACAAAAATTAAAAAAAATCACTTACGCTCAATTTAAGTCTTAAGTCATTGATTTCCTTCATAAGCTCCAGCTTCTCATCGTCTTTCTGTGCAGCCGTCATCTTCCAATACTGAACTTTCTGCGCCAATTCATTGTTTTTCTCTTTCAAATCTTTTAGTTCGTCTTCCAGCGTCGCCATTGCACTTAGCACTTACGTATGAATTTAAATAATCCGTATTCAACTGTACCCAAGGTACAAAACAATTCGAACACAACGTATGCACTAATATATTCACCAAAGAAATTATGTTTAGCCATCCATTTTCAATAACAATCATTGAAATCGAAAAACGGTAAAATTAAACTCTTCGGCAAATTTTGAAATTGACAAAGTCAAGTAAATGTCACTGTTTTATTGTCATTGACATCGATCAGCGACCGTCACAGAAAATAAATAAAACTTGAAACAAAGATATTTATTTCGCATTGATAACAAAGAGGCATAAACTCATAATTATAATCTCTTATTTTATTTCACGAGAGGAAGACTGGGAGGGGGCCAAAAATAGTTAGAATTGTTCGTAAACTTCATTAATAAATTGTTTTTTTTGTTAATTACGTCCTAGTATTCTGTAGTGCCTGAACAATTCCTGTACATTCTTCAACACATGGTACGGTGTTAATCCAAGTTGCAATGGTTTTTTCATTCTGAATTTTTATTTGCACAGTAGTTTGTATTCAAACGCTCAACAGTGGCAGCAGTGCTATCAAAAATTGCTACTGGTAACATTGGCGGATCGAGCAACAGTCTGTGTGTGGACAGATCTGTCAAATAGACAAGCGTGCATGGTGTTATCACGCCCGGTTTGAGGTTACATCTCAAATAATCTCAATCATTTTTTATTTTGCGGCAATTTATATAATAAATAATGTCGTTTCGCGGTAGAGGTGGTGGCGGCGGCGGTCGAGGTGGTTTCGGCGGTGGCGGCGGAGGTGGTTACGGTGGTGGCGGCGGAGGCCGCGGCTTTGGCGGTCGTGGAGGCGGCGGCGGCCGGGGTGGCTTCGGTGGTCGCGGTGGAGGCCGAGGTGGCCGAGGTGGCGGTGGTGGCGGGTGGCAGGACCAAGGCCCACCTGAGTCCGTCATACCCCTAGGACACTTCGGCTGGACAGTACAAGACGACCTAGTATGCAAGGTTGACATCGAAGATGTGCCATACTTCAATGCGCCCATCTTCCTCGAAAACAAAGAGCAGATCGGAAAGATCGACGAGATATTCGGCAACCTGCGAGATTACTACGTGTCAGTGAAGATGAGTGATAACTTTAAAGCGGGCAGTTTCAAGGATGGGCAAGAGTTTTACATTGACCCTGCGAAGTTGTTACCTCTGAAGAGGTTCTTGCCGCAGCCACCTGGCGCGAAGAGAGGACGTGGCCGGGGAGGCCCTCGTGGAGGTCGCGGCGGCGGCGGCGGGTTCGGAAGAGGCGGTGGTGGTGGATTCAGCCGAGGAGGTGGTGGAGGTGGATTCAGCCGAGGAGGTAGTGGTGGCTTTGGCCGCGGCGGCGGAGGCGGGCGGGGAGGCTTCAGCCGAGGAGGTGGTGGCGGCGGTGGCTACGGAGGCGGCGGCAGAGGAGGAGGTGGCTTCAGAGGTGGACGTGGAAGCCGATAGTGCCCATGTGGTGTTAAGACAATGGTTATGTGCATTTAGAGTTAAGGAGTATGTGTTCTTGTCCATTGTCAACGTTGACTGTGAACTGTGTGAGATGGCAGGATATTCTTATTTTAAGTGTAACTAAGCAGACACAACTGTTGACTTTGTCTATCTGTATCAATGCGAGCTCTAACCTGTGGTTACAAGCTGTTAGCAAAGGACTACTGATGTTTGCAATTTAATTATAATATAATGTGGGATACAGGATATCTCTACAAAAATAAATAAGAATGCTTGAAAGAGCCGCTTTCATCAAACATTTTAAAGCGTTAAATTACATCGAATGAAATACTTTTGAATCAATCTATGCCGTATTTTAAAGATTAGAAATAATATCAACTTTAAATTCTAAAGGCTTAAATGTACGGCAGGTTGTTTATTACAATTTCAAGAGACTAGCAGTTGGTAGTAATTTGTATTATTGTTCAATTTTACCGATAGGGTAGTGCAAAGTGACATGTCATTAATTGAATAAACAACAGTAAGAAACAGATATTGTTTTCTGGCTATATTGTTACATTGCAGGTATATACTTAGGTAATTACTACAAATAAGCAATGTAAAAAGAATTATAAGAAATAAAAACTATTTTAAGATGGAAATGTTTTTTATTTACTCTTAACCATTGTTCAAATGATAATAATGTTAATGATATAAATCATAAACGTTTTCTTATAACATAATAAATAATATTTTGCTAATAACTTATAACAGTCCAGATTCACGATATTTTTTGGTGCTGAGAATTATCACATAAATATAATATGTGAAAAATAACCAATCTAACCCAGTAGTACTAGCTTATTTCTCTAAAGGATAAGATTGGTTGGTGATTAAAACTATTATGTTAGGTAAAACAAAATGATACCTGTCAACTCTCAAAGCAAAAGTAAAGAGTCATCTTCTAGGTGTGCTGAATCTATCATAGAACTTGACTATAGATTTCCATCGGGTGTGATTTGAGGTCAAAAACCATTAGTTAGGAATAAAAACAATACAGTAGCCTTTGCTTGTGTGACTAACCCTGACTTTGAACAATATCAAAACTTAACAAAGTTATCCAATTGCGGACTGTTTCCTACAGACATAACCTTATTCTATCTTATTCTACATTCTCTAAATCACATTTCCCTCCACTAGGTATGTAATTATCCGCTAAAGCCTTTCCTCTGTGGTTGAAGATGTAGAAAGATGGCAGATTCCTCTGAGTTTCCCATTTAACAGTATTTAGCTCAGCAGCTGCAGGAATTTCTCGTAGATTACCAGCGACGTTGAGTACGCCCCACATAACAGCGAATAAACTTGCTACGGCTTGTACCACAATCTGAAAAGGAAAATTATATTCAATAATAATCAGGTGTTGGATTTCCAATAAAACGATTTTCATGTATTGACAGCTTATTACTTACATCCAAAGGCAAGGTGGTGAATTCTTGTGATGTTATCCGTAGGTATGAACGATCTGCAATAGTAAAAGATACCAGTATTAATTAAATAATCATGAATTAGAAAAGTACAGAATCATCATGTGGAGTAAACACTTACGCTGGGCAGCCGAAAAAGCAGTATGGAATAAGGATATAAATCCTACAATGACAATTATTTTATGCACTGAAGATCCCATCGTGTTATTAAATTATCTTTTTGCTAAGTTTCTAACAAAATGTTAGAACCCGAAAAACATTAAATTAATTTTGACACTGACAGAGTGACGAACTGACGATAAGTTTATCAGATTTCTTTTTTGTTTGTACATTAGATCAGCGGGTTTTGAGACGAACTCAAAATCGCCTAAGAACAAAAGGTTGATGGAAAAATGAAATAGTATACAGAGTGTAAATCAACCCATCACACACCCGTCAACCAAGCAAATTTTTACTGGGAAATTACTTTTTTTTTGGGGTCAAAAATCACATTTTACTGCAAAACTCAAAGTAGCACTCTTAAAACATTGTGCTAGTGGATGCTTTGAATAGTAAACGGGTCATGGAGGTAATTTAAGTAAAGTTAAAACCTGAAAAACTAGTATTTACAAAAACAGCTGTGAAAAATTTGGAACTTTGACCCCCAATATCTCCGTAACTAGGAGGTTCCCAGGTATGGTCTAGAACAAAAAAATGATCGCAGTGGTGGGGAGAACAAGTGTCCTTCGTTTGCGTTAAGGTGAATGCTCCAACCACCCCGCGAAATTCAAATTTTCTTACGTTTTTTGCAATTTGCAGGCCAGTGCTAGTTTGTATGTTGATTAAAACTTGAAAAAGTCATTTTTGAAAAATGACTTTTTCAAGTTCCTGCACCTTTATGAACTTGGAGGCTTGTATTGATGATTTTGATGATTATATTTCTGTAACTACATACGTCTTACAGCCGCAATTCATATTTTAATCAACATACAAACTAGCACTGGCCTGCAAATTGCAAAAAACGTAAGAAAATTTGAATTTCGCGGGCTAGTTGGAGCATTCACCTTAAGGGTACTTTTACACCCTATATTGTTTCCTAATTAACCGACTTCTTTTGCTACTTAATTCATGATTGTTTCAACCTAATCGTTTTGACCAAACTGATACAAAACCCTAATTTTGGTTGGTTATGTGGTTGCCAAAAATGGTTCTCTATTGAAACTATTATGTGATTAGTAAGCTAACTAAGTGTAAGTGCACTGGTCACCTCTAGTTATTTCAAATTTGCGGCAGCGGCTGGGCGTGTGTATTGTGTTTACAATTCAGTTATTTTCGAGATTTTATATAAGAAAGTGCCTTTTAAAACAGAAGATGATCAGAAATCCTAGACTAGAAGAATTCCAAATGGATACAAAGCCTTCACGAAGGCCTGGAAAGCAGAAATTTAGTAATTATTTCTACAATGATCACACAGGTGAAATACTGGGACGAACGCCTGAAAGTTGGGGTCAGTGAACTTTTTTTATTTACATGTTTTCATGAAATCGAAAGATTTTCA
This sequence comes from Diarsia brunnea, assembly GCA_949774965.1. Taxonomy (NCBI): domain Eukaryota; kingdom Metazoa; phylum Arthropoda; class Insecta; order Lepidoptera; family Noctuidae; genus Diarsia; species Diarsia brunnea. Next base: position 20,611,202 of record OX459000.1, read on the forward strand.
TAAATTACATCTTTCACATAAATCAATTTTCGGTATATAACGATATTTGTTGTGTTTCAAGTGTTGTTTGGAGGGCGTGGCTTGTTGGCAGTTTAGCAATGCTCACCTGCTATTGTAAGCTTGTAACTTCGTTGTTACTCATGTCATGGCTGTAATTTAAATATGTTTGAGATGTCTCAACATTCTTTTGCGCTATTTGAGTCATTAGCATATTTACTACAAATAAATCAGTACATGTACCTACTGTCAGCAAACAGTCTAAAAAAGTTTGAATAAAATCTATTTCTAATAGGAACTCCATTTTTAAACCTATTTATTTCTTGACTCAGATCAAAGCACAATCACATAGTTCAAGAGCAAAAAGGTCAGAGACAATCCGCTAAGTTGTTTATCCAATTAATTAGAAATAAATCCTGGCAGCCAATGGAAATAATCACCTAAATAATCTTTCAAGCATAGCTAATCTGCTTAGAAGCCTTATATTCTGTCTGTTCGTAAATCATTTATATGGGAATCCTAGTTCATAGTTCACCAGGTCTTCTGATTACTTAAGGGCTTTCCAGCAGTTACTACTGCAAGAACTCAAACTCAAATATACTTGTGACAGGAGCTTTTTCATAGTCAAAAATAAACTTCCTACCTAGTCCAGCCACAGGCATAACTGATTTGACGGTAGTTTTCATGTCATGTATGTCTGATGATACAATACATTCTAGAATATTTTGAATAAATAGAATTGTGTATTTAGTTGAGAAAGCTTCTTTATATCCTCAAATGTGAAGAGTGTATTATAAGATCTTGTAATTATTTGGAAGATTAATAAAATTTGTGTGCTATCTTCATAAAAACTTTTAAATTATAATGATGTTCTACTATATAATATGGAAGCAAGAAATATTCTCTGCTACTTGTAAAAGGTCAAAAAGTCATCACATTTCTTAATAGTAATGGCACCAAACTATTTAAGCATGTTAGAAAAGATAAGGCATTATTTAATATGGCTGAGTATCACTGACAGTCAAAGGTCATTCTTCTTCTCACTTGAATCTTATCCAACTTTCTAAGGCCAATATTAAAACATATTATATTTTGCGTATTGACTGACTTTGGACTACATATTTCATTGGTTACATAATATGCAATTGCCGAGCATGTCGTCCTGGGTTTGTTTTCCGGGTTGGGCAAAGTGTTATCAGGTTTTGCCTTCCATCAATAAGTTCTCAGTAACAGCCACTGAGTCTGGATTTGTGCCCAGTTGATGGCAATAGGCTTGGCCTCTATTAAATGTGACTTAAACATAACTGGTGAAATGTGGGTGTTCTATTAAGTACACCTCTGCCTGAGCCTTTGAGGATTACAGGCATATATTTTGCTTATTTTGGCTCCTGTTTGGCCCTCTCATAACTATCAATATGTTTTAATTGCTAAATGATATCCATTTCATATTCATATCTTTATTTGCATTCCATAATGTAATGCATTAGATCTCATAGGGCTTGTAGCTATTAAAATAAAATAGAGGCTCTTGACATTTCTATATTGGTTAGCTAAATCATGGAATAGGATAGATTAAACTTCCCAATAAAAAAAAAATAAGAGCTTTTAATAATAGAGAGAAAACGTTTTTTTAAAAAGGTAAATATTAATTTAAACCTTTTTAAAATGATCATTAAAATAACACTATTTGTAGGCAAATAGTGTTATTTTAATGATCATTTGGTTGACGGTTGACTCATGGTTGACGCAGTGGCTGAGCGATTGGACTGCTGCGTTGCGTGTTGCCGGTTCAATCCCCGCACGGAACAAATATTTGTATGGCCTACAGATAGTTGTTTCTGGTCTGGGTGTGTTTGTGTATGTGAGTTTCAATGTTTGTAAACGCACCCACAATACAGGAGAAATTCCTAGTGTGTGGGGGGGGGGGGCAAAGTGCCCGCGTAGCATGGCGATTCTATCTCTATTCTATCAAGAATAAATGAAGCTCTTTCTATAAACTCAGCATGACATCTTTCAAAACCTGAGACAGGTTTCCTTACATGTGCACCATCCGCATGTACACCTATGGGTGTTGATGACAGATCATGACATGCAACCCTGATTCTGTTATGAGATTAGTTTGTTAAAATATATGGACCATACTAAACATTATCATTATTGTTACTACTAGTATGATCCCTAACAGCAAAAGGTTAAGAATTTTCCACAAACATGACATTTTTACGAGTTACAGAAATAACAAGAACTGATTTGGAGTTTATTATTTCAAGTGTCTTGGAGTTTGAATAGTTGAAGCTGTATGTGTGTGTAGTAATAAACCAACCAACTATTAGAATTAATAACACACTCATGCACAAAAGCAATACAAAAATCAGATTCAGCCTAAAGTAGAAACTTGGAGATATGGTCTTTTTCAGTAACTACGCCCCTCGCAAGGTGACGAAGAGAGTAGTCTCATATAAATGATGTTGCGTTGGAAGGCCTCCCACTAGGTGGACGGATGACCTGGTGAAGATTGCGGGGATCGGCTGGATGCGCTCGGTACCGGTCAATGTGGGGAGGTTTATGTCGGCAGTGGACGTCTTTTGGCTGAAATGATGATGACGAATGAAAAAACAAAAATTTAAAAAAAAATGAGGCCCATGTCCAGTACTGATCTTTTGTAGAATCAAGCCAATCAAGTGATTGGCAGACAATTTCATAAGAACTCCAATACGTAATTCTTAATTATCGATGTTGAGAGCTGGATGAAAAGGGAGGAGGATTTTGCACAAAAGTGGGATTGATCAGGCTAACAAAAAAAAGTTCTTAATCCATCTATCAGAACGTGCTTATTCATAAATTATGCCAGTCCCTCACAGTTATTTGACTGCAATGCAATATTATGAAGATTTAATTTTTTTTTTCTCTTACAGGTAAAATTTTGATCTTCTACTCGATCTTCTATGCGGTTTTAATAGCCCTCTTCGCGGTGTGCATGGTGACGTTCCTCCAGCACTTTATCAACCCTCGCGTGCCACGCCTGCAGCAGGAGTACAGTGTGATCGGTACCAGCCCAGGGTTAGGCTTCAGGCCGCTGCCGCCAGATGTAAGAAGCACCCTGATTTGGTATAAGGGAACGGGGTACGAGAGCTACAAGTACTGGGAAGATCAGCTCATTGATTTCTTGTCGGGTAAGTAATTGAGGAAATATTGTCTCTAGAAGTATCTAATAGTGGATCATATTGGCTGTTTCTTTTCAGACTAGTCAAGTAAAAAACACCGATACTTATTTTATAAAAATATGACGTGTGTTTGTAAGAACTCATTTCGTGATTTTCGACGGCCGCATTCGATTCAACGGACGATGGATCGATCACGTAAAAAAATATTATTTAGGTATGCGACCTCCTTGCTACTTGCTTCTGAAATTACAAACATATTGGCCGTTGTCATGAAAATGAACAGGATGCCATTAAGTTTTTTCGCGTTTATTTTTTTTCTTGAGGCAAACGGCTTTCAAAATATTTTTTCCACGAAAAACGGCCAGGCTTGTTGGCAATATAATATGCTGCAACCTTTTTTGTGTGTTTTAAAAATATTATAGAACAAATTAATATAAGTACGTTTATCGTTTGGTTATTGTAATATATATAATTATAATTATACGGATTAATGAGGAGAATGTTGTGAGGAGGGTTTTGAATATGAATGTGGAAGGATACACGAGTAGAGGAAGACCAAAGAAACGATGGATGGACTGTGTTAAAAATGATATGGTAAAAAAGGAGGTGTCTCATGAGATGACGAGAAACAGAGAAGTATGGAAGAGGAAGACATGCTGCGCCGACCCCAAATGAATTGGGATAAGGGCAAGAGAATGATGATATTTGGTTATTGTAACATAGTTATTGTTAATACACTGTGAAAGGGCTGTAGAGTGCACTCTCTTTTAAGACTCGATGTGCTTTAATACCGGCCTTAGTACATAATAATATTATTAAACTTATAAGACAAGTAATACTCCATGCCAGCTCTAAATTATTTAGCCGCCTCACGGACTATTTTTTGACGACTTTTTGATTGCACACTATTTTCAACACAATTTTCAGTTCTCAGTTAAAATTCCCATAGGACGTTTATCTGACGTGCTGGGTTACGCTCCATTAGAATCCAGTGGATGATAAAAAATAGAAATTATAAAGAAATATTTTCCTGTCGCAGAATGTGCATAAAATCAACAAACATACAACGCATAACAAATATTTATATGAACAAAAGGACGGAAAACGTCGTGGCTTCCACAAGCAGGATACCACTTAGCATGTAACCTAAATAAAATACAAACAGGTTCTTCTTTTCTTAAACAAATATTTCTTCAATCTGTGTACAGTTTACAAGAAGAAGGGTCAGACTGCGGGTGCCGGGCAGAACATCCACAACTGTGACTTCAACAAGCCACCCCCACCCCCCGGGAAGGTGTGCGACGTGGACATCCGCGGCTTGGACCCATGCATCGATGAGAATCATTTCTCCTTCCACAAGTCTTCGCCCTGCATATTCTTGAAGTTGAACAAGTCAGTGATTTTTTGTGTCTTATGTTATTGAATTCCAATTGATGACTAGCCCGTGGCGGGGGAATCACAATAATAGCCGAAAAAACCCATTGATATAAAAACTAAAGATACGGTCGTCCGAACATTTCCTCGACGCGTTCGCCATACAGAGAATTGGGTGTAGTCTGCTCGTTAACGTAACTTTGTATAAGCGGCGTGGCATTTTCGAGGTATAAAGAACATAAATAAAGCTTTTAATAAAATTTACGACCGCACCCGAAGAGAGCCGATCGTGGACTAGTTCACTTCGGCTTAGGAAAGACCTTATTGGGACCACGTTTGTGGCGTCATTTTAACATGCCGTCCGCCCAGTCCTTACGCAGTAATATATAAGTCAATGCGTAAACCTAAACTTAGAAAATTTTAGAAAATTCTAAGACGTGACATCCATATGTGTGTCATACACTGTGTCTGCATGTTGGTTTTTAGCCCGCTCGCTCTCGAAGAGAAGAGGCCTGTGTCCCAGCACTGGGAACATAGCTGATTATCTGTTACGTTTTACAGAATCTACGGTTGGCGGCCCGAGTTCTACATGGGGTGGGACGACCTTCCCGATGACATGCCGTTACAACTGCGGCAGAACATCTGGAACCTCACCCATTATAACCCAAATTATGTTAGTATTGCCATCATAATAAGATTGAGATTTGTACATATCATTCCTCACACAATCTATCCATCTTTTCTTTGACCTTCCTCTCCCTCCATCCATCAGCATTTATATAAATCACTTTTTTAGTCACGTTTTCATCGTGGTATCGGCTTTACACGATGTAAAAGTATTCATCACCTAGCCGTCACGCGTCATCCAAGCATTGTGCACATCAAACTTTAAAAAATTTTTTTTTTCTCCGTAACCAGAAGGTTTCCACTTCCCACGTTATGGTTTGGAACAAAAAAATCATCGCAATTACAGTAACTACACTTACGATGAGCCTTTCAGCTTCGTGAAGCACCTTTTCCAATCAACAAAATTGTTTATTTCCAGGGTGACATGGTGTGGGTATCATGCCAAGGCGAGACCCCCGCTGACAAAGAGAACATCGGCCCCATCAACTACCTGCCGTTCCCTGGGTTCCCAGGATACTTCTACCCGTATGAGAACGCCGAGGGTTACCTGAGTCCCCTGGTCGCTATACACTTGGAGAGACCTAGGAGTGAGTATCTGGTTTATTATGCAGTTTTATATGTTATTGTGTGGCAAAAAGGCTGACAATGGCCCACCAGAGAAAGTTTTGACTGATGCCTATCGCAGCATCACAGCTGCTTTTTAATTGTCTCTCAAAACTGCCAGAGGCAGCAAAATGGCCACTTTAGCCGATTATAATAATAATATAAATTGCGTTAAAATTCGTAAAATGGTCACAGACGCAGTTACTATTATAAATAGTCCATTTTACGAATTTGAACGCAAATATTATGATCCTAGTATGATCTCATTTTGGAACCCCTGGTCTCCTTGCAAGCACAATTACTTAGTGTGGGGTTTGTTCTCTCATCATCAGCCCAGCTCCTCCCAACTATGTTGTGGTCTGCCTCCAGTCTAACCGGCTGCAGCTGAATACAAGTAATTTACATGGAGCGCTGCCTATCTGACATCCACAACCCAATTTGTATATTATAATACCTCTTGTTAAGACTGGTTGTCAAGCTTTCGGGCCACTGACTCATTGTAAAAACTGTAAAAGATTTACAAATGTCAGCCAGGATCGACTGCTTAACGTGCTCTCCGAGGTACGGAGGAAAGTTGGTAGGTATGTACTGTTTACCGATCCTCGAACTATCTTGGCAAGCGCTGTATAATCTTGAAGAGCAACCTGTGCTTCTGTTATTCTTATTATTCAGCTTCTCAAAAGTCATTTATTCAAACAAGGCTGATAATCAGCACTTTTCGAACGTCAAAATTTACTTTACTTATTTACAAGAGACAGTCCCCCAAAACGCCCACCCTTCGACACTTCCTAGTGTTTTAGCTGGAAAAAAGATGTGGCGGAACAAACTTCCCAGCAACACATCTGTCTGTTGGGTTAGAAGAACCTCATGTTTGCAGGAGCTAGGATTTGATCCCCGCACCATGTTTATTACGATTTTCTCTTTCCGCTGCCCGACTCTTGAGATATGGTGTGAATTTGGATTTACAATCCAAAGCTGAAGCTTCATTAATAGATTTTTTGTCCCCTATCAGAAAAGACGTATGGATAAACAACTTTTCTTTTGAACAAAACAGGCGTATTTAAGCAAACATTAATAAAAACTTCCCAATTTTTTTTTATTTCAGAAATGACAAAAATCAAAAAAGGATTATTTTTCCAGCGTAAATCGTGCGTTCTAAATTCATCGTACCTAGTGTTTTAGCTGCGACACTTCCTAGTGTAATACCAAAAAATAAACAAATAATAACCTAACTTTTATTGCTTTTCCAGCCGGAATTTTGATAAACATCGAGTGTCGTGCCTGGGCCAAGAACATCAAGTACGACAGAAGAGAACGATTGGGAGTCGTTCACTTTGAGCTCATGATCGAATAGTTACTACTCTATCCTTCCAAATGTATCTACTCGACTCGAACTTTCAGGTACAGTAATATCCTGAACTATGTTTGTTTTAACCTGTTAAAAAATAACAAATGTAAGATGGACATCTTATACATTATTTACAGCCTTACAGGATGTTTGAAGTTACAGAAAAAATAAACCAGTGAGGTTGGGCTAGTATTCATACATTGACAAATATATGTTATGGTGAAAATTATGTGGGTAATACATAATTGTCAAATTCTCTAAATTATTTGTCCTAAAAATACGTTAATTAAGTTAAGTAAAAGGATAACCAAAGTCCAAAACATATTGTAGTACTAAACTAAAATTTTAGGGTATTACTGTACCCGGTCTTTTCAGTAGACCGAGTAGACCAAAGCCTTTAGTTCATTGTATGTTTGTAAGAAGTAGTCCTAATGCAATAATTGTGTGAAATTTGCATTTTAAAGCTTGGTCTTTCCAGTAGACCAAATAATATGACATAGAAATTAATTATGAAAGCGGTAGTGCGAATATTGTATGTATTTTTAATAATGAAAAGACTTGAATACTATTGGAATCTCAAGGTAGCTATAATAACCGCGTTTTTTATAACTTATACGTCAAATAAGGACGTAGATTACATTTTTTTTGTCACTGTGCCTACATTTATGTAGAAGACTTATATACCAATGTACTTGAAAGTAGATAACTGGTTATCTACTGGAATGTTAAGAGGGCGTTATGTAAAATATAATAAAACGACAAAAATATTAGCTGGTCCAATGTAAGCCTTCTCATCATGAATAAAAGGCATAGTTTTTGCATGCTAAGCTTCATTACGAAGTTTCACGTAGCATTTTTCTCTTTTTTTATAAGGGATACTAAGGGGTTCCCTTGTAACTAAGTTGTGGAGGTCAGATCGGTAGTCGCTCTACATCAGATATGCATCTGGTTAGACTGGAAGCCGATCCCAACATAATTGGAAAAGGGCTTGGCAGATGATAAATCGAAGACAGAAAGATGATGATGATATGATAATTATAATATTAGATTCTTTTTTACATAGCGCCTTCTATTTGATGATTTTGCTGGCTGCTTATTTAATTATATAGCACTATGAATAAGCTTGACTTACGTAAATAATCCGTCCAATGATTATAATCCTTTTGATATGCCTATATATATATATATATTGTGTGTAACTATGTAGATACTAAATATTTTGTGTGTTGTGTTGTTTAATATACTTACTGTATATGTTTTCATACAGACTTTTGACGCATTTATATCCAGTGCAGGTATATCACTGAATTAAATGAACATGTATAACTTTCGAGTTTCAGTGAATAGTGGAAAAAATATGTTTTTATTTTACTTATGACAGCTTAACGCTCTGTTATTTGAACCAATACAAGGTGTACGACATCAAATTAAGAAACTACGTAAACAATATAGCTGGGAAACGATTTATTTTGGAGTGCAAATCGTTTCGGATACCGAGTGTTAGGTCATTCCAAGAACCAAACATAATTAATTTCAGTAACTTACTAACACTCGAGCAGCTCGATTGTTATCCGTAAACAATCGGTCGTCGTTATTCTTATCTATATAGGGTGTAAAAGTACCCTTAACGCAAACGAAGGGCACGACTTGTTCTCCCCACCACTGCGATCATTTTTTTTTCTTCTAGAAAGGGGGGTCAAAGTTCAACATTTTTCACAGCTGTTTTTGTAAATATGTACTAGTTTTTCAGGTTATAACTTTACTTAAATTACCTCCAAGACCCGTTAACTATTCAAAGCATCCAATAGCGAGTGCTACACTGAGTTTTACCGTAAAATGTGATTTTTTGACCCCAAAAAAAAAAAATCGTTTCCCAGCAAAAATTTTTGCGTAGGGGCACTTAATTTGATGTACAGAATGATTGGTTGACGGCTGTGTGATGGGTTAATTTACACCCTGTATAATATAGCAATCCCGTAATATTTCTCGCTCTAGAAAATTACATGGCCTGTTATTCTACACTCAATGTATAATTTTAATATTTTTATTGTATCTATTCTCATATCAGAATCTGAACACCTAAGACTGACTGATAATTTCCAACAGCCTTCGAAATAAAAATGACAAAAAGTTTCAAATAGTTTAGTTTTTTACGTTGTACTTATAGTACCTACTTACGACTAACTTTATTTTTGTACGAATTAGCATTTTTATGTGTTTTAATTTTATATAGATTTATTTTTATTTTATACATTAGTTATGTTATGTTAACCTAGTAATTGCTTTACCACCGTAAGGTTGAATATCAATTGCAGCTTCATGAAATATTAAGGTCTTTTTACTTAAACACTAATGTAAAACAGTTAGATAGTTTCAACCTTAGTGAAGTTTCAATTTACCGGAAGTTTTTGTCAAAAAAATGGTAAAGCATTTACGAGGTCGATTATACTTATACAGTTGGTTTATTCTAAAATGTATGAAGGATATTTTCCTATAGAGAATCTCCACAAAAAAGACCGACTTCGCTAAAGGGAAGTTTTTATGAAATGAATCTCATTCCATATCCGTCCAATGATATTAATATTTAATCCAATGTAAGAGATATATTAATCGACAAATATTCCATACAATTATAAGCTTTATGATAAGGCAATAATGTGTATATTAGTGTGAACGATATGTTTCCATATCAAAGTGCCTGAAATATATTTTAAGCAATAAAACTTTAAAAATAATTATTTTGTTTTTATTTCATTTTTTTCTCCAGTTTCTTGATTACTATTTATTCAATAAGCCGTTAAAATACTGCTGCAATGGGTGACTAGTCGCAAGCACTTGCTGAACAGGGTTCGAATCTCTGGTCAAACAGTGATATTAGATTTCTGCATTAGGAATTTCTCAATAATAGCCCGTGGCTTAATATTCCAAGAGAGAGCTAGAGCTGGCAACCATTAATTATTTTCTAAAGGACAAGACGGCCAATTCACAGATACCTGATACATCTATGAATTGGTCGTCTAACCAACTTAGCAGGTATGCTGGCATTCAATACACGTCTAAACACTACTCGAAGCCCCACATTTTGGCCGTCGGGGCTGCGGGTTGTTCGCAAGAGATACCGCGGCGGGTGGTTTTTAGTCAGTAGAAGTCTGACACTCTCTTTCGCTTTGCCCAAGAGCGGGAGGGGTTATTTGATGATCTACACCCGCCAAAAAAAAAATTTGTCCTTTAGAAAATAAGTTATGTCTGCCAGCTTTGGGCTCTTGGAATATAAGTTGTAGGGTTCACCCCCTGACACATGAGACTTGACCATAAGAGGTGAAATGTGGATGTACTAATACAAGTAGGCCGGTATACCTCTGCCTACCCTAACGGAAAACCGACGAGAATCTGTTATATTGTGTGCAACCAATCACTGTGGACAAAAGGATACGTTAATTCAGTTGGCAGTTGAGTCATAGTTCTTTGGTTAACTTCTCAAGGACAGGTTTGATGCCATGTTAGTTTTGTGAATACTACATTATCCCGCCGTGAGTCAGCGCTGGTTTATTGAAAACTTGATAAGAGAGACACGGTCAAATAACCTTACATGTAAGTAACCTAAGGTACCCTTTTTTTGGGGTGTGGGAAATCATCAAATAACCCTTCCCGCTCTTGGGCAGAGCGAAAGGGAGTGTTAGACTTCTTGACTAAAAACCACTCATGTTCCTTCTTAGCTCTTTGTGCCGGCGCCGTGGTATCCCTTTCGAACAACCCGCAGCCCCGACGGGAACCTAAGGTACCCTAAGTTATGAAGATAGTTATTTCTTTTCTGGATGTGTCGGGTCGGTCAGTCTCGTTTTAACTAAAAACAAACAGGCGCTTGCTTCCTCGTTCACTTAAATTGTGTCGGGGGGCAGTGGGATCTATTGCGACTTCCGCTGCCTCGGACAAGTACCGACTAATGCTTTTGTGCAGGATTTCGCCAGTAGGTAATTAGCCCCAGTTTTCCAGCAATTTTACACGGTTTCTTGCGGGAAAAAAGTACGTCATTACAGATGAGATTGGGTGAGATTCGACTCGACCCCCTTTTCCCCTTAACAGCCTTATTTTTTTTTTGAGGGGGTGGAAAATCATTAAATAACCCTTCCCGCTCTTGGGCAGAGCGGAAGGGAGTGTCAGACTTCTACTGACTAAAAACCACCCATGTTCCTTCTTAGCCCTTTATGTCGAGGCCGCGGTATCTCTTGCAAACAACCCGCAGCCCCGATGGGACCCCTTAACCGGCTTACGTAATGAATGGACGCCCTCTAAGTGAGTGAATCAACTATTTCTAACTGACGAATATCCGGCCGCCCGCTTATTACCTACACGAAGTCGACCCTCAGTTTCTTTGATAAAGCTAGTCAATTAATTTAATCTGTTTTCCAATCATTTTAAGTAATTTCATAAGATAAGTTTTTTTTTTAAAACATGAGCCCCCCCCCACACGAGGACTGTCTCCTGTATCGTGGGTGCGTTTGCAAACATTTAAAAAACTCACATATACAAAACCAAACACCCAGAGCCGAAACAACTATCTGTAGGTCGTACTAATATTTGTACCGTGCGGGGATCGAACCCGCGACACGCAACGCAGCAGTCAAATCGCTCAGCCACTGTGCCAACCGTATCAGCTCACTGCAGATTTACACATTATGATCATACTTGGTGACTTCCATTGACATTAGCTACACATCTGCCTAACCCCACGGGGATTACATGCGTGAGTTTGTGTTATGTTATGTAGTATCGGCATATCCGTTTCCATAAAACGGATAAGAGATACCAAGAAACTATCTTAGAAACCACTGGTGTTTTCAATCAAGAGAAAAATGGTTCTTATAAATTTCCCCATGCAGTGCCTACGAGTATCTCGTATGGATTCGGATTTCTCCATACTGTCATACTGACAAAATCCACTCTATAGGGTGTAAAAGTACCCTAACGTAACGAAGGGCACTTGTCCTCCCCACCACTGCGATATTTCTTTTTTCTAGACCATACCTGGGGACCTCCTAGTTACGGAGATATTAGGGGTCAAAGTTCCAAAATTTTCACAACTGTTTTTGTAAATACTAGTTTTTTAGGTTATAACTTTACTTAAATTACCTTCATGATCCGTTTACTATTCAAAGCATCCAGTAGCACAATCTTTTAACATCTACATTGAGATTTATCGTAAAATGTGAAAAGCAAAAAATTTTGCGTAGGGGTACTTAGTTTGATGTATGTACAGAATGCTTGGTTGACGGCTGTGTGATGGGTTGATTTACACCCTGTATAGTGTTAAGAACGCAGCGTGTGTCATTCCTGTATTAGCTAAGTAGGCCCACAAGAGTGCAGCGAGTGGGTTTCGAACGCACCGCGACAAGCTAAGGTTGCGCTTACACCGACATTATTTCAGCTGCTAGTTGCCATTATGGTTACTAGTTAATTAAGTGGCTCCGTAGAGTCCGTATTACTCCAGTATCTGCTCTTCTGCTAATACGGTTAGCGACGTCGTAGTGGACGCGAAATTTCCAGTCCAAATTCCAAATTTTTTCCAAATTATTTGTCTTTTCCATGGAAACCAAGTGCACTATCACACAATAAACGTGTTGTTAACATGCGGACAATGTAGTGGGCTCATTGCTTACTAACCTTATTTTATGTGTACGTTACGTAATAACGTAGCTGTTTATTGAAACATAGTAAAGCAGGTACTGAAGGACTCTCCCTCGTCGGTCTAGTGGTCGTAAGCGCGACTGCTGAGCATGAGGTCTTGCCATGCGTTCGATTCCCGGGTCAGGTTTTCCCATAGGGAATTTGTCACGGAGTCTGCGTTCATGGCCGGATGATGGCAATAGGCTCGCCCCTTATGACATACCTAAACATAACTGGCGAAATGTGGGTGTACTTGTTACATACACCCCTGCCTAACCCTTCGGGGGTTACATGGCGTGATGTTTATTATGATGTTAAAAATTGGAGCCTCTGAACTTTCTTTCTCCTGCAGACTTGGCGTTTCCATGTTCTGTGTCTGTGTGATATTCCGGTATAACGCTGTTAGTACTAGATATTTTGAACGAGTAATTGTTTTTTTTTTTTGGAAGGTGAGAAATCATCATATGACTCCTCGGGAGCTCTGGGCAGAGCGGTAGGGAGTGTCAGACTTCTACTGACTAAAAACCACCCATGTTCCTTCTTAGCTCTTTATGTCTAGGCCGCGGTATCTCTTTCGAACAACCCGCAACCCCGACGGAACGAGTAAATGCTTGCTATATGCACGCACCTTTGCTCCATTAAGCCCTCTTTGCTATAATAGCTGGAAGTAAGCACGGATGCGGTCCAGACTAGTTGTCGTGGCAATAATCACTCCCTTGTAGCCGACCTTCTACTCCAAGGTCGGTTCAATCGTTCAGTTAGATTCTACCGGAGAATGAATTCTGCTTGTGGGATGACAAATTTCGTCCGGGGGGCGATCAAGACAATATTCTGTATCTATGTAGGTAGGTAACTAGGTACATCTTCTACGCTATGGTCTGTGGCGATTATAGTCAGACCTAATATTGCTCTGGATTACCTGAACCTGACTACAAAGAAGAAGGCGATTCAGGTAATGATGCCAGGCGGGCATTTTAATTTAATATAGCTCATTTGTATGCACGGCAACCAATCAAACTAACCTAAACCAGTTGATGTGGATCTCTCTTTGTACGGGTAATCTATATACAAAACGAAGCCATGCTTTGCTGGAGATGTGTCGCCTTGGGTGATACTAAAAATATTGTGTTCAATACTACAAATAAATTAATGTACCTATTCCTTGCTCAATTCATGCAACTTCGAATTTAAATAGCTAATTTCAATTTGTATATACGTTTTCAATAAATAAAACTTTTGTTTTCTCTGTAGGTAATAAAAAAAAACTTTGAATTCTTCATTTTGTATGTGGCTAAAACGCTATCCGCAAAAACCAAAAAAAGAAACCTCATTCTTTTAGTCTATGGCCGATCGCCATTGTTAGATGCGCGGGCAGGAAAACTGATTAATTTTTCCCGCCATCATGGCGAAATTTTTTTCACCAATCATTTTAACTGTTGAAAATGTTTTTTTTTGTGTTATTTTCTTCACAAGTGTGTTGAAAAACGTCGTATGATACACGTGTGTATTGATGATTACCGTCCTCGGCTCTCTTAAGACCCTCACCTGACGGCTCGGGTCTCAATGGCGCCTCAGCGGTAATCACCAACGTTACACACTTATACCATAATGTACTATTTTTTACACAGCCTACCATTAGTCTAACTGTAGAACAGACTTCTACTAGACCTTTATTCCTCACCTGCAGCTTAAATATCCTTTATGAATGCATCTACCGACCTTTTACTGACAGTGTCTGGTGGTCACAAAACCCTCATCTGGTAAACTGTAAACCTGGCGATCTGTCACACATGTTCCCCTTGCACGTGTTTACGAGTGTCGCAGACATGTGGTTGGGTCGGAGTTTTTGTGAAATGGCTAGGTTCTGGACAAAAAAGTCACTTCCCTAAAGCGTAAAGTTTTTTGTAACTACATTGTTGGTTACCACTACAAGTTTCTAAAACATACGTTTGTAGGTATTCTACGAGACTCTGCAATAGCATAGCTATTTATCGCTGAAAGAGTTCTTGAGATGATAGTGTTGGAGATTAGTAGCCGCAATTGCGACTGCTTAGGTCCTGGGTTCGATTCCTGGGTCGGCAAATACATATTGGGTTTTCCTATCAAGAATTTCTCAGTAGCTGCCGCGGAGTTTGGATTTGTGCTTGGTTGTTGCCAATAGTTTCGCCCCCTGTTATGGGTGTACTCTTGTAGGTTCCTACACCACTGCCTAACCTTTAGGGGATTACAGGTGTGAAGACTTTGTTATCAATTCTATTAGTTGAAGTGCCTATAATTATAATTATGAAGCCGTAAAGACAGCATTAGTACCTACTCCTAGGCATTAGTCTATTCTACCATAATTTTATAGTAACTTGAAACATAAACGTCATATGAGAGGTGTTAGTTACAGTTTATATATAAAATAAACTCAAATACCTACTATATGCCGCAGTCAAATAGTTTATCATAATGTGAAGGTTACTGCAACTGACTTGTGAAAATATTATTATGTTAGGTCGGGTTACTGATGTTATTTACATGCAAGTTGCTAAATTATTATAACCTACTGTTTGAATTCAATGTTTTGTAAACAATAATGTTTACTTTAACCACACAATTTAACGAGCACGCCGCATTTAGGAGCAACAGAGAATCCGCTTCATCATCATTTGCCTAGCCTTTCGCCAATTACTATGTTGGGGTCAGCTTCCAGTCTTACCGGATGCAGCTGAATACCAGTATATTACATTGAGCGTTAATACTGGGTAATACATAACAATACCCTTTAGTAAGACAGGGAATCCGCTTCAATCAAAATAAATTAGTATTTGTAAAGAAATCCGAATACTTGTCACAAACTAAACCACAAGATCCTTCCTTACAAAAGGACATCAATCATAGAAACCAGAAATTTACAAACGACACCCATTGAACACTTGAACCGCAACCCAAGCTGCGTACGCGCAGACCGCAGTGTTCCCGACACCGCAGTGGATGACGGTCGCGTACCATCTACATCCCTGTTCCACTTAAATTACGATACATATTCGAAAGTTTTTCATAAAATATAAAGTTTAACGAGATCAGAATGGCCACTAAAGCGAATGGAGTGGATGAATGGATCCGTGCCCCCCCTCCTCCTGGGACGTGTCTCTCCAGATTCATGAATGCGATCTATAATCCTGAAGAACACAGCTTCCTGGGAAGAACGCCGAAGAGATGGGGTATGTTTATGTCTAGCTTTCTATCATGTTACCTCGGTGGTCCTCTGATGGTCGACCAAGAAAATGTTTAAACTTTAATAAAAGATTTTGTTTCGGTGCTTTTCCTCGAATATTCAAATAGGAAACTCTGAGTACGAAAAAAAACGTCTAATACGTTTATTTTTTATTTTTTGTAGAAGTCTTTCAACATAAACAAAAATTATTATTAAGCCTGGATTTGTGGATAGGAATTAAACATAAGTAATTAAATTAAATAACTGGCGAAATATGCGTTTGCTTACAAATCTCTGCTTAACCCTTGGGAGAACTATGTAGTTAAAAATCTAAGTCTACATAAATACCTATATTTAAATACTTTTACATCTCTGCACACAATGGGTCTTTGATTCCTTTGGTCTTTTTAAAACAGCCAATGATTATGTTATGACTATGAATGCCAGAATGTCAAACGTAACCTAATCTATAAATCTGCAACATTGTTTAAATTAGCTTCACGACTATAAATGGTGTAAGTACCTCATACCATAACATGAACTGAAAGCTCATCATTAAACTTGTCTTGATTGGTCATACTTATACATACCTATTTATAATGTTATTTTTTGTTAACTAGTTCGTTCGTTAGTTAATTCAATGTTTGTGCATAGACTTACCCTCGAAGACAAAGGGTCAGTTATTAGAAAAAAAAACCTGTGATGACTATCGCCGATAATCATCATCTTCATCGTCCACACTTACATCCGTCTTCACTTACATCTGGGGATATGTTGTTTTTTCATATACCAAAGAGATTTAAGACATAGCTAGTAATATTTGAATGTCTTTGGCCAATACTCACACTGTGCGAACACATCCAGGCTCTACCCAATAATATCGCCAAGGATTGGCTCTGGATACATCAGCCATTAATTGTATTTTATAGCCAATCGTACACCATTCTGTTTACCTCTTCAATAAAACAAGCCGCAATGCATACAAATCCGACAGTTATAAAATGATAATAACATAACAAATTCTCATCCTACCCACTTTGTTAACGCGATCGTTATTAATCTAGGATTCTAAAGTAATCATCTGCCTAGCCTTTTCCCAACTACTCGTATGTTGGGTCGGCTTCCAGTCTAACCGGATGCAGCTTAATACCAGTATTTTTCATAGAGCGACTGCCTATCTGACCTCCACAACCCAGTTAATTCTAGGTAATACGATACTCTTTCTTTTAGTCACTGACTACCTGTAACGACTGCCAAAGATCTATATATGGCAGCCGGGACCAACAGCTTAACGTGCTTTCCGAGGATCTAGGATTCTAAAGTAATCTCCCACGATTGAGTAAACACAATCACCGATGCACGTGTGCTGTCAAAAAATTCTTCCATTCCAATCTGCGTATTGTTTTCTTATGTCTAGATATTGGTGAACCGTTAACAAAGAGTTCAGCATGTTTTGTATCATTAACATCCTCAACTAACTTGCACTTTGAGAGGACAGTTACAGCAAGTCTTTGAGCCTAGTAGACAAATAAGCGATAGTTAGTACAGTTGCAACTAGATCAAGTGGATGGCGTACAGGTAACTACATAATACACTAGTGGTGTCACTTGTACTACGAAAATCAAAATTACTGCTACGACTTACAGCGCAACAACACAATATCAATTTGCTGTCACTGATAAATCATTGTCATCATCATCTCCTAGCCTTTTCTCAACTTATTAAAGTCCAAACTATTATAGCCTGGCTTCCAGTCTAACCGGATTGTACTAAGTACCTTTACAACGCAGTTACTGGATTCGATACACCCTTTGGTAAGGCTGGTTATCTTTTGGGCCATTACATGTCACAGATCTGCAAAATGAGGGCCGGCTTAACGTGTTTCCAGAGACACTGATGTTTGGTTACCTACCTACATTTGAGTACTACCACCAGCACACTCCTACACACGTCAGGTTAACAATAAAGAATAACCTATTATCTAATTTGTTAGGCGGGAGGGATTCTTCCAGTGAGGTCATAAAATCAAAATTGGCCATAAACGGCCACCGCTGAATACCGACCTCTCCCACAGATGATATAAAGACCTGTGTTACTGTGGGGGATATTGTCATTACTGGTGCAGATGTACCTATGGGTTTGAATAGGTTTCCAGTAGACTAGATAACATACCTACAAATTGCAATCTCTATAGCTCTTCCCAGCAATCCCAGCTTACGGTGACCAGAGTTCGTTTGTATTTTTAAACCAGTTTCTTTTAGACCGCAATAAAGTGCACCGTGGATAGTCAGTCTTGCTTTCGCCTTGTTGACTCAACTGGGCAACTGTTCTCATTCTCCAGGACACCACATTAAAACGATATTTCACGCCTGATAACAGTGTTAACCCCAACTTTAGGCAGAGTTATACGCATAGTGCACCTACATTTCGCCAGCTATGTTTAAGTTCCATGTACAAGGGAGTCTGTTACCATCTCATCATCATCACCATCAACATACTCCTGCCATTATCTTAATTGGATTTGGAGACTGTGCAGCAGGTAGTCACCTCCTTTATACCATGCTTCACACAGTTCATCAATCGTTTCTTTGGTCATGTTATGCCCATAGCCATCTCCGAGTTACAGTTCTTGACTCAGGGATGCTACTGAAAAGTGAAAACACCAAGGATATTGATAACTAACTGTATGACATGAGTTAGCTCCTGTTGGCAAGAGAACTCGGCTCAAAACATCGTCTATATTATTTTTATGATCACAATGACCGTCATAAATGAGACATATTTATGTATTACAAAAACTTCTAGTATTCTAGGCCAATAAATCTGTCCAGTTAACTAATATAAATTAATCGTTTTGACACTTCCGGGCGCCGTGTGTCTATCATCGGTAACAGAAACTCGTGCATCGTGTTTCGTGCGCGGGCGCATAAGTATTGCATCGTTTGCTATTGACGTACGCGAACGCCATCTGATATTGTTCAAGGGTAATAGTTCGCTGATGCATTGATAGTGCTTGTATTGGAAAGGAATTCTGGCTATGCAGGTCCTTTGGTAATATTTATAGGTAGTTCCATACTAAACTGGTTTATCATTGTTGAACTTCTTTGATTGCCTCGCTTGTCCAGTGGTCACAGGTGCGACTGCTGCGCATGAAGACCTGGTTTCGTTTCCCAGGTCGTGCAAAGTATTATTTTTTCATCAGGAATATCTCAGTAGCAGCATCCTCTATTACTTGGGACTTAAACTTAACTGGCGAATAAGTATACAGGCAGAAATCTTTATAATAGGGATGTTTACTGACTAAAAAAAATATGATTCTAATTAGCCCGTCTGTTAGATTATCGAAAAATATTGGCTACGTATTTTTTGTTTTATCAAATCAATAAAAAATTATGAAGATAAAACGCGTCAAAGATTTGAGTGGGGGTTGATACGTCACTCACCGCTAAAAAATGTCATACTAATGTCTTACAATATGACATCACACGAATTTTCAAAGCCCCGTATCGTCTTCATTGTTTGTTTACATGAAAAAAGAAAAAATACGTGTTCAATATTATTTGGATATCTATCTGACGGACTAATTAGATTTTTTTAGTTAACTACCCTATTCTAGTACACTGAAAATATTGATTGCAATTTGGTTTTTTATACTGCATCGTTTATCAGTCTATAAATGTATCTCTGTATAATCTTAAAAGTAATGCAAGTTAGCTGGGTGTATACTTACTAGCTCGTTCGACTGTACTAATGAGTACAGCTCTGCCTAATCCTTCGGGGATTACAGGCGTGATGTTCTGTTACTTGTTCAGTCAGTATTGTGGTCTTGTTTGCTCGCAAAGCAAAGCACCTGCAAGATATTCAGACGTGGACTATTAGAGGCAGCCTGTACCGAGCGGTTCATACTGCTGGAGATTGCATGGCGTGTCGCATGTCATACGTGGTCGCGAGCGATCGTCAGCAGTGAGGGAAAATAGAAGGAATTAGCATAATTTGCTCGTTCCCACTACTGGGCAGGTGTCCTCTTGGCACCATTGTGGCATCTACTGGGCCCGCGTGGTACTCTTCCTCCACGCGGGCCCAGTAGATGCCACAATGTGTTTATTTAGTTATTTTCGATAATAATAATTTATGTAACTCGTTGCACTGGTGTTTTTAATCTATAACACCAAACTATCTGTTTAGCAGTGGGGCCACCACTGCTCTCAAAACGCTGAAGGAAAACATCGTGAGGTAACCGGCATGTCTTAGAACCAAACAATTCAGACTTGTGACATGTAGATGTCCACGCACTGGTTCCGAATGGTGGATTATAGCCCATCCCTCTCCTAGAGTGGAGGCCTGTCCCTTTGGTTACCATTCGGGTAGGGAACCGGAGATAAAGGCCATCGCCAAAAGATTCATGTATGTGTAACTATAACTGTAATAGAGCAAGAGTCCTTAGACATTATGTATTTTCTCAGAAATAAAATATATGTGGTTATGTAGTGTTAGTATGTACTTTGAATGTTTGCATACCTGATAGCTTGGCAGAGACGTTTTACACAGAAAATTACCTGTTATTTCATACGTTACAACTTGCACTTTTATCAATAAAATAATTGTATGACCGTACAAGTTACGAGTATTAGCTGAGACGAAACAATACGATAAGAAGTTCACCTTCGTGTCATTTTGTTTTGATAATAAGGTTGGTGTTTATTAGTCCATTGTCTGATTGTTACTTACTTAAATAATAATGTTTGTTTAGTCAGAATGGGTCAAACAGAAAAAAAATAAAAACATAACATAATATCCTGTAATCCCCGAATTGTTAGTCAGGGGTATACCTACCTAATAATACACTAGACCAACGAGGCAGTCTTCAAGGGCAGGGCCCCTCGAATCTCCCCAGACCCTAAGGTCATTTTTTTTTGGCGGGTGGATAATTATCTAATAACCCCTCCCGCTCTTGGGCAGAGCCAAAGGGAGTGTCAGACTTCTACTGACTAAAAACCACCCATGTTCCTTCTTAGCCTTAGCCCTTGCACGGAAGCCGCGGTATCTCTTTCGAACAACCCGCAGCCCCGACGGGAGACCCTGACGTCTCAAAAGCCGTTTCAGCAGAATGATAATAGTATGAATCACGTTACAAATCGTAAAACGGTCTCAAAGTGACAATTAATCTGCACGAGTATGATTGCCATCATCATCAGCATCATCATCTTGCTGCCCTTGTCCCATTCTATTTGGGGTCGGTTCAACACGTTTTCTTTCCCACTCTCCCCTGTTAGTCGTCACGGCATCATTCAATCCATCCATCTTTTCTTTGGCCCTCCTCCCCTTCTCCATCCATCAACACATAGGGTGTAAAAGTACCCTTAACGCAAACGAAGGGCATTTGTTCTACCCACCACTGCGAATTTTTTTTTGTTCTAGACCATACCTGGGAACCCCCTAGTTACCTACGGAGATATTGGGGGTCAAAGTTCCAAATTTTTCACAGCTGTTTTTGTAAATACTAGTTTTTTAGGTTATAATTTTACTTAAATTATAACTTTACTTTAATTATAGTTGGGAAAAGGCTAGGCAGATGATGATGAACTTTACTTAAATTACCTCCATGATCTGTTCACTATTTAAAGCACCCACTAGCACAATGTTTTAACAGTCCTACATTTAGTTTTACCGTAAAATGTGATTTTTGACCCAAAAAAAAAAAAGTTGTTTCCCAGCAAAAATTTTTGCGTGGGGGTACTTAGTTTGATGTACAGAATGCTTGGTTAACGGCTGTGTGATGGGTTGATTTACACCCTGTATATCTATGTCTTTAGTAAGTCACATGCTATCCTTTTAAACATCATCTCATAATCCCATTTATAAGACTGTACGAGTAACACGACCGTTTTTAACCGATTTCTTCATGTTGTTTGTACGCAGTTACGCACGTTTCTCATTTACATGATCATCCTTCAATAGTTCACTAAACGCTCCCCTCGTCCTTGGTAACAGCATAAAAGAATCATCACAAAACATCCATTTGGTCCGTACTTGATTGTCGTACTGATTTCTATGACTGTAGTGCTATACAAATCGACCCTCCTGTGTGCTAGCTTATTTACTTGTTCATTGAAAGGAATCGTATTACCGGCATGAGTTTTAAGGACGGTATTTACTAATTCTGTGGATGGTGTCTTAAGAATAGAACTAAAATTATAATAAAATATACAGAGTGGTGCCGACAATACGACAATAAATGAAACCACTGGTAGTTCTAGTTCTTAGGAACATTTTTAAACTATCAAATAAATCCTAACACCGTCGTTGTGCCGACGATACGACACTAATGTACTGAATCTACCTAAATATCTTTGTCAAATTCGTTTGTTACATTTTATTTCCACACGTTATTCGGTGCAAATTATTCCTAAGGTTAGTAAACCAATATTTGTTTGTAAATTGTAATGTATTTCGTTTATTGTTTTTTTTTCAAGTTTTTATTTTGCTGTTAAGATTTATTTGATAGTTTAATAATGTTCCTATGAACTAGAACTACCAGTGGTTTCATTTATTGTCGTATTGTCGGCACCACCCTGTATAAGAAGAATAAGAATTGTGTTAAAGAACGCCAACTAAGTACTTACTCTGGTTCACTACTTATGGTTCATGGAATTCAATCAAATAAGTACTTTTATGTACTTACCCAAGAAAAGAGGGTAACCAAAGAATGCAGTGAGTTCATATAATATGGATCAAACTTATTATTCCTGATGTTGTTTTAAATAACTGCTTGGGCCGAGATTCTTAAAGTGAGAACGCTATAAGCTGTAACTCATCTTCAGAAATAAATAGACAGTAGGTACCTATTCTATAAACATCGTGAGGAAACCGGCATGTCTTAGAACAAAAAAATTCGAAGACATGTGACATCTATCAACCCGCACTGGGCCCACGTGGTGGATTATAGCCCATCCCTCCCCTAGAGAGGAGGCCTGAGTCCCTGCAGTGGGAACATTATAGACTGATGATGATGATGATGATGACCTATTCTATGCATTTTTACTACGCAATCGATTTACGAATAGACTGGATCATGAATGCTTCTGAGCTGTTCCAACTCACAAAAGACAAGGAGAAATATACGTTGATGAGTTGATGACCTCATATTCATATATCTACGGTTGATGACCAACCTTCTTTACGTACTAGTTTCCGTTCAAATATATCGTTTTTAAGGAAACCAAGCTGTGATGGTGAAGTTATTACCTTTTTACCCGACTGCGACGAAGCCCAACTGGAAGGTTATGTATTTTTTTCCGTGCGCCTTACGGAACTTATCATCATCATTAATCATGTGACTTCAATAAACGCTTGAAGACAATATTATGATTAGGTGTAATTGCTCATTGATACCGTATCGATTGCCCATATCAATGGGCGCATGGGTATATCAATAGAAGACCCATCACAGACGGCAATATAATTAATTGACAGACACTTGTAATAAAACTGCGAATGGGAAAAGTATAATTGATTCAATAGTTCCAACGACATTTTATTCTTGATTATTGCCAACCATTTCGTCTTTCAAGATTCAGAGGGGTATTGAACTAAACTAAATAACGGACTGAGGACGAATTAACATAAGATATTACACGCCAGAACTTCGCCAAAGGTTTGGCAGAGGTTTACAGAATAGTATTACCACATTTCGGCAGTTATGTTTTTTCATGTGAAGAGGGGCGAGCCAATGTTCATCAAGCAGGCGCAGATCCAAACTCCAGGCTGAATATACCTCATGGAAACGCATACCCAGTAAAACTTTTCCCTGGGAACTGAACACAGGTCCTCATGCTGAGCAGTAGCACGACCACTAGGCTTAAGAGGTCTTCTTTTTTATTACCCTAGAAGATCACCGTAATAGTAGGACCGCGTTTGAAAATAAACAAAATAATGATGTCATGAAGGTAACAACAAATCATTCGTTCAGAATGAACGCGTGTCCTTCGTTCATTCACTGGTTTCTGGCACACATGGCCTAGTCGAGCGCATCGGCCTTGTAATGCCTTGATTAATTAATGCAAGATACATTCGTTATTTATAGTAAATAGTACATTTATTTGTGGTACATTATAACAATACAGTCATGTTGTAATGTCTGGTTGGTTTAGAGATTCACTGAGCAAGAGAGTAAAGTAAACGAGTAAAAGAGTGAAGAATATAAATGTTGATGAACGGAGATGGAGAGGCAGACCAAGGAAACGATGGATCCCCGTCGGGGCTGCGGGTTGTTCGCAAGAGATACCGCGGCCTCGACATGAAGGGCTAAGAAGGAACATGGGTGGTTTTTAGTAAGTAGACGTATCGAACCCGCTACACGCAGCGCAGCAGTCGAATCGCTCCGCCACTGCGCCAACCGTGTCGTCGAACATAGGACAAGGGCAGGAAGATGTAGGGCACGCCACGATAGAGGGCACGCCACGATAGTGGCGGTAAGTCCCCTCTTTGAGGAGTGGCTGGAGAGGCGCCACGGCGCCCTCACCTTCCGTCTGACGCAGGTACTCACCGGACACGGTTGTTTCGGGAGGTACCTGCACCGAATCAGGCGGGAGGAAACGCCCGGTTGTCACCATTGTGAGGATCGGCCGGAGGACACGGTGGAGCACACCGTGGAGGTGTGTCCCGCTTGGGCAGAGCCCCGCCGTGTTCTCGTAGCGGCGATCGGCGGCGGCGACCTCTCGCGTCCGGCCCTGGTGCAAGCCATGGTCCGGGGCGAGGAGGAATGGGACGCCGTCGCCTCCTTCTGCGAAGCAGTGATGCTAGCGAAGGAGGTGGCGGAACGTGAGAGGGAGAGAACCTCTCGTCCCAGCCGCCGCGGGAGGCGATCCGGGCGTCGGGGGCCACGTGATGGCTTCCGGCCACCGTAGACGCGGGCCTGTGGACGGTGAGTGATGGGTAAGCTCGCCGTCCGTCCGTCTAATGACGACGACAGGCCGTGTCGACGGCGCGTTCGTGTTCCACGCGCGCCTCAAAGAGATGTCAGCAACATGGAAGGGGCCCGCAAGGGCCGACGCCTGTCGAGGCTGCGGGTTGTCCGCAAGGGATACCGAGGCCTCGACATGAAGGGCGAAGAAGGAACATGGGTGGTTTTTAGTCAGTAGAAGTCTGACACTCCCTTTCGCTCTGCCCAAGAGCGGAAGGGGTTATTTGATGATTTCCCACCCCCCAAAAAAAAAAAAAAAAGGGCAGGAAGATGCTGATGAGCAGGAGCTCCTAGCTCCGATCCTGGTCACCAGGAACTTTCAAGAAAAGTTATTGAATTTCCGCATTGATAAATTCTCCGTGGTAGTGGAAATGGTGGAGCACTGTTATACATCTTTAGCTCTTATTCATGGATTAATACAGGCGTGATTTTGTGATAACAATACAAATTGCAATTTCCCGTCCTGAGAAGTTCTGAGTCCAAACTTGAGGTACTATAGGTCCACGTCGGGGCTGCTGGTCCCATCGGGGCTGCGGGTCGTTCAAAAGAGATACCGCGGCCTCGACACAAAGGGCTAAGAAGGAACGTGAGTGGTTTTTTTTCCACACCCGAAAAAAGGTCCCTACTATAGGTCCAAACTCGGTTACTAGAAACTTCCAATAAAGTTTTATTGGGTTATTTTATTTAGTACTAGCGGACGTCACGCGGTTTCACCCGCGTAGTTCCCGTGGGAATACAGGGATAAAAATCGGGGATAGTGTAGCTTACCAACAGTGAAAGAATTTTTGAAAACGGTCCAGTAGTTTCGGAGCCTATTCGTTACAAACAAACAAACAAATATTTCCTCTTTATAATATTAGTGTAGATGGAGTAGCGCACACGTCTGCCAATCCCATTACGTGGTGACGTTATATTATTTGAATGTCTAGGATATTCCATTTAAACGACAAACAAATACACGTTGACGGCCAATGAAAAAGTCATAGGTAACTACAGCACCAAGATCTCGACGGACAATCTTGTAATGATTCAACTCCAAATTGGCGCAACGTCAAAGTGTCCGCCCGCGAGCTCAGGGTCGCGGATTCAATTCCCGCATCCGGACTAACAGAGTGGCCTACTGATGTTCCGGGTCTGGATGCTTCTTTAATGATCCTATACACACGTCACGGGGAATCTTCGTAGTGGTTTCGGAATGCATACAGTTATGAGTTCTACTGCGCTGGATTTAATGACTAGTACACTTTATTAGTCCAGCGCAGTAGCACTCATCGGTTTTTTTTCATCAGAGAATACTCAATAGCTGTCATGGAGTCCAAAGTACCTTGTTGATGTCCGTTGGCTCGATCCGATATTATGTGAGAGTGTGCTCCTTTAAGTTTTACCCTTTATTTTTTTTTAATGGGGCAACCCCGCCACACTACCCCCAAACCACTGTATTAACTCCTGTTCGCCAGAATCAACAGTGGCGACCACTAGAAAAGCGCCGAGACAATGAAGCTCGACGAAGTCCCAGGGAAACGATTTAACTGTCTTGGATCCCGCAACGAAATTAATCAGAAAATAATATCGGAGGTGTAGGAAAAACAAGTTTTACCCTTGCCAATATTCGGAGTTTACAGGCGTGATATGTCAGAAAGGAGTGTGTTACGTGACTTAGAAAAGTGTAACATCGAATAACACGCCTCGTAAGTTTATGAACATGAAACTAACTACCGTAGTTAGTATGCATTCGTTGTTCAGTGTTTCGTATCATAAATTTACGGGGACGTGTTATTCAGTGTTACACTTTTCTAAGTCACGTAACACACTCGAAAGCAAGAAAGTACATTTATTTGCGAATTCCAACAAGTGCACAAAAATAATGGCAAATGTAACACTGTGTGCCTCACGGCTGCATCATATGGCCCCAGTTCAGCAAAATGCCGAACTAGTGCCCAACGCTGGTTTTCAACTGGACCTGGATATCGTGTTCTGTTATCAGGAACACAGTAACCACTAGCAGCTAATTTTGAGACAGGTTTTAGCATTGATATGTACCGTGTTCTTCAGAAATAGTAACTTCACGCAAACTCAAACTTTCAGTACTGACGCACACTTTACTCAAACTACTTACGTCAACGTTTCGTCGTGGACAAGACCCAGGACGTAATTGTGGAGTTGATTGGTCACTTTGGTCAGTGGTCTCTTCATTGTGGGCTTGTGGCACGTGAATAATCAAGTCATATTTAATAAGATTGCAACCGAAGCTAAAGTCAAGAAATTTCTGTCACCTGTTCAGGATTGAACATGATATAACATTGTTAAGTGGGCAGAGTAACATAACAGAACATCACGCCAGTAATCCTCGTAGAGTAAAGCAGAGGTTTACCTTTTTTTTGTAGCGGGTGGCAAATCATCAAATAACCCCTCCCGCTCTTGGGCAGAGCGAATGTTCCTTCTTAGCCCTTCATGTCGAGGCCGCGGTATCTCTCGATAACAACCCACAGCCCCGACGGGCGTCGGCCCTTGCGGGCCCCTTCCATGTTGCTGACATCTCTTGGAGGCGCGCGTGGAACACGAATGCGCCATCGACACGGCCTGTCGTCGTCATAAGACGGACGGACGGCGAGCAGAGGTTTACCTAAAAGTATACCCACATTTCACCAGTTATGTTTAAGTCCCATTTAAATCGAGCCAAGCCATTGGGTGGGGGTCGCTTGCTTTCTTTTGTAAAGAACAAGTAACCATGGAGTCATGGAAGTTTCTTGCCTGTTCTTCTCCCTAAGAAACGACCAACCTGAAAAAATAGGTGTAACCATCACATCCTATAAAAATCATATAGGCTTCATACTTATGATGTTTCCATATACAATAAATAAGGATGTTTCATAATTAAGTAGGTTTATGTGACATAAAATATTTTGTATAATAACGAAGTCGAACACGGGACGTCAAGGCATTGCAAATTGGAACGAATTTGTATCGATTTAGATTATTTTTGACGACCAGCACAACTAATATCAAACCTATTGATATGAATATACTTTATTTTATTTATTTATTAGGTCTACCAACATCTACCAACACCTATCTGATAAACAGTTCAGAAAGAAGAAGTAATGAGCGAAAAAAAACGTTCAAAATTGCTGTTTGTCATGTAAAGTTTACTCTGCGTGTTCGCAACCCCACAGGAAAGATTAATAAGGCAATTATTGCGTTTTGGCCGTTCCTAATGTAATACGACTGCGTCACCCAAAATCTCCAGACACTAGACAGTCACATCAATATAAATGTCATAAAACATTATTTTGTGTACGAAGAGTGTCCCTGACTCTGGCAGGGCCACCATCATAAATCTTAATTTTAATAACACAAAAATTTTGTCGCTAATTTGTCCAAATTTGTCTCCCAATATCAGAATTTGTCGCTCACTGGTTCAAAAGATATAAGGGTTTATAGGTGGCTCTGCTGGAGATAGTCTCCCCAGCAGGGCCACATTTATATCTCAAAAACTAGGGCACCTAGCGAAGATGTGTTTTCTCCTATATTGTGTCCCCAATTTGTCCAATTTTGACACCCAGTTACAGATTTAGTCGATGTGTAATTAAAAAGATATTAAATAATTAAATTTCCGCATACAGTGGTACAAGCAAGTACAAAATACTTTATGTAGTTTCTAGACAGTATCTATCTATGACGTCTTATGTAGGAATGTAATATATTTCGAATTAAATAAATACAAACTTATTCTATCATTTCAACCCACCAAAGGAAAGCTGTTTTCATTGCCATAAACAAATCTACAATAAATATGTGTAATTATTTATCTAACACAATGTGTGCACTTACCACAAAGTCGGTGGCAGATTGATCGCTGCGCTCCGTTTCATTTACGGTAAGTAAGAAAGAGATGGACTACGCGCCTTTAACTCCTCCCTCCTCCCTCTAACGAGTTGCCCGTCACGTAAGTTAAAGTCAGCCAGTTTAATTAAAGTGGAACTTACTATGAATAGTTACGAACTCGAGTGTTGTTAACTCTAGGTATTCCTCAAATACAAAAATACGGGGAAAAGGGCGAGATAGAAAAAGGAAGTCACCTGCTGCAACTCACCCGGCGCGCGCGGCACTAATTAGTCGCAGATAACTCTTAGGTTTCTCTTTAGGTTCTTCCGACTAGTTACCATTCACAGGATATTGATTCATGGGCAAATTATCATCCAAAATGCAGTAGTTTTCCATAGGTCTTTTGTCAGAAGATTGTTTTAAAAAGAAGACGGCGTATGAGTGCATATTAATATGTAAGTTACCTACCTTGATTTTTCACGTCACTAGCGTGTTTGTGTGTGCGTCCTTAGATACCAATACCCAGCCGCTACCTACCAATGTAGTCCGTCGATGTGTGATAATTTAAAGGTAATAAATCACTTTATATTTCGACAACAGAAGTTTTATTATTCTAACCTAAATTAAGATAAAATCAAAACTCAACTCATCCATACCCACAACATAACACTCACAATCACCTCAAAGTACACACACAAAAATAACACACATCAAACAAACTTTTTAGAAATTCATTTTTATAAAATAAAATTTGATTACAATTAACAATATGTTTTCAAGGTTTAAGTACCTATTTTAAACATTTAACTAAGGGAACGATATTTCTTTTTATTATTCTAACGTAAATTAGCTTAACATTGTAAACTGGTAAAGCAGTTGCACGCGACTGTACATCTTGACACCAAAAAGCCCAACAGCAAGGTTTAATGTACACTCTAATCTTGTAATTTAAATCATAAAAACATGTATTTATTTGAAAATTTATCTCTCTGGGACATTTCTAAGGGCTTTAGACCGATAAAACTAGAAGTATATTACAAATATTAATAGAAATATTTATCCTTGGCAACTTTTCGTGAAATATTTGATCTAGCTCTTGGACTATACCTTACTAATTGAACTCATTATATCTCCTAAACTAAGACCCGAATAAATCTGTAACTTGGCGTCAAATTTGGACAAATTGGGGACAAAATATAGGAGAAAACACATCTTCGCTAGGTGCCCTAGATTTTGAGATATAAATGTGGCCCTGCTGGGGAGACTCTCCAGCAGGGTCACCTATAAACCCTTATATCTTTTGAACCAGTGAGCGACAAATTCTGATATTTGGGGACAAATTTGGACAAATTAGCGACAAAATTTTTGTGTTATTAAAATTAAGATCCCTGATGGTGGCCCTTCCAGAGTCAGGGACACGTACGAAGAAATGCGTCCGCGCTATTTCTGTCACCGCATTTGAATTTAGAACGCTTTCGTCATAGATTTCAACGTGTAGATCGATTAGTGCTTGTAAATTGTGTCCTATTTTGTGTATGGTACGGTTGGAAGTCGGATGGTAGTGATTTAGGTTAGTAGGAAGACCGTTTGTTATGCGCTAGTGCATGGATTAGTCGACGCACGGTTTGGTGACTATTACCTGTTAATCTTATGTTATCATGAACACAAGACTAAAAGGTAAACACCAGGTAGACTCATGCATATAATAATGATCTTTATCCAGCATTTAGTTAATCATAACATCACACTTGTAATCTCCAAGGGCCAGGTAGAGGTAGGTATACAAATAGCTGAATAGCCTGCGGCTTCGCCCGAATGGATAGATAGAGTGGTTCTCGAGGAAGATTATTATTTTTTTTGTTTTTCGAAATTCAACCCCTAAGGGAGTTAAATAAGGGATGAAAGTTTGTTGAGATATTTTACGACCTCACCTATTTTAGGTCGCTCCCTTTTTTTTTTTTCTTTGGTGGGTGGATAATCATCGAATAACCCCTCCTGCTCTTGTGCAGAGCGAAAGGGAGTGTCAGACTTCTACTGGCTAAAAACCACCCATGTTCCTTCTTAGCCCTTTATGTCGAGGCCGCGGTATCTCTTGCGAACAACCCGCAGCCCCGACGGGTTAGGTTGGGAGCAACCTAACCCGTAGGGGCTGAATTTCGAAAAAAAAAAAAAAATCTTCCTCGAGAACCACTCTATCTATCCATTGCATTGGGGAAAACAGCTTGAAAATCAGTGCCGTGGTTTTTCTGTTTATCGCGAACAGACTGACAGACAGAGGCGCCGGAGGACTTAATTATGTAGTGATGATTTTATAATGTAGTGATGATGATGATGATGATAGTAAAATCACATTTCGCCGGTTATGTTTAAGTCCCATGTAATGGGAGGCGAGCCTATTGCCATCAATCGGGCACAAATCCAGCCGCCGTGGCTGCTATTCTGAAATTCCTGATGGAAAAACCCAATAACACTTTGCCCGACCCGGGAATCGAACCCAGGGTCTCATACTCAGCACTCGCGCTAGTGACCACTATACCAACGAGGCAGTCACTCATTTATTTAGTTAATAGAAGATTTAATTTATCAGGAATGATTTTTAAACGATTTGAGTAAGTAGGTTAGGTTAGTAACTGTTTCCCGCAGCTGACATAATACAATGGTCAACCCAACGCGTTTCTTTGGCCCAACCTTGGCCATCATCATCATCTGCCTAAACTTTCAAACTATGTTGGGGTCGGCTTCTGGTCGAACTGGATACAGCTGAATACCAGTATTTTACACGGAGCGGCTGCCTATCTGACCTCCACGACCCAGATAGGACTGGGTAATATCACCACAGATGGAGACGGATGGACGGATGGATGTACGAATGGATGGATGGATGGATGGATGGATGGATGGATGGATGGACGTATGGATGGATGGATGAATGGAATGGAATAGTTTTAGTCAATAAATCGGCGACATATGGAATTAAGGATACATTATCTCTGACTATAGGAAGCATTTTACCCAGTTGATCACAAAAAACAATACCGAAATAAACGCATTTAGTCTCACGATACCAAATGCCAAGTATTTATACCGTTGACTGACACAACCATTCTTTGTTTACTCGAAAAGGGATATTTTTGTAATCGTACCAAGTTTACACCGATTTGGAAATGGATTAATGTTTTCATTTATTTGTATATGCGATGGAACTGGCGGTAAGCCAGAGATATGAAGTCTGTAACTCTGTAGTAGCTCTGTAGTAGTTTCACAATCTGTCAAATTACTTTAATGGATTTTCAACCATATTGCTGAAGAGTTAGGTTCAAGGTTGGTTGGGAAAATTGACAGTTTTGGGTAGCTTGGTATGCTGACGCCTGTACATTTCTACAACTGCATAATATGTATGTCGTGGGATATTATGAAAATCGTATTTTGTGAAAATCCTAGGATTTTGGAAAGCAGTATTATAAAATCAATCAAAATTAAAAGTGTGTGCCGGGGCGGCTGCTGCAGGTGCTGAAAACCTCAAACGGCGCAAATACAACAACTTAATTGGCAGTTATGTGTTTGAGCCGTTTGGGGTTGAAACACTAGGGCCTTGGGGTCCGAGTGCTCACCTAATATTTAAGGAAATTGCCAAGCGGTTGGTCGACTCTTCACGTGACCAGAGGGCTGGCCTGTTCTTTGGCCAAAGAATCAGCATTGCCATCCAACGTGGGAATGCTGCCAGCCTTCTGGGCACTTTTCCTGTTGACAGCGGTGTGGATGAGTTTTTAGACGCCATGTAATTCTTCTCTTTTTGATACTTGCATATATTTTATTATAATTTTAGTTCTGTAAATTGTAGTTTGTAAATTAAAGAGACAAAAAAAAAAAAAAAAAAGTCATTTAGGTATTCAAACTAGGCTGATAATTAGCCCTTTTCGAACGTCAAAATTTATTTACAAGAGACAGTCTCCCAAAACGCCCACCCTTCGACACTTCCTAGACTTTCAGCTGGTAAGAAGAAGTGGCGGAACAAACTCCCCAGCAACACATCTGTCAGATAGGTTAGCAGAACAATTACGATTTACTACAGACACAAATCAATAATAAAAAGTACCTATGTAATAATAAAAAATATAATAAAAATACATAACATACAACCTTTAATGTTCCCACTGTTGGGATACTGACCCACACTCTCTAAGAGAGATTGGGCTGTAACCCACCACGTGGACCTAGTGCGAGTTGTAAGATTTCAAATATGTTTGAATTTTTGATCTTAGAATATGCTGGGTTCCCTAATTTCCTCATAATCTTTTCGAAGTTATCTTAGGTCATCATCAGTTTTCATGGTCATTAATGGGCAACGAATCTTTTGAATCACCTAGATGCAGTTCTCCTAAGATTTATCTTATGCAATCAAGTCTATGAGCCTTTTCCTGACAATTGTGGGCTTGGCTTCCAGTCTAACCGCATGCAGCGGAATACCAGTATTTTACAGAGAGGGACTGCCTCCACAACCCATTTACTGGGTAATAATAAGATTGGTTGTAAGAGTTTCCGGTTCCAACAACTCGTGCCAACTGACAAAGATCTATAAATGCAAATAACCTTCCAGTAGGATCGCCCATAAACTTTGTATATTTCCGTTTAAGGACCTCGACCTAATAGCTATCAGTGACTCGTACGAGAGCCACCGCCACAGTGATGACATGGCAGGATGTCGTGGTTAGGTAATTTCGCCTCCAGACAGTTCATTGTAAGTGCGCGTGTACCGAGCATACCTAGCTATGTAACCTAACCTACTTAGCTCGGGCGATCGGCTGAATTCTAGATGTCTATTAGAGAATTCGAAGCAAGCTGCAGGTTATTCGAAAGAGATATCGCGGCCCCGGACACAAAGGGGTAAAAAGGAACATGGGCGGTTTTTAGTCAATAGAATTCTGACACTCCCTGCCACTCCGACCAGAGCAGGAAGACTGAGGAGTCATTCAATGATATCCCAACCTCAAAAAAAAGAAACGGCACAACATCAATTATATCAAACAGCAGTCAAAGAAATGACGACCGGATGTGCTTTCGTGTGAATTCTATAATTTTAGAAGCAAGTTCGTTTTTTGATTCTGTTTTTCATAGCGTTTATTGTATTTTTCATAGTTATACTTTTGTAGCGCCAAAACCAAACCCCACGTTACCACGTTTCTGATATAAAACCTTCGTGTTCCAGGTATCGTGCTGACCTTCTACCTGGTGTTCTACGCGGTGCTAGGCCTGATGTTCGGCCTGTGCATGGGAGGGCTGTACCTCACTCTGGAAGACAACCGACCTACTTATCTCTTAGAAGAGTCTCTTATTGGTAAGTTTTTTTACGCCTTTTCATTATCATCTTCTGTTTCAGTCTGGTATCCTTAATTACAGTGTTGAAGAATAGCCTATACGCTCTCAGTTTTACAGTCCAGTCCCATCTTTAAACAGATATCAACATAAATGGATGAAAGCCTTGGTAAATGTGGGAGGACCGAAGGAAAACTTAGCCTCATAACCATGTCTTCATCCTACTAATATTATAAATGTGAAAGTTTGTGAGAATGGATGTGTGGATGTTTGTTACTCTTTCACGCATAAACGGCTGGACCGATTTTGTTGAAATTTGGTATGTAGATAGGTTATACCCTGGATTAACACATAGGATAGTTTTTATCCCGATTTTATCATCCCGTGGGATAATTTTCGAGTTGTAGCGGGCGAAGCCGCTGGCATCAGCTAGTAATCAATATTTGTGGTAAAATGTGTCATTTAATTAGCTAGTAAGCCTTTCCTTCTCCTCCGCTATTCTTCCCTGATTCTTTTTCGGGATCCAAGACAGTTAAATTGTTTCTCTGGAACATTGTCGAGCTTTATTGTCTCGGCGCTTTTCTGGTGGTCGCCACTATTGATTCTGGCTTTGAGGTGATACAGTGATTTGGGAATACTATGGTGGGCTTGTCGCAATAAAAAAGGTCTTTCTTACTAGTCTGTCCTAAGTAAGTATTCACAGTACTTTTGAGGACCTAAAGAACGGCACTCACACTATTTTATTGCCTTGGCCACCTAAGAAAATGTCCTTTCTGGCAGAGCCTGGATACACAGATCTATGAAAACGGTTAAAAAATAGGTCGATTAGAGTTCTCTCGATGATTACTATGATACGACTTTGTCTCCGAGGCAGGGTAGGAGAATGATGATGACGATGACTTTAGAGGCTGGAGTCTAATAACAGTTTTGTCGTTACTTTTGACTAGAATACCGCATTCCCCAAGATCTTTATCATAGCGATGCAGTCATTCTCCTGCCCGTTTCACAATCTTCTTCTTCTTTAGAAGAAGATCAGACACCTCCTTTCTTGTCATTTCATCCTTCACGCAGTCCATCGTTCATTCCTTTTGGCTTCTTCTAGTCGCTTCTAAAGTATACAGGCGTACTTACCCACTCGTATACTACCAGCTATTAATGTACAGTCGGTGTGCGGTGTGCTATAAATCGTAAAGAGGTCACGTCGCATTTAGACGTCGTCGGTCAGGTCGTCCATTCCGCGCTTTTTATTATGTAATGGGCTTCCTACGACCGCCCCGCCGCCCCGCGCCGGTTCCTTTGGGGACAATTGACTGGGAGACCGGTGGGATGGACACAAGGATTTCCTACGATCTAACGTTAAAGACCGAATGGTTTATAGGTGGGCTGTTAGCTGTGGTATTGGTTGAGATTATTTTTAGCTGTGGAGTGGAGTATAGTTCTTCTTTCGTTTTAAATCTGAATATTAGGTTGTTTTAAACAAAGAAACTGCTCGTTTTTATTGGCACTAAGCGACATCACCAAGAACAGTAGCAACAGTGCGCACTTTTCACGAATTTCAAGAGACTGACATAGAGTTGTCCAGCAGTGGACTAACGGGGTAGAAGGAAGACCGACCAGAAAACGGTTACCTGCACGTATACATCATTATCAGTCCCCAACATAGACATCTTTCATCGGTTGTAAAAAAAGTAGAGGGGCTTAAAAAAATGCTCCTGAATACGTTTTTGCTTGGGTGTTCCTTACACCCCCGTATAGGCATTCATTCAGATGGCGCCTAGTGTTAGTGAAAAACAGGCATAAGTACAATAGTTCCAGCATTATTCAGCAGCACCTTATCGGAAACAGTTTATAAGTTTTATCAGTTAACCATGTAACAGTTAAACTCCGCGTAGTTTGACCTTAATAAGCATAACTTCTAGTATAGCTGTGAAAATGTCGGTAAAAAGGGATACAAACAATGGAGTATTTAATTACTTTGTCTGAATTGTGTCGCATCCTGCCCTATGTTTACACTTATTTTCCTTGTTTGCCAGCTACATTGTATGCATTTATTTAAATACATTACAATTCATAGAATATATTTACTGCCGACCCGCAACATACCATCAGTGATGTGTGGACTGTGCAACCCATTAGGGCTGGCCGCAGAAGAACAAGAATTTCCTCAGACATTAAACAGTGCTGTAAAATTTGGTAAAACCTCCTTCCGACACTCATTTATTTATTTATTGAAGCTTCAAGTACAAAGTAGGTGAACATTCTCTACCTCAGTCACAGTCAGTCACTCATTGTGAATGCGGTGCTCCAGACTATGGTATAATAGGGTATTTCACCAAAAAGATCTAATTTGTCCGTCAGATTGATTTCCAAAAATATTGGACACATATTTTTCTTTTTTCACGTGAAAAACATTGAAGACGATACAATGCTTTGAAAACTCGTGTGACGTCATATTGCATGACATTTTTTACCAGAAAGTGACGTCACAAGCCCCTACTCATGATCTTTGACGTGTTTTATCTCCGTAAATTTTTATTAATTTGACTAAACAAAACACGTATCCAATATTTTTCGATAATCTAACAGTTCAGAAGACGGACTAATTAGAATCATTGTTTTTTTAGTCAGGAAACATCCCTATTGCTGATGTGTCCAAAGTGTCTTTTAAAGTGTAGATTGAAGACACTTTAGAGGACATAAAACGCCACCAATGCGCCTGTAAGCGAGGCAAATTACACACACACTTACCCACAGCCCCTAAGTGATTGGATGTCACGTTCATTACCATTGAAACGAAAGAAGAAAAAGAGTGAATAAAATAAAACTTTCTTGAATTTCCTCGTTTGCTTCCAGGAGCGAACCCCGGCGTGGCATCCCGGCCCCTGTATGAGACAGCAGTTCTTCGCTATAATGTAGAGAACAGCTCTGCCTACCAGCCTTTTATTGACCAGCTTGAAGAGTTCTTTGAACGTAAGTATTCTTTGATACTTCTCACATGAGACATTGAGTTTTTTCCCGACTACGGCGAAGCCAAAAGGAAGGGTTATGATTTTGGCAGTCTGTGTATGTATGTTTTATCTCGAAGATCATAAGCTCCTAGAACCTACTGCATCATAGGTGGCTGTGACCACGTCAAGTGGCCTTATTCGCCGTCCCTAGCATAGTACTTGCATTTAAGTGACACCCCCAAAAGGGGATGGCCTAGACACTGACCTTATTGGTAATGTTCTTTGGAAAGGTCAGGTGCCTATTACTCGCCATTGTGGGTGCGTTTTTTACGTAGATCATCAATTGCGTAGATGAATAAACGAGGACAAAGTAAAAATAGTAAGTAAACATTATTTAATGACCTACTCCTCCGCTATTCTAGACAACTGGGCTTATCACAGTTGTGTACGTCCCTGTGTGCCTATTGGCCTTGTTCTGTTCTGTCTCCTGCTGATATGGAGGGAAGTGAAAATTATGTTTTTACTACTCCTCCGCTATTCTTTTCTGATTAATTTCGTTGCGGGATCCAAGACAGTTAAATAGTTTCTCTGGGACTTCGTCGAGCTTCATTGTCTCGGTGATTTTCTGGTGGTCGCCACTGTTTTGATTCTGGCTTCTAAGAGTTACAGTCGTTTGGCAATAGTGTGACAGACTTGTCCCATAAGCAAAAAAAAACTCAATATGGGTGGTTACCTCCGTGGATAAAAGACGAGAAAATCAAAAGTCATTTATTCAAACTAGGCTGATAATCAGCACTTTTCGAACGTCAAAATTTACTTTACTTTAAGTACTTATTTACAAGTGACAGTCCCCCAAAACGCCCACCCTAGACACTTCCTAGTGTTTTAGCTGGAAAGAAGAAGTTAGAGGTTTTTTTCCACTCCAAAAAGGTACTGATCATCCTTCGGCCTTCGTCTCTGCTAACTTCACCATGATAATAAGCGCCATATCGACTACACAAGTACAGACACACGCGACCGAAGGCGTGGCAGAATACGGAGCAATTTGCTGACGTACGGGCTTCAGACAGCCATTGTCGCCAATCAATACTTCTATGGAAATGTACCGACATGGAACGTGGATAGTATGGGTATTCTACTAACATACATAGAGTGACCTTCTTTATTCTTTTTTATTTTTTATTCTTCTTTATTGTATCACTAGCGGCTCGTCCCGGCTTCGCTCGGGCAGATATTTCTTTTAAACGTTGTAACAAATATAGCTTAAGACACTCACAAATATTGGTAAAAGAATTTCCAAAATCGGTTCAGTAGATCCAGAGATTACCACCCCTTTACAACCTGACAAAATTTACCTCTTTATAATATTAGTAAAGATCTATAATAAATAGGTTAGATTTAGAGGAGTAAACATAGAAGTGATGAAGGAGTACCAATTTTGATAATGGGATGGATCAATTTTGATAATTTAATCAAACGCCAAAATATTTTTTGATTGGTTGCATTCGACAGTCAATGATTTTAGAAAGAAGGTCGTGGGGATCGTTTCCATTCTGTCGGATTCCCCTGAATACTATGATTGTAATAAACCGACTGCTTATTTGATATCCACAAACCTTAGGTAATGGGTATTTTGCCAAGACTGATAGCCAAACTTTTAGGCATCTGACCCGTTACGATTCTCAAAGAAATATTTCAATCAAGCCAAGACCAAACTCAAAACCAAATCAAAAGTCATTTATTCAAACTAGGCTGATAATCAGCACTTTTCGAACGTGAAAATTTACTTTACTTATTTACAAGAGACAGTTCAAAACGCCCACCCTTCGACACTTCCTTGTGTTTTAGCTGGAAAGAAGAAGTGGCGGAACAAACTCTCCAGCACCAACTGCTTAATCAAAGCAACAATGCTTGCCAAGGACAATACTCGACAAGCTTTGCTTATCATTAAAGATGGACCCGTACGGCTGCAATTTACAGCCACGAGACCCTCTCAATTGTTATTATATTGTTCCAGAATACAGCACCGAGAGCTGGTACTCATCGAAGAAGGAATGCACGGCGGCTGACCACTACGGCTTCCCTGACAATCCCTGCATCTTCATCAAAGTCAACAAAGTAAGTAAGGGAACAACTTCAGCTTAACATTACATACATCAAGCTTGTAATTTCCGAAAGGGTAGGGTGAGGTGTACCTAATAGTACACATCTGCCCAACAAATACATAATTTAACATAATATTGCGCCGGTAAACCCTGATATTGGCCAATTATAGTAATAATAATAACCTAACTGGAAATCTCCAGGGCCGGACGGACTGCACAATTTCTGGATCAAGTGGTTTAAAGGATCGCACGCTCGCTTGGCGTCTCAGTTTCAATCAGCCTTAGAGTCAGGATCGCTACCCCAGTTCTTGACAACAGGAATTACCCACCTGCTCCATAAATCAGGTAGTACTGCGGAACCTAAAAATTATAGACCAATCACTTGTTTACCAACGGTCTATAAAGTTCTTACATCCATTTTGAGAGTTAAAATCAGCCAACATGTCGAAAGTAACTCTATCATGTCTGCCTCTCAGAA
The DNA here is from genome assembly GCA_949774965.1 of Diarsia brunnea. NCBI lineage: Eukaryota > Metazoa > Arthropoda > Insecta > Lepidoptera > Noctuidae > Diarsia > Diarsia brunnea. The sequence goes on from OX459000.1 coordinate 20,650,809, forward strand.
TGGATGTAGGAACGGGTCCCGTGGTACTAAGTAGCTGCTCCTCATTGATATGACCATTAGCCAACAGGTTCGCCGCTCCCGAAAGGATTTGTCTACATGTTGGATAGATTATAAGAAGGCCTATGACTCGGTGCCTCATACATGGCTCATGAGGGTGCTGGCATTGTACAAAGTAGATGCAACTCTGTGTACCTTCCTGATGTCATGTATGAGGAACTGGAGAACGGTCCTTCGCTATCCAGGATGTCGACAGATCGGAGGGAACAGCGAACCGATAAGGATCGAGCGTGGTATATTCCAGGGTGATAGTCTGAGTCCGTTGTGGTTTTGTCTAGCCTTGAACCCTCTTAGCACACTGCTGGAGGGTTCAGGTCTAGGCTATCGGTTGAGGAGAGGTGCTCAGGTTATATCTCACCTTCTTTACATGGATGATCTGAAACTCTTTGCCCCCAACAATTTGCAACTGATGAAGCTACTGAAGGTAACAGAAATTTTCAGTAGTGGCATCAGAATGGAATTTGGTGTGGACAAATGTGCAGTCTTGCATGTGAAGCGAGGGGAGATTATGGAATCCGTGAGAACTCAACTCTCGGATTCCATACTACTTAGATCCCTCTCGTCAACAGAAACCTACAAGTATTTGGGTATGTCGGAAGCATTAGGTATCAATATTGCCGTCATGAAACAATCGTTGAGGGAGCGCTTCTTTGGCCGCCTGAACAAGGTCCTGAGCAGTCTTTTGTCAGGCGGAAACAAGGTGCGCGCCTTCAACAGTTGGGTCATGCCGGTTTTGATGTATTCTTTCGGCATACTCAAATGGACTCAGACAGAACTTGATGCCCTGGATAGGAGGGTCCGCTCACTATTGACCGCAAATCGGATGCATCACCCACGGTCGTCGGTGATGAGACTGTATATCCCGCGGAAGTGTGGGGGTCGTGGTTTCTTAAATAGTAAGACCCTACACAACCGTGAGGTATGCAGTCTCAGGGAATACTTCCTAGAAGCCAACGTGGGGATGCACCGAGATGTGGTCTCAGTGGACAAGGGCCTTACCCCGCTCTCCTTGGCTAACGAGAACTGGCGCAAACCTAAAGTATTAGACACTAATGACCGCAGGGAGGTATGGCAGAGCAAGGAGCTGCACGGACGTTTTTACCGGGCCTTACATGGAACCGATGTAGATTTCTTAGCGTCCGTATCCTGGCTGCGTTTCGGTGACCTTTTCGGGGAAACCGAAGGTTTTGTCTGTGCAATAATGGACGAAGTTATGATGACGAACAACTACCGGAAATACATTGTGAAGGATGGCACGGTTGACATATGTCGGGCATGCCACCGTCCTGGAGAATCGATCCGACACATTATTTCTGGATGTTCTCGTCTGGCTAACGGAGAATACTTGCATAGACACAATCTTGTTGCCAGGATTATCCACCAGCAACTTGCTTTGAAATACAACCTTGTGGAAACAGAAGTGCCATACTATAAGTATGCGCCCGACCCAGTTCTCGAAAATGGTAATATTTCATTGTATTGGGATCGACCTATCGTCACTGACAGGACTATTGTTGCCAATAAGCCTGACATTGTGGTGATAGATCGATCGAAGCGTCGCGCAATGATTGTTGATATAACGGTCCCGCATGACGAGAACCTCGTGAAAGCAGAGGAAGATAAGCAATTCAAGTATCTAGATCTGGCTCGCGAGGTTGTCGACATGTGGCACGTGAATACAGCAATCATTGTGCCGATAGTCGTGTCTGCCAATGGCTTAATAGCCAAGAGCCTCGACGAACATCTAAGGAGGCTCTCGCTTGGTAGCTGGATCAAGGGCTTGATCCAGAAGGCAGTACTTCTGGACACGGCGCGCATTGTCAGGAGGTTCCTCTCTCAAGAGCCCTGACCACCGGTAGCTCGGACCCCGTTCCCAATGCCGGTGGGCTACTACTTTTTATATTTTTAAATGTTTTTTATATCTTTTTTTTAAGAAATATTTGAAAATGTATTTAGTATAAGGAAAGAAAATGAATAAAGGAATAATAATAAAATAATAAAATTTATTGTGTCAAATAATTCTTTTACAATATTGTTGTGTTCGGAATCTTCTTTTAGACAAGTATAGTACACTTACATTTCGCCAGTTATGTTACGTCCCATGTTATAGGGGGCGAACCTATTGCTATCTAGCAGAAAGAGAAATTCCTGATGGAAAAACCCAATAACACTTTGCTCGACCCGGGACTCGAACCCAGCAGTCGCACTTGCGACCACTAGATCGATAGAATGAGGCAACGAGGCGGGTGATGAAATATCACTATCACTACATATTATAAAACTAAGTCCTTCGCCGCGCCTGTCTGTCTGTCTGTTCGTGATAAACTCAAAAACTACTGCACCGATTGTCATGTAGTTTTCACCAATGTATAGAGTGGTTCTCGCGGAAAGTATAACATAAAGTAACTGTGATTTGCTCCTAACTTGACAAGTCACATCAGCTGTTTCCGCTGGATCCCTACCTCATAAAACTCTTGTTGTAATGATACCGCCTGCCTTTCCAGATAATAGGCTGGCAACCAGACTGCTACGACCCCACAGCGCTGCCTTCAGACATGCCAGAGGAACTGGCTGAACACATACAGGGACAGGATGCAAGTCATGTGAGCAAAATCATCATTTCCAACTTATTAAGCAGTTTCCTTTTACTTCATTGGAATAGTTGCACTGCTGCAAAGGCATCAAAAAGATTTGCGAGACTTTTTGGTGTTTTGGTCCAATCAATCAAAATTCAAGTCAAAATTGCCTCAAATACTTGGACCTTGTATTTAAATACTGGGTCCAAGTATTTGTACCTAGTATTTAAGGAGGCAATTATATAATACACTTCTGGACACATCTATTGGCCCACCTTGTATTTTCAGTTTCGTTTGGTCCTAGCTAAAATTTTATATTAGGTCGAGCAAAAAGTTTTTATGCAGTTTTGAACCTGGCACATTCACAATTTCATTCAATAGTCTTTTTTTGAATTTCGAACACAGAATTTAAAGAAACAAAAGACTATTTGGAGCCTGTTTGTTGATATCAAACAATCGAATACTAAGAAAACTTGGTTTTATTGGTTTACTTGGATTTAATTCTTGAAAAAGTGATTGATATATATATAAAGTGGTTTTGCAACAAACATTACTTATTCTTAACATTAAGGTGAGGTTCTATCAATAATCTATGGATACTTCACCTGAAGTCGCCGCCCAAGCTGTGGCACTTATTCAGGCCGGACACAGCCAAAGAAACGTGAGTGCTCAACTTAATTTAAGTCGATCTGCGGTCCGAAATGTTTATCGGAGGTACCTAGAGACTGGCGGCTTTGTTCGTCGCCAAGGAAGGCCACGATCTCGGGTCACAACTGAAAGGCAGAATCGATTCATCGTGACGACCAGCTTGAGAAATCGTCACCTTACCTCCATTGAGATACAAAACCAACTTCGCGACTTCCACGGAATATCTGTGAGCGCTCGAACTGTTCGGAGAAGGTTAAAAGAACGCGATATGGTACCACACAAGCCAGCTAATGGGCCCAAACTAACGCGAGCCCACCGAACAGCGCGCCTTCATTTCGCACGCAGTCATTTAAATTGGACACAGCAAGATTGGAGCCGTGTACTCTTTTCTGATGAGTCTAAAATTGTGTTACATGGCAATGATGGAAGGGAGAAGGTCTACCGACGTAAGGGAGAGCGTTTCGCACAATGCTGCTTTGAAGAGAGGGTTACTTATGGCGGTGGCTCATGGACTGTCTGGGGCGGTATATCCGCGAGCGGCAAAACTCAACTTGAGGTTGTTACAGGACCACGGCTGCCAACATTAAATGCTGAAAGGTACATTCGTGAGTGCTTAGAACCTCACGTGATACCATACGCGGACTATGTGGGCCCAAATTTCCTTTTTATGCATGATAATGCAAGAGCCCATGCGGCCGGCATCGTCAGGGAATATCTTCGGACTGTGAACATCACAGTTATGGACTGGCCAGCCAGAAGCCCAGACATGAACCCCATTGAGCACATGTGGGACGAGCTAAAAAGTCGTGTTAGGGCTCGTCAGCCAGTTGCCCAGACGATGCAGGAGTTGAAAACTGCCATAGAAGAGGAATGGGAGATGATCCCTCAAAATTTCATAGAGCGGTTGATAAACTCTATGCCTAATCGTATGAGAGCTGTGGTAGATGCCCATGGAGGCAACACGCGTTATTAAATTAAACCTTTATTTGATAAAACATGTTTTTTATTAAAAAATCAATTGCCTTTAACAAGGCGCATATCCGACTTGTTAGGCGTAGCTCCATGTCGTATGGTATTCTGAATTCAAATTTAAAACAATACGATCGAAAAAGATGGTAAAATGTATCAGGTTTAAAACTGCATTAACAGTTTTTGTTCAATCTAGCAATCATATTTCGGTAGGGGCCATCGAAACCTAAACTCTAAGGTGGGCCAATAAATGTGTCCAGAAGTGTATATTATGCTCGTGTCCTTAGCCTTTTCCCAACTGTTTGGGGAGGAATTTCAGTCTAGCCTTTGCAGCTGCCTTGCTTTGCAACTGCCTCCATGGTCGAGGTGTTCAGGCGTTTGCCTTGTGACGTGATCGTGGGTTCAATTCCCACGGGAAGCATACTTTGTAAAAGTTGTTTCCAATTTAGCTAGGACATTGCAGGTTTGAATCACCTGATTGTCTGATTAAAAGATGATGCCGTGGTTCGGAAGGCACGTATGGGTGTCCCTGCCGCCAAATGGCGGTCGTCAAAGCATGTAATAGGCCCTTTTTTGGCGAGTGGAAAATCATTAAATAACCCCCCTCCCGCTCTTGGGCAGAGCGAAAGGGAGTGTCAGACTTCTACTGACTAAAAACCACCCATGTTCCTTCTTAGCCTTTCATGTCGAGGCCGCGGTATCTCTTGCGAACAACCCGCAGCCCCGACGGGCATGTAAAAGGCCCTTGAGGCGGTTTTGAAACTCTGACACTAGGGTGTATGGGGTCGTTAGACCTTACTGCCCACACGATAAGAAGAAGTGGTATACCAGTATTTTCCATGGGGAGTTGGGGAGACTGCCTATCTGACTACCGTAACCCATATATACTCGGTAATGTGATACCTATCCTGAGTCTTTGCAAGACTGTCAGACTTTAGGGGTATGACCACGTAACTATCGAAGTTCTATACTTTAACCTTTTCATTTTCTGCCCCCAGCAAAAGCAAGTATGGGTGTCCTGTGAAGAGGAGAAGGCCAATGACACAAAACTGGAGTACCCCTGGGGTCAGGGCATGCCGGGAAAATTCTACCCCTTCAACAACCAGAAGGGTTACAAGAGCCCTCTAATCGCCGTGAGGTTATCATCACCAGGTAATTTTTATCAGACTTACTTAAAGATCGAATCCGATTTTCGATGGGGCAAACTAGTCCTTTTTTTGTGGGTGGGAAATAATCAAATAGAGTCCTGCTCTGGGCAGGGCGGAAGGGAGTGTCAGACTTCTGAACTACTAACTAAAAACCACCCATGTTTCTTCTTAGCCCCTGTGCCGAGGCCGTGGTATGTCTTTCAAACAACCCGTAGCCCCGACGGGGGCAAACTTGTCCTGGACTGGAGACCGTGTATCAGCTAGCCAGCAGCTTGAGGTGGCCAGCTAGACCGATGACTTGGCTAGCTGGACAGACTGGTTGTGGAAGTTGGTGCACAGGTTGTGATGCGTGGCGCAGCTTGGGAGATACGAGTACCTATGTCCAGCTGTTGACTGCGATAGGCTGAGTTGAATCATCAGCCTCAAGAGGTTTACAACTGGGCACAATTTAAGAATTATCAGCAGTTTCCTGCAACCTTTACTAGATTTACTTCGTGATGCAAGCTATCCAGGCTGCATACTCCGTAACGCAGTCGTTGCTGGTTTTCTCACTTCAGAGAAAAGGTCTTCTATTTACCAATATTTTGTGACAAAGCGTCGCCAGAGATTACTTCAAAATACTATGATAGACTGTATACTATCCTTCTGTACAGAGACAATAAAAGAAAAGATGGTCGTTTTTTATAAGTCGGTTAATAAAGTGTTCAGTTACCCCATTTATTCTTTTAGTAATGGCTTTTTATTAGCAGTAATGGATCAGTCAAAATGAGGCAACTTTACTGTAATTATAAATCTAAGTTAACATTTTTCTTTCACTTTTAGCACATAACCTCAACATCGTGATACGATGCAGGGCGTGGGCCAAGAACATCAGACACAACAAGAGTCTAAAGGAGCCGTCGGGATACACTCGCTTCCACCTGTACGTTGAAGGCACTAGCAGCGGCAACAACACCGAGATCTAACATTAGCAGCAATGTATCATGTACATAGCTATAGGGACGTTCCGTTACAGTAACGGAATTGTACAGTAGTACTGCCGGTTAGGTTATGTTCGCATTGTGTAGGTAGTTCTACTTCTTTGCATTGTGTTGGTAGACCATAGATAGGGATACCACTTAGAAATTCCAAAAGACCTTTTACTTTAAAAAAAAATTGTCTTTGAAAGGCAAGGCTGGATGAAGTCCTGATAGGAGACCAAAAAGCTGAGCAGGTTATCCTTACTGTTATCCTATTAACCTCAGTATATAGGGTGACTGGTAAATTAGTAACCGATAAACCGACTTAAACACGTGATTGTAGTCATGACTACAAACGTCTTTTACTATGGGACCAAACTAGAAATCGCAAAAAAATTATCATCACATTTTGACCAGTTCATCATTTCAGACAAAAGACGTTTACTGCTAGACAATGTACATAGGCCTCCCCCAGAAGGGGGGGATTTGCCATAATCGCCACGCTTGGCAGGCGGGTTGGCGATCGCAGTATGGTTGTTACAAAGGCACAGAGAACGCTGCTGCCCATTCTCTGGTAAACCCCTTAGTCGCCTCTTACGACACCCACGGGAAGATATGGGATAGTGCTATTCTTTACGTCCGACACCATACGGAACACCAGTTAGGCGAACATAAATCGGTCACTAAATACCAGTCACCCTACGATATATTATATGGCCAACTTTATTATAAAATATTGTCATAATCCCAGTGTTTTTTCTCACTTTATCCGTTTGTAACTTCTACAAAATAAAACTGTAGAAACTTCATGATGCGTACTCTACCTTAGAAAAATAGTTAGTGCGTTGTGAACAGACTATGTATGTGTAGTGTGTGATAATGAGTTGTCAGATGATTACCTTGCCATGAATTACAGAGCTTTTAGTGTACGGTCAACAAAGAGGATGGGTGTGCAGGCAGGGTTAACGCAAATAACTACTACCATCCAGAAAGCTTACAGTGTAATATACTCGTATAAGTAGTTTACTAAAGTATATTGGCTCTGACATTCGTCATTTACAAGCTTTCACACATTAAAGCGCATGTTCCATCTTAGTAGTAATACAGGATCTTGGTTCTGTGAGCGAAGGTACTACCACCTGAAGGTTAACCACTTTACTTCCTTATGCCCTAAGTAATAAGGACTAAAAGTGGTTGACACAGCATGCAACACCACATCGACTGTTTCACATCTGTGTTGCTGATGAATCACTGCATGAAATTGCAAAAGGCGAGGACACCTATGTTTAAAAATCTTCTATAGGGTACTAGAGGCATAATAAGCCTATAGTGTCCTTCTCTATTGACCTGTATTTGAGGAGTAGGCCTAAATCCATTATGCGAGTCCATACTAAACACTTACGTTGACCGTACCAACATGTGAGGCATCTTGAGTGGAATCAGCCTAAACCTCGTTCATCGTGCTCTGATGTGATAAGCTTATGGTCAATTTATCTTGTTCTTGTTTTTACATGATTACGTACCAACGTATCCTTTTCCCAGCCAAGTATCCATTACTTTGGTTAGTTATGAGAGAAGGCTGGCGCAGAGTCTTCTTTGTCAAGTGATGTAATTTGTGATTTTGAATGAATATTTTTTTGACATTTTCTTCTAGGAATGTATGGCTGTATGGTAAGATTTTTAGATTATCTTCTGTTGTTTTCTTTACAAATATTGTGTAGGATATTTTGTATTAACCTCTTGAACGTCCGCTAACATTGCTTGAATGTCTTATGATCCACCGGGTGATCATAAGGACGCTCGAAGACTTAAATATATGTATAAAGCACTTGAGTGTTTCGAATTTCCTTGTATGATCGCAAAAAAATGTCGTATTAGAGAGATTATTATAATTATTACTAAAAATACTACCTATATGTATGTCATGTGTTATACGCGAAGAAATCTCAATGAAAGCTTATCTACCAAATATTTAAAACCCACCTTTTTTTCTATAAACTGTAGATAAGTAATGAATAAAATTAAAGTTTTTTATTGATGTACCAAATGGAGTGTGTACATACATTACGAGATTCTCGTGAGTATGCTTATACAAGAAAGCTAGGATGTTAAAATGTTTTAGGCGAATATAAGGTACAGTCAGCATCAGAAGTAGATTAACACTACTCTAGGTTTCAAAGCAGGTTTTTTAATAAAAACTGGTTAAATATTACTCGTTACTAACAAGTTATTGAAGTGTACGGAATATTTTAAAGAAAAAACTTCTGAAACATTAAAAATAATAGCTAGAGCCCTGTACATAAAATTATTAAAATTCTGAAATGTTAAGCTACTTCTGTTGCTGACCTTACTAAAAGAAAATTAAGAATTGCATGTGAAGGTATTTGTGTAAGCTTACCTTTGTTGAAGAATAATTAATTATGCTTGTAATTTGAAAAAATTAAGAAGTTTTTACTACAATGTTGCATAGATCTTTTGGCGCTCCAATTTCGTTGATGGAGGTCGTTGTTTCGAAATATTTGCGTCTTTTCTCTTGAGAAATGTTTCACAAAATCAAAGTGGCATCGTTAGCTATGATTTAAGCTACGCACCAATATATAATTTTATAATTAATAGCCTACATTATTTTCAAACAAATCTATATTTTTTGAAACAATTTGAGAATGTTATCGAGACTACGAGTATCGCTGTTAGAGTATGTTTGTTATGCCTGGTACGAGTACAAATCCTATTTAATAAAAATATTCCATGATGTTGTTTGTGTAAATGTGAATTTATTTCGAATAAATCTAGACCAAATTGAGTTTTTGTTTTGGTTTTATTACACAGACGCCAAATGCCACCTTGACGTGTAACAGGGAAGAATGGAAGAAGAAAACGTGTTGCACCGACCCTAAATAGAATGGGATAAGGGCAGGAAAATGATGATGACACAGACGCCATAACTCACCAAGATTGTTTGTAGTTTTTTTTTTTGGGGGGGTGGGAGATCATCAAATAACCCCTCCCGCTCTTGGGCAGAGCGAAAGGGAGTGTCAGACTTCTACTGACTAAAAACCACCTATGTTCCTTCTTAGCCCTTCATGTCGAGGTCGCGGTATCTCTTGCGAACAACCTGCAGCCCCGATGGGCGTCGGCCCTTGCCATGGGCCCCTTCCATGTTGCTGACATCTCTTTGAGGCGCGCGTGGAACACGAACGCGCCGTCGGACGGCCTGTCGTCGTCATAAGACGGAGGGACGGCGAGCTTACCCATCACTCACCGTCCACAGGCCCGCGTCTACGGTGGCCGGAAGCCATCACGTGGCCCCCGACGCCCGGAGCGCCTCCCGCGGCGGCTGGGACGAGAGGTTCTCTCCCTCTCACGTTCCGACACCTCCTTCGCTAGCATCACTGCTTCGGAGAAGGAGGCGACGGCATCCCTTTCCTCCTCGCCCCGGACCATGGCTTATTCAAGCTTACCCTGTCATCATCATCAGCCTATATAATATTCCCACGGTAGGGACTCAGGCCTCCTCTCTAGGAGTGGGAAGCACACCTCTGCTTACCCTGTAGACAAACTATATGCGTGAAGGAGCTTCTTGTATTACGTATGCTTGGTAATTTAATAAATTAATAACTATCATACCCTTCTACGGTGAAAATATATACAGAAAATAGAAATAATACAGTATTGAAATAGAAGAACGGACTATTCATCAACAGAGCTAACCTAGACCTAGATTAACCTGTCTCATACTAATTAACTCGACCCGAACATGGGAATCATAACCTAACATTCGATCTATCGGAACCCCTTCTACATACTCTCTTAGAAATTCTGAATGTTAAAATCGAGGAATTCGTTACCCATAATTTTGATGTAAAACGGAGTACGGAGCATAAAAAAAATTCTTCCTGTCTCTGTCCCATTCTATTTGGGGTCGGTGCATCACAAGTTCTTCTTCCATTCCTCTCTTCAGACGTCACGGCATCTTTCACTCCTCATTATCATCTGCCTAGCCTTTTCCCAACTATGTTGGGGTCGTCTTCCAGTCTAACCAGATGCAGCAGAATACCAGTATTTTACATGTAGCGACTGATCTCTCATCTCTCATCTGACCTCCACAACCCAGTTAATACTAGGTAATACGATACCCTTTGGTAAGACTGGTTGTCAGACTTTCAGGTCACTGACTACCTGTAACGACTGCAAAAGATCTATATATGGCAGCCGGGACCAACAGCTTAACGTGCTATCCGAGGCACGGAGGAAACTCGGTATGTCGGGCGGTCACCCATCCACAGACCGACCTAGGCAAGCACAGCTTTACCTAAAGATCGACCCGAGTGGCAGTTCTTATTAAGCCACAAGGCATCTTTCACTCCTATCTCTTTCAAATCATTCCTCACACAATTCATCCATCATTTTTCTGCCCATCTCCATCCATCAACATTAAAAACCATTACTTTTAGTAACAAGCGTTTCCTCCTGAATACATGTCCATACCAAGTTAAACGACTCCTATTCAATTTTTCTGTAACAGGCGCCACGTTCAAACCTCCTCTAATAGGTATAATACTCATGCAGTCATCCCTTACTTTATCCATGCTTCTCACTCCGCACATCCATCTCAACATGCTCATCTTAATCAAAACAGTAAAGTATTTGACAGATGTTAGCGACGTTGCCAACGTTCACAATACGCAGCATTTAATCTTACGTTAACTCTAACTTTCCAATTATCTTTATTTCTCCATTAATCTAGCCCACACCTGTCACCGTCCTTGGCAAGTCAAACAAGCTGTCACCTCACTAGCACTTAGCACATTACTTCGTAGCTTCAGGGCTTGGCCGCAGGGGGCGCTGGGGCGGCGGCGTTGGGCGGGCGGCTCGCCGGTTTCAGGCAGATTTGGGCGGCAGATCGGGGGCATAGAGTAGGCGGATTCGAGAAGGGACAAAAATTGCTGGAATTTTATGAAATCGATGAAAATCTATTAGGGATTAGTAGATTATTCGCTGTCATTTATGAATTTTTGACAGTGGTTATTTTCCCAAGGAGTATCGTATTACCCAGTATTAACTGGGTAGTGGAAGTCAGATTGCCAATCGCTCTATGTAAAATACTGGTATTCCGCTGCAGCCGACTACAAGCCGAACCCAACATACATAGTTTTTAAAAAGGTTAGGCAGATTGTTTCGTAACTATATATAGTGCGGGTTTTTAGACCCGAGGTTTGGTACTTTTGTAATAACCATTTTCATAACACTATAATAACTCTGTTGATTCATGGGTTCTCGTCTGTTCCAATGGATTCTGGGAAAAACTCTATTTTTATCAGAAACAGTAATCTAATCATTTGCAACTTCTAAAAATCAAAAACTACCTAAGTATTACTCAGGTGAAGAAAAAAACAAACATGACTCTGCCCTGGAGAGTATAATATGAAATTGTCCTACAATCTGTGTGCCATTTAATGATAATATGTGTTGAGGAACTGATATCCGCTCGTATCCGAATTCAAGGCCAACACAACTTAGTAGACTGCAATTATAACGTTAAAAAGAAAAAGTATCATAACAACAACATTAGAAAAGTCACTTAACAAAAAAATCGAAACTCGTCCTCACAGAGTCACTTCACAGTTAGGCACAAACCCCGTCCTCGCCACTTCACCTCGCTCACGCTCGCCGTCGCCAGTGTTCACTCGCCGACCAGCCACGATGGGCGCCGACAAGAACAAGCCCAACGGTGTGGTCAACTACAACCGGAGACCAGTCGAGAGGCCCTTCCTCCAGAGGATCCAGTATGGCATCTGGAACCCTGAGGAGAGAACGTTTCTGGGCAGAACTCCTCATCGATGGGGTGAGTAAGAACTTAAAATTAGAACTTCACTTTTTGACTTTCTGGAATTGTTTTAACTTGGAAGTTGAATGGCCATTTTTTTCTTTTTGAATTTGGAATTTTCTTTTTTTTTAATTGTTTTGGTGGTTGATCAAAACGGTATGGACATCTTATTTATCCTAATGCCGTTTTATTCGTAAAAGCTTAATTCAAATTCAAATTAAGGTGTGATGGATTTTTTAAGGTGCAACAGGTGAAAGTGTGTACTTAACTCTCTAATTATGTTGGAGTTTCAAGTAAGTTATAAGATTAATACAAGAACTTACTGAAAACAGCAACTATTTGAAATTAAACAATGCTAAACATTTGGTTGATAAGATGAATGGTTTCCAAATAATTAAATTAACACAAAATTGTAAAGTGAAGCAAAATCTACGCTTACCTACCCCTTGACTAAAATCTTAGAAACGTAAGGAAATTATTTTTCAATCAACGGGAATCAAACTCGCTATTACCTGTACCAGATGATTATACCCGTACAATTTCAAATGACCTCGAGTCGAGAGAAATAGACAGTTAAACATAACAGAATATCCAATACTGCATCAATACCCTAAAATAGATATTCCTGAAATTGTGCTAAGGTAGATCGCACACCGAGCGTTTCCACAACGTCCTTGAATACCTAGATTTCTAGTGTTCCTTGTAATGTAAAAAAGGTTGGCAAAAAGTGGAGGATGACTCCTTAACTGGACATCATTACTATCACTATGTCGCTGTCTGTCCGTCCCTACATGTATGCTTAAATCTTTAAAACTACGCAACGGATTTTGAAGCGGTTTTTGTTAATACACACATCAAAAGTGTCTAGGGATCAAGCATTTTTATGCGGATTTCTTGAGATTGAGATGTGGCTTTGTAATAAATTTATGATTTTATAAATTTATATGGATCCTTTTTGGTGCATTTCATAATTTGAATCAGGAACTGTGAATCAAATTCGAGTAAAAGATGAAAATCAGCTGTCAATATTTTCCCTATAAAAACATACAACGCATTGAAGACATTATTAGTGCTACTGTTTCCCTACTACTGATTAAAACCAACGTTATTATGGAGCGGCGACGTCATTTAAGCAGGGAAGAAATGCTCAGAGCCGTGGGAATGATAGAAGCTGGTTCCCGGCAACGTACTGTGGCTTTAGCTCTGAATACAAGTCAGAGTGTTATCAGTCGACTTTGGACACGTTACCGAAGCACTGGTACCGTGGCTGAGCGCCATGGAGGACGGTATCGCTGCACCACACGGAGACAAGACCGATACATTCAAATCTTAACTCGAAGAGCTCCAACAATAACCGCCATGATGTTAGCCGTGAGGCTTCATCACTCTTCAGGGAACTTAATTAGCGACCAAACAGTCAGAAACCGCTTGCATGAAGTGAACCTTCATTCCCGAAGACCGCTACGGGTACCACCTATAGCAATGCACAATCGTAGGATTCGATATCAATGGGCTCTTGAACACAGAAATTGGGCAGAAGAACAATGGCGTTTCGTGTGCTTTTCTGATGAGTCTCGTTTTGGTATGAGACCGGATACAAGACGTATACGACACTGGAGAACCCCTGGACGCCAACAGCGATTAAAATCCTGCCAGGAAGTCCATCCTTATAGTGGCGGGTATTTGGATCGGCGGAAGAACTGAGTTGATTTGGATCAGAGGCAACCTCAACGCTCAAATTTATGCTGAGACGATTGTATCAGACGTCATCGTTCCTCTACAAGTGCAAATCGGTCCCTTATTTCAGTTAATGCATGATAATGCACGACCGCACACCGCAAGAGTTGTAAGACAGACTCTCGCCGCAGCTAACATCAATGTCCTGCCCTGGCCTGCTCAGTCGCCAGACTTGAACCCGATTGAGCATGCATGGGATATGCTACAGAGAAGAGCTCTGCCGAATATGGAGGGTATCCAGTCGCAAGAAGACCTTTTTTTGTTGTTGCAACGAACATGGGCGGCCATTCCACAGCGTGATTTGGATTAACTCATTTTGAGTATGCCAAACCGATGTTCTTGTGTTGTTAGTGTTCGCGGCAGAAACACGGATTATTAATTGTTTAAGTTACCCAATAAAATTTTAAAGAAAACTGTTATTTCAGTCTTTTTTTCGAACTTTAATGTTAGTGGTTCAAATGTCAAAAAACCTTTTATTAGGAAAATGGCAAATTTCTTTATTAATGCAAAGGTGACTTGGTTTATCGTTACTGTGACAAACGAAAACACTTTATTTGATGAATCCTTAAAGAAAATTTTAATTAATATCAATCAGGAGAAAAGTTATTGCAAAAATATATGTTGATCCCTAGACACTTTTGATGTGTGTAGATAGAGTGATTCAAGAGGAAGGTTTTAGTATATAATTTGACCGATATCCACGCGGGTGATGCCACAGGCATCAGCTAGTTATTCAAAAGACCATCTCAGACACTAATCTGCATAGTTTTTTCATTGTGAGTTTACCAAGATTCTGTCTGGGCTTTAAAAGAGGCTTGGACCTCTGAGCTTGTTACGAATGTTTCTTCTCAGAGTACTTAGGTAAGAAATACCAGCCCCATCTAGTTAAAAAAAAACCGGCCAAGTGCGAGTCGGCCTCGCGCACTGAGGGTTCCGTATTATAAATATTTTTATTATAATATGATCTAACTAAAAATCTATATCTGTGGTAATCTAAATAATCTAAGCTAATCGGTCTGTGGATGGGTGACCGCCCGACATACCGAGTTTCCTCCGTGCCTCGGAAAGCACGTTAAGCTGTTGGTCCCGGCTGCCATATCTTTGGCTGTCGTTACAGGTAGTCAGTGACCTGAAATTCTGACATCGAGTCTTACCAAAGAGTATCGACCTAGTATTAACTGGGTTGTGGAGGTCAGATAGGTAGTCGCTCCATGTAAAATATTGATATTCAGCTGCATCCGGTTAGACTGGAAGCCGACCCCAACATAGTTGGGAAAAAGCTAGGCAGATGATGATGACGATGATCTAACTAAAAATTTAGGGTTTTCGCAATTTTTCCTTTATCTGTGCTATAAGACGATGCTTCGTACCAAATTTCAATATTCTGAATTCACGGTTCCTGTAGGTTTTGATTCCCATGCGAGTGTCAAAAATTTGCGGAAATTTGCGGCAATGGATTGGCTCGAGTATTTGATATAAATTACAGCTTGATTCCTCCACGCGTTCCTGATAAGACACTAGACAGACAGATGGACGGACGGCAGACAACAAAGTGATCCTATAAGGGTTTCGTTTTTTCCATTCGATGTACGGAACCCTTTTTTTTTTGTGGAAGGAAAATCATCAAATAACCCCTCCCGCTCTTGGGCAGAGCGAAAGGGAGTGTCAGACTTCTACTGACTAAAAACCACCCATGTTCCTTCTTAGCCCTTCATGTCGAGGCCGCGGTATCCCTTGCGAACAACCCGCAGCCTCGACAGATGTACGGAACCCTTAAAATACTAATTAAAGTGTTTGTAAAACCTTATTAGCAAAATAAACATCATTTTATCAACATACTTAAGTAATCTCCCGCATTTGCTATCATTACATTCACCATATCGTCGACGATACTGCAATAGCGCTGATCTACTATTTGCAATAGTGCGTAACTACAAGGTTATTAACTTTACAGGAGATAAAAAAAAACTTCATAATTTTAGTATTTAGAACGTTATGCGCATCTTATTGAAATATAGGGACCTTAGAGTGAGGTTCTGATTGGCTTATTCAAAGTAGTGTGTTCACTAACACGCACCAATGACAGACTAGGACAGCGCGGCGCGTAAATTTGAATTTCGCTACTTTTTGCAGTTTCGCGGTATTGCAGATGGTAGTTCAGCGCTATTGCAGTATCATCGACGATATATCCATTCTAATATTAGGACATCATAACACACGCTGAATGTCAGTAATAATAGCACCTGGCGTTTCTGAAGAACATCGCCAAAACGATCAAATTATCAATAAGCCACTAATTCAAATAAAAAACAAAAGAATATTCTCATGTATCAATAATGGTTCAGTTTGAGTAACCATAATAATGGTATTGGTACAAACAAAAGACGTCACACGCAAATCATTATTTGTGTGGACAATCAATTATCACTGACCAATGCGGTATACAAATGTGTAACAAGGGGAAGCTAGGAATAGTAAGAATATACAAATCATTGTTGTTCGCAGTGGTAAAACGATTGTGTTGGTGAGAATCCATCGGGTCCGATTGTTTTATAGTGTCCCTTTTTATATTGTGTTGCTTCGTCAATTCATTTGGGGTCCGTGCAACATGTCTTCTTCTTTCATCATCATCTGCCTAGCCTTTTCCCAACTATGTTGGGGTCGCCTTCCAGTCTAACTGGATGCAACTGAATACCAGTATTCTACATGGAGCGACTGCCTATCTGACGTCCACAACCCAGTTACTACTGGGTAATACTGGAAAGACTGGTGCCTTTGGAAAGACTGGTTGTCAGATTTACATTTCACTGACTACCTGTAACGACTGCCAAAGATGTGTATATGACAGCCGGGACCCAACAGTTTAACGTGCTTTCCGAGGCATGGAGGAAACTTGGTACGTAATGGGTGGTCACCCATCCACAGACTAACCTAGGCAAGCGCGGCTTAACCTTAAGATGAAAGGACCCGAGTGGCAGTTATTATTAAGCTCCTGTTCTTCTTCTATCATACTCCTCTATTACTCGTCAACTCATCAGACACCTCCTTTCTTGCTATATCATCCTTTAAACTGTCCTTCCATCGTTTATTTGGTTTCCTCTACTTTTACAAAAGTACATTATACACATATACAGGGTGTAAATCAACGCATCACACAGCCGTCAACCAAGCATTCTGTACATCAAGCTAAGTACCCCTACGCAAAAGTTTTTGCTGGGAAACGACTTTTTTTTTGGGGTCAAAGATCACATTTTACGGTAAAACTCAATGTAGCACTCTTAAAACATTGTGATAGTGGATGCTTTGAATAATAAACGGGTCATGGAGGTAAATTTAAGTAAAGTTATAACCTGAAAAACTAGTATTTACAAAAACAGCTGTGAAAAATTTGGAACTTTGACCTCCAATATCTCCGTAACTAGGAGGTTCCCAGGTATGGTCTATAACAAAAAAATAATCACACAAGTGCCCTTTTTGTTTTTGGCGGGTGGAAAATCATCGAATAATCCCTCCCGCTCTAAGTGAAAGGGAGTGTCAGACTTCTACTGACTAAAAATTCTGTACAAAACAACCACCACAGACAATCCACCGATCACCCAACCATACCAGTGAGAATTCCAGTACCCAGGTCTACAGTTCGTAACATTTTATCCTCACATCATTGATCTTGCGTAGAAAAAACACTAATCTAGTTCATTTGATCACGATAGATGATGTCGATAAACCTGTGCATTTACTCAGCTTGAACCTAACTTCACACGTAAGACAGTGACGTCAGTGGAGACTGAGCATATCTGCGTCAGCATATCTGTTTGATTCATGATCTCAAAATTGTAATCTTGAGTATTTACCTAATGAATGTCCATGGATATTCTTGGCCGTTCTTTTTCACAGAGATCTACGCTTTGGAATGAGCAACTACAGGACTTTTACAAGTAACTGTGACTGGCTTCACTTTATTTGTTTGATTGATATTTAAAAGTGTCTGTAAACGTCTAATTGAAATAAATAAGTACTTTGAATTTTTTTTTACCCGACTGCGTCGAAGTCTAAAAGGAGGGTTATTGAGTCAGTAATCTTAATAGTCGTATTTACAATAGCTACCATCTTTCTAGCCATATCATCTTTTAAACAGACTGTCATTCGCTTTTCTGGTCTTACCTTCCTCTTGTAGCTATCTGCCTTCATCCCAAACTTATATCTAACTAGCTGTTGCCCACGGCTTCGCCCGCATGGATGTCGGTCAAATTATAAACTAAATTCTTCCTCGAAAACCACTCTATCCATTGGTGAAAACAGCACGAGAATTTTTGAGTTTATCGCGAACAGACAGAAAGACGCAGGGGAGGACTGTGTTTTATAATAGTGAAAGGTAAGAATACTTGTTATATGACCTACATCCGTCATACCGTCATACAAGCTGTCATCCCGTCAGTTACCAAAGGGAAGATAACCCCCCCCCCCCCGTTATATCTCCCGCTGGGATCATCAATTGCACTTAGTTTTATATACGTATGTCTATGTACCTATTATGTATGCCCAGTATAGTTTTATATTTTAAATCTAATGTAAACAGTGGTCAAGGTTGTGTGGTTCAAACAGAACTGTAGCGTTATAAATCTGATAGTGGCATGTTTATTTGTTTTTTTTTTGTTGCACGTTAGGGAATTTATATGGATAAATGCTGGAATACTAATAAAAGTAACTTGACCATCAAAACCAGTATGTCCATCACCACCAACCTACAATAATTATATTCATCAACCCATACAGAGCACGCTTCATGTTTTCCGTGATTTCGATGGTGTTCCTGTTCAGTTTGATGGTCTGAATAGACCCCTATAATACCAGCAGTGATGGTTTAGTGGTGGACCTTCAGTCTGCCAAGTCATTGGCCCTGAGTTCGCACCCAAGACGTGCATCTCTGATTTCTCGGTATCATTCATTCATGTACGTAATATATAATAACTACTTGCTTCGGATAACATCGTGAGGTAACCAGCATGTCCCGTAGGGGCTGCGGGATGTTCGCAAGAGATACCGCGGCCTCGACATGAAGGGCTAAAAAGGAACATGGGTGGTTTTTAGTCAGTAGAAGTCTCACTCCCTTTCGCTCTGCCCAAGAGCGGGAGGGGTTATTTGATATTTTTCCACCCGGAAAGAAGAAAAAAAAAAGGTAACCAGCATGTGCTTGTGAAGTATTTCTCAACAGCATGTAAAGCCGAGTCAAAGGTCTATGGATGGAATAAAATCCAGCCATACGATGCCATACCATCCGATAAAGAAAACCCTGATAAATAAGCATACCTTTCTGGCACACTCTGTGTAGTCAATCCGTCAATCCGTTGGTAGTGACTGCGAGCAATTTCATGATTCATTTCAGAGTTATTTCCGATTTTATCCCCTTCAAATAACCGATGAATTTCGAGCACGTTAACACCGGAATTGGTGTAATGTTGCTTTTTATATTATATCTTCGGTGAAGGAAGAAATGCATGTATCAGTTTGTA
The DNA here is from genome assembly GCA_949774965.1 of Diarsia brunnea. Classification (NCBI taxonomy): domain Eukaryota; kingdom Metazoa; phylum Arthropoda; class Insecta; order Lepidoptera; family Noctuidae; genus Diarsia; species Diarsia brunnea. The sequence continues at coordinate 20,670,240 of OX459000.1, forward strand.
GGTATATGAACAACTAAGCGAGCAAATATGCATCTATACATTTTGCTAGTCCCTAATTTTAAAATTCAAATTGTTTATTGCAATCCATAATGTACATTTTCAGGTAATAGGTAAAATAGTTCTAGACCCAAATTTGGACCCACCCTGTCGGGCACAGCAAATGTTTATATAAGTAGAGAGAGGAAGAGCGGTTTGTTTCTTTTAATTTATTATTAACTTGGTATTATTTCTAAATCTATCTTATAATTATATCCTATTAATCTATATCTCAATTCATATTATACTTTTTCTATTAATATTTTCTATGCAGTCTATCTATCCTAAAAGCCAGCAAACCTGGAATTTTTAGTTTTCTATAAAATTAGATTAGTCAAGGGTCTTTTAACACCCATTCCATCATACCATAACCCATTCAATCATAAGATGAGAGCCCTGGGGTTCACAAATACCCAAAAGGCTTTATTAATGCTCTGCGTATCCAATACAATAATGCGTTCAGGATATTTTTGCGACTGCCACGCTTCTGTAGTGCGTCGGAAATATTTGCCAACGCACGCACCGACAGCTTGGATACATTGTGGCGTAAGAAACCTGCCTCGCTACTCCACAGGCTGCGTGGCAGTCATAACACTATCCCGCAATCAAAAGCCGCCCGGGCAGACAGCCCGCTACTGTGCACTAACCAATCGCACCCGATCTGTCCTAGTTATTAAGTACTAACATATGCTAAGTTATATTGTTACTTACACAGTGGACCTCTTTGTAGTCTTATAAATAAATAAATAATAATTATTAGCTTCATCCTAGCTGGTTAATAGGACGGGTTACGCGCTTGCGACCACTAGAACAATGAAACACATTGAAGAAACCTAGTACCTTTGGTCGAGCTAGTCACTAAATCACTTACTGAAGTAGAACACGTAACATTTGCACATAGCTCAAAGCCCTGTTGGCAGGTTAATACATATTTTTTTTAGTCATGAAACATCCCTATTGAATATGTGTCTGTCTAGCTATTGCAGGAGCTCTCAGTCTAATCAGCCGGCAATCTGAAACTACCTACATATTGATACCCACAACTAAGGCACGTTCTGACATCAATCGTCAGTAATACTGCAATAGCGCGTCACACACACCACAAACTTTCCGCAAATAGTAGCCCGAGCCGGCCTCGGCAACCGCATATATTTACTTGTATACTTACTGGAGTATACATGTAATGTACATGTATTTATACTTGTAATACGCAAGGTTAGGGGTTAACTGCTGGTTACTGGTTATAGTTGGTTGCTGAGATTTGGTTGTTAGGTTTCTTCAGCATTTTTTTAAAGATATGGTTCTTATAGTGTGTAGAGCGGGAGTAATGGTATTTTAAAGGTAGGTACTAAGAAGGAAGGACATGCTCGTTGGTCGAGTGGTCGCAAGAACGACAGCTAAGCATGGGGAGTACCCCATGCTTAGCTGTCGCTCGATTCCGATGGGTTCGATTCCGGGTCGGGCAAAGTGTTAAGTACTAGATTTTTCCATCAGGAATTTCTCAGTAACAGCCTTGGAGTGTGAATTTGGGCCCGGTAGTACACCTCTGCCCAACGCTTCAGGGACTATAATAAAGCGTGATGTTATGTTGTGTAAACTTTTACCACGACCAAAGTTATGAGGACAGAGGTTACTGAATGTTTTTAACTAAGGTACATTCTGTACTTGAATGTTCATTGCAATTTATTTTTTTCTCAATATATTTTCAGTAGTACCTTTGTTGTAATATATTTAAGTGGCTCCCTAGCCTTACGATAGTCTATTCTCTATCCTACTAATATTATAAATGCGATATTTTGTGAGAATGTATGTATGGATGTTGTTTGGTGCTCTTTCACGCAAAAACTACTAAATGGATATGAATGAAATTTAGAACAGAGATAGTTTATAACCTGGATTAACACATAGGATACTTCTTATTCGGTAGTATGATCCCGTGGGACAATTATCGAACTCCACGCGGACGAAGCCTAGCGGCTTCGTCACAACCTAGTTGAAAAATATTTAAGTATACCAAATCTCTGCGTAAGCTCGTAATAAATGTATTATCTATGATCGTATACATATCTATCCATGTTTATTCAGTGCTCCCGATAGTCCCACATTCCTACAATGTTGATTCTGCTGAGAAAAGCAGTGTTTGTATTCTGCCTTCGTAATATAGTTCCCAAAAGTATACACAAATAATAATATGTATGCTAAGGAAAAGAAAACTTACGCATTAGGTCCAGTTTTCGTTGAATCTTTAATAAAACATTTAAACTACTGTTAATTCTAAAACCACCTTAATTAACTCTACAACAAAGTTGATGTTTGTTTGAGCAAAAATAACATCAATTGGAAACTACAATTTCAATAAACTTTATGTTAGTAACAGTTACTACTCGTATTTTCATTAGAGATAACATTTTTATGATGATTCGAGTGAACATAAAACTTCAGTAGAGTTTATAATATATGGAGGGTACTGTTTTGTGTTCGCACTATTTTTGTGGTAATATACTGCGACGGTTTCCCGGCTAATTTAATTCTATATAACATATTATTATTTGTATTACATAACATAAACATAACATCACGCCTGTAATCCCCGAAGGGTTAGGCAGAGGTGTACCTAATAGCACGCCCACATTTCGCCAGTTATGTTTAAGTCCCATGTAATAGGGGGCGAGCCCATTGTCATCAACCGGGCACAAATCCAGACTCCGTAGCTGTTACTGATAAATTCCTGATGGAAAAAAGCCAATAACACTTTGCCCGACCCGGGAACGAACCCAGGACCTCATGCTCAGCAGTCGCGCTTGCGACTACTAGACCAACGAGGCTGTCAATATTTGTATTAACGTATCGTATTACCCAGTAGTAACTGGGTGCAAGTCAAATAGGCTGCCGCTCCATGTAAATGATTGGTATTCAGCTGCGCCCAGTTAGACTGGAAGCCGACCCCAATATAATAATAGAAGGCAGACAGATAGTGTCTTATTATTTTTCAGACTTTCATTGCTGCATGCAGAAGAGCTCGTGGCTTAATAAGAACTGCCACTCGGGTCGATCTTTAGGTAAAGCTGTGCTTGCCTAGGTCGGTCTGTGGATGGGTGACCACCCGACATACCGAGTTTCCTCCGTGCCTCGGAAAGCACGTTAGGCTGTTGGTCCCGGCTGCCATATTTAGATCTTTGGCAGTCGTTACAGGTAGTCAGTGACCTGAAATTCTGACATCCAGTCTTACCAGAGAGTATCGTATTACCTAGTATTAACTGGGTTGTGGAGGTCAGATAGGCAGTCGCTCCATGTAAAATACTGGTATTCAGCTGCATCCAGTTAGACTGGAAGCCGACCCTAACATAGTTGGGAAAAGGCTAGGCAGATGATGATGACTTTCATTGCTGCATGATTATCAGTCAATAAGTTTTTACAGTGCTGCCCGACACGGTCCTTAATCATCTCAATAAGTGATGTAAAGATTAATTATGCAACGGTACCTAGTTATAATTATAACGTTTCTGGTTTATTGTATCATAATTAAACTGATGGTACCAGCCCGCACTGGACTGATTAATTATTAATTATTCATTTCTCTTATTTACGCACTTTCGAGTATTCTGATAAACTAATGTTTTATCAATAGTTATAATTTTTTGGTCGATTTGACTTTGGTCGATTTAAAGAACGATATGTACGGAATATTTACTAATTTGTTTTTGTTCGTGAAAGACATATATATGTATATGAAATCTTTTTACTAGGCGACAAACGGAAAAACCCATGTTATATCTAGTCGCGCGGTATTTTCCACCCTGTAAGCTTTCCGCGAATTCCGCCCGCCCTGCTGCCGCCGCCGCCGCTCGCCTTATTATTGATGTTTCAGAGTTAGTCCCACAGGTACCCAGGGCTGGGCCTTTATAAATTATTCATTATTAAGTAATTCTATGGCAGCTATCTAGATTTAGTTTGTTTTCGTAATTTGGTTGACAATATAAAATGCCTACGGCATAACATTTTTTTTGTTTTTTTTTCCCCACACTAGGAATTTCTCCTGTATCGTGGGTGCGTTTACAAACATATAAAATCACATACACAAATACCCAGACCCGAAACAAATACCTGCAGGCCATACAAATATTTGTTCCGTGCGGGGATCAAACCCGCGACACGCAGCGCAGCAGTCCAATCTCTTAGCCACTGCGCCAACCGTGCCGTCAAATCCGCCTCAGCTGTACTTTGTGTTTGAAGTATTAAATCTATATACAGGGTGGTTCCGACAATACTACAATAAATGAAACCACTGGTAGTTCTAGTTCATAGAAACATTTTTAAACTATCAAATAAATCCTAACACCTTCGTGGTGCCGACGATACGACAACAACCTACCTAAATGTCTTTGCCAAATTCTTTTGTTACATTTTATTTCCACTCGTTAATCGGTGCAAATTATTCCTAAGGTTAGTATTATTTTAGTGTTAAAACTTTTTTAATAGTTTAATAATCATTGATTGTCGTATTGTTGGGACCATCCTGTATATAAAAATGAATTGCTGTTCGTTAGTCTCTCTGTAACTCGAGAACGGCTAAACCGATTTGGATAATTTTAGTCTTGAAATATTCGTGGAAGTCCAGGGAAGGTTTAAAAGGTGAGATAGTGGTAGGTAGGTAGGCAGGGTAGTAGGTAGAGTAGTAGATAGGGTAGTAAGTAGGATAGTAGAGTAGGTAGGGTAGTCGGTAGAGTAGAAGGTAGGGTGCTATGTAGGTAGGGTAGGAGGTAGTAGGTAGTTGGTACGTAGGCAGGTAGTAGGTAGGAAAAAGGGCATTGCAACGCATGCCGGGAACAGCTAGTAAATAATTAATTTACTCGTGGCTCGAAATTAACTTCTTTTTAAACCGGTTGTGCCCTCATGGGTGTAATTTTCATGATTTTCGGGGGCAAAAGTTTCAGGTTTACTGACTACCTGTAACGACTGCCAAAGATTTATATATGGCAGCCGGGACCAACAGCTTAACGTGCTTTCCGAGGCACGGAGGAAACTCGATATGTCGGGCGGTCACCCATCCACAGATCGACCTAGGCAAGCACAGCTTTACCTAAAGATCGACCCGAGTGGCAGTTCTTATTAAGCCACGAGCTCCCACCACCACATCCTAAACCAGTAAGTGATGGAGTTATGCACGTCATACATCTCCATTTCTTTCCCACACTGAAGTATCATTGAAAGACCACTAGGTTCTTGCATAAAAGGTGGCGGTAGACCCCCAGGGTAAACAACCTAAAAACATCAACGTTTCAGAGGTAGCATTATCTTATATTCTGAAGTTTCCAAAATTGCTAAGTTATACATATATTTTGAAGTTTTTAAGTTAAGTACTCGGTCTCCTAACCATTGAAGCATTTGAAACAATTTATCCAACCACACGTGTACACACAATTAGAATTTACGAGCACTTCCAATTGCGAAGGTAAACATTGTGGCCAAACTCGCATTGCTATTACTGATATTAGTGCACTTGTGTAAGCGGTAGGAGGCGCCACTTTGGTTGACTTTTCAACCCCTCTATCAAGACAAATTAACTGTCAACTCAGTGTAATGTTACGAGTTACACTCATTTGATTACAAGGCAGTTCTCTTCTTAATGTGAAATCTTCTGCTGCTTATGTAAATCTCACATCAAATTCACATGAAAATAGCAAGAGAGCTGTCCTTGTCCATCAACAATCTTACGACTTCTTGAAGCCCCAAGAACACCTGGCTCCCGCCAGTGAACTATAGTTTACTGCAGTGGCCTATATGGAATGCCCAAAATCGATTACGCACCCAAGTAGGTCGCTGCAAACATAATCTGGCAAAGTGGGGTAGTTATTATTGGTTTGTCCAACACTGAGTGCGAATGCGGCGCTCTGGATCAAACAATTCTCCACCTGGTGGAGTCCCTTTCCCTGTACTCTTGACGACCTTAGTAGCGCCTCTGAAGCTGCAATAAACGTGGCCATCTACTGAGCCCAAACCTTGTAATATGGAAGTAACAGATACGAGAAGAAGAAGAAGCTAATATTTGTGCTAGAAACACGTCACAAACATGGCATCAAAAAACAAGTGCCGGTGAAGAGAAATTCATTTCATTTACTAAGCTTGACAGATTGATCACAATATTGGATTCATTTGTTGGCAGTGTTGGCACTCAGGAGCAATTTTTGCAAGCCACTGGTTGGGAAAGCTCATGTGCAGTATTGGAGAAATTCTTTACCAAACGCTGACTGTATTCTTCATTTTTTTTAAACATTGCCTTACACTAGGAATTTCTTGTGGGAGCGTTTACAAACATTTAAACTCACATTCACAAACCTGGAACAACTATCTGTAGGCCATACAAATATTTATTCCGTGTGGGGATCGAACCCGGGTCACGCAGCGCAGTCAATCGCTCAGCCACTGTGCCAGCAGTCATCTAACCTAACCTAACCAATATTTTCGTTTTACACCGGTCCTGCTTACCGTTATCCTGGCATCCCTGCTCACCGTGACGTAAACTTCAATGTAAACAATCCGTGACCGGCTTGCGTAGCGCGGGCTATTTCGGCCATCTTGCGGCCGCCATGTTTTTCTTTTGTTAGTGTACTGCACATTTTGCAGGAATACTTCACATAGCTCTTTATAGGTGGGTGTAAAGTAAAACGGTTTTGTTTGAAGATTCTTTTTTATGAGATTTTGAACGAGCGATGGTAGCGTATTTGATTTATTATAATTATATTGAACGAGGGCTGTCTAACGGTCGCGAAATACGAGTACGTTCAGATTCTTCAGATATTGTTATTATCATAACCTATGGCAGACTAATTGATGATAGCAGCAAGAATAATATGAGAAGAAGAATAAGTAAATCACATAATATAACATCACGCCTGTAATCCCTAAAAGGTCAGGCAGAGGTGTACACCTGCATTTCAAAAATAAATCACCACCAACAATTTTATAAGACAGGGTTCGCTGTTGCTACAGAGTTTTCTTTCCCAATTATTTTCTTGACTGCAACCAAATGAAGTAGTCAAGTTGCATGTTTATTCACATACCTCGAAACTAGAACTAGTAGAATTGCCAAAATTAATAAGACGAATTTATAATTAAAGTTTGCCACTGTTGACCTTTACTAGTGGGTGTTGAAAAACATCCAATATTTTATTTGCTAACCCTATTGACTCAGGATCACTCTAGATTTTCTCCGAGTGGAACACCACAGCGTAAAGCATAGTAAAGTATATTTTCGTTACAAATGTATTAGTTTTATGGCTGTCCGTCGATTGCGTTTCGACGCCCGTCTGGCTTCTAAAAGCTTTGTTTTAAATTACCGTGTTAAATTTGCGTCTGGAAAGTGCTATGTGGTGCTCGTGCGTGACAACGAGTATGATCCAACCCTTCGGGGCTGCGGGTTGTTCCAGTCGGGGCTGCGGGTTGTTCGAAAAAGACACCGCGGCCTTGACATGAAGGGCTAAGAAGGAACATGGTTGGTTTTTAGTCAGTAGAAGTCTGACACTCCCTACCGCTCCGAGCAGGAGGAGTCGTTTAATGATTTCTACCCTCCATAAAAAAAGAAAGGGTATGATCAAAGGCTGCTAAGGCCGTCTGTCAATGGATGATCATATTATATCTTCTACATACAGCACGCGTAGTATGGCGATTCTATCTCTGTTCTACCAAGAATAGACAACGCTTTTTCCATACAATTTGACATTAAATATTGCTACTATCTGTCATTTTGTCGATTCTTCAGTCGACAAAACCCGTTTCTACGCATGCTACGACTTCCTCCGTTCCTCTAAACGCACGTTAACCGCTGTTATTTGTGAATCTTAGATTTTCGTCACACCTCACGGTTCTAGCCTGAAAGTCTGACAATCAAGTCTTACTAAGGCGCAACTAATACCTGCATTATAGAGGTAAGGCCAGGCAGTCGTTTTATGTAATACAATAGAACTATTCAGGTGCAGCGGGTTACACTGAAAACTTACCCCAACACATGAAAAAACGCTTAATACATGACGTACAGTGCCTGAAAAAATAGTGCCACAAAACAAAATAACTCACGCGAAGAAGTTAGGCAGACATGTTTAATAGTACACCCATATTTCGCCCTATTGGCAACCCATTGCCATAAACTATTATTATTTTATGTTATTGCTGTGTACTACTAACAACCCTACTAACTCTCTTTGTATTTTTTTTTATGGACGTGTCGTGTGTCTGAAATAAAGATAAATTATTATTATAAACCGGGAACAAGCCCATAATCCGGGCTAATCATTAAAACTTAGTCCTACCTGGGTTTCGAACCCAGAGCCTTATGTCCAGCAGTCGCGCTTGTGACCACTACACTAGCGAGGCAGTTTAAGAAAAAAAAAAACCGGCCAAGTCCGAATTGGACTCGCGTACCAAGGGTTCCGTAAAAACTCGTTTAAAATTATTAAAAATATTATTATTTTACGATGTAACAAAAAAATTATGCTTTTCGCAATTTTTCCTTTATCAGTGCTTTAAGACGTTGCTTCGCACCAAATTTCAAGATTCTGAGTTTACGTGAAGTACCCTGAAGGTTTTGATTCCCTTGCGAGTGTCTGATTGCGTTGACTAAGAAGTTGTAATTTTTTCACAACTTTAAAGGACAATAGACTTGAGTATTTGATATAAATTTCAGCTTGATTCCTCCACGCGTTTTTGACAAAATGTGTCTTGACAGACAGACGGACAAACAACAAAGTGATCCTATAAGGGTTCCGCTTTTTCCTTTCCGGGTACGCAACCCTAACAATACTGTCACTAACGTTACACAATTATCGGTATCCTCGTACATGTCTTACTAAACGTTATTCATCGATCACCACTTAGCACTCTATTATATGCTAAGAAACTCGACAAAGTGATAATATATAATGATATAGTACTAAGATACTACCTATTCGTATGCGCTGCTAAGTGTATAGACAAACTATAGTCTGTTGATTTGTTCGTTTATATTGTTTGAACGAGTATTTAGATAATTGTGAACGCTACACTGACAAACTGTTTTAACGATACCACAGATATTATAATACTTCGGCGATACCGATCATCATCAACCTATAATGTTCCCACTGCAGGGACTCAGGCCTCCTCTCTAGGAGAAGGATGGGCTATAATCCAACACGCGGGCCCAGTGCGGATTGGTAGATATGTCACATGTCTTCGAATTATTTGGTTCTAAGACATGCCAGTTTCCTCACGATGTTTTCCTTCACCGTTTTGAGAGCAGTGGTGATGAAATAAATTAAACCTCGAACCCACGACTTACTGTGCGTTAGTCGAAGCCACAACCACTGGGCCACCGCTGGGACCAATAGCGATATCTATACTATTATTATAAAGAGAATTAAGTTTGTTTGTAAGTTTGTAATGTAGCGGATCTTGAAATAAAAGTCATTCAGTAGTGAAGCAGCCATTTATTTAAATCTACCCAGAGACTACTCGTATAACCGGACAGCGCAGTGCTCATATAAATAGGGATTGTCGTAATCATTTAACAGTGACAAAGATATCCCTAAAAAACTATTGATTCGAAGTTTTTTCACAAACAGGAAGCTACATTATGCCCGAGTCTTATAGGCTACAGTTCAACCCATTTAGAGCCGAGCAAAAAGAGAAACGGCGGGTGAAAACGCGAGGCGAGGAGTTGATAATTTTCTTTAAAATTTTCGTTCCAGGCGTGATCGGTCTAATCTACCTGGTGATGTACATCTGCATCATCATCTTCTTCTCCATCTGCATGTGCGGGCTCATGGCTTCCATGGACGAGAAGATACCCTACTTCACGCTGGCTGACTCTATCATAGGTAAGCAGATTTCAGGTACAATTATTTTATGTTTAGGCGTATGCTACCGAGAAGGAAATGACAATCCTGTCGAAAGTATTTCTAGAGAAACGAAATGGTCCTGTCCTCACTAAAATATAGTTGTAGAAAAAAAGGTGTTGGTACTGTTTTAGAAAAAGCTGTGTAAATTACAAAATAGTGGGTTTCCGATTACATCTCATGCCTCATACTCATTACACAAACCGTAGATTTTACATTTTAGGCACATCTGAATTTCACAAAGAGCAATTAAAGAGAAATCATTCTATTTAAGCATGCATACCTTCCTCAGCTCCTGCTATATAAGCCTATTAGTAACTTTTTCAAGTTTATAATGCGCGTAAAGGAAATATTTAAACCAAGACTGTTTATTTTTTACACCGCAGACGCATACATCAAAAGTTATTCAGATATTTTTAGACCTGGTAAAAAATGAGGTCAAGGACTTTCTTCGCAAAAATTTCAACGCATCATCATGTTCATAAAGTTTGTTTGAAACATTACTTTCAGTTATAAATAACTGTGAAGCTCATACAATCTGTAGGGCCGATGGACAAGGCTAAAATATTGGGCGGATAGAATGAAGGATTGCCAGAGCCAGCACCTTTTTTTTTTTTGGGCGGGTGGAAAATCATCAAATAACCCCTCCCGCTCTTGGGCAGAGCGAGAGGGAGTGTCAGACTTCCACTGACTAAAAACCACCCATGTTCCTTCTTAGCCCTTTATGTCGAGGCCGCGGTATCTCTTGCAAACAACCCGCAGCCCCGACGGGAGAGCCAGTACCTTCCAGTAAGTAACTTCTTATTGAAGTTTGGTTTTGTAACGCCTGACACAAGTAAACAAGAACTAGGTCATAAACTTGGTAGATGGTAACAATTAAGGTTAACTTCGATAAGCAAAACAGGATGTGTTGGTAGCTTCCAAATCTGCTGAAGTTCCAATCGTTAGGATCCCCAATATCTACCTCGTAAAACGGGTCACTTAGCAATTCTCATGTGCCCTTGAATTGCTGTTTATCGGTAGAAGATTTCCTGGGCTTTGATGTAACCTCCAGATATTTTATGACTGGAAAATAATAAGCTTGGTAAAAGATTCTAATCCTGTATCGTGATGTTTTCCAGGAGCATACCCAGGCATGGGTCACAGGCCGCTACTGTTCGAGGAAGGGGCTCTCATCTGGTACCACGCAGACAACGACACACAGGTCAAGAAATACGTCGACAATATCAATGAGTTTCTACAACGTAAGTTTGTTCTTTTGAATAGATAAGCAGTCTTTCGGTTTATGATTATACTGTTGGAAATATATATAATATTATAATACAATATATTATTTTATTTTTGGAAATACGGCTTCAAAGGAGATCTTTAGGCTACCCAGAAATTACTATCAAAGACAAACACCAATGAAAACCACGGATGGGGTGAAACTTTTTCTCTGAACGCGGTCAAATCACGCTATTACACTGCAATTTTAGGCGTAATTACAGAATACAGCCTGTATCTGTGTGTGGTCATATTGAAGGATGCGGAGACCATCTTACTGAATATCTTTCACAGTCTCGCAGAATATCGTTCTTTTAGTAATAGTTGACAAAAAATTCTAATTAGTCCGACATAGATTTCCAAAAAAATATAAATATAACTTACACACATATTTTTTTTCACGTAAACAAAAAATGAATCTAAAAGTCGTGTGACCTCACAGTTTAGTACCAGAAAGAGACTTCACGAACCCCCAGTCATGATCTTTGACACGTTTTATTTAATTTTTTATTAATTTGATAAAACAAAAAACACGTATCCAATACTTTTAGATACTTAATCTAACAGACGAACTAAACAGAATCATATATTTTTTAGTCGGGAAACATTCCTATGGCCAAAAAAACAGCTATCCGACAAAAACTTTCAATACGGTACCTCCTTGTGCCAAGGGTATTTTCCTGCGACTCTATAGGCATAGATTTTATAGAAATACAATTATTATTCCAGCCTACAACAACAAGACGATGCTGATCAACCAGGGCGTGAACCAGCGTGACTGCAAGGACATGAAGCCTCCTCGCGCCGAGGTCTGCTCCTTCAACACCACGAGCTTCGGTCCCTGCTCCGAGGAGAACGACTTCGGTTATGCCAACAAGACCCCTTGCCTGATCATTAAGTTAAATAGAGTAAGTGAGAACCCTGATAGACTTTTACGTTCCGTTTTCCTTCAGAAAGAGGATGCTCAAATCACTTATAGGACATATATACGTTATCCCGTCGGGGCTGCGGGTTGTTCAAAAGAGATACCACGGCCTGGACACAAAGGGCTAAGAAGGAACATGGGTAGTTTTTAGTCAGTAGAAGTCTGACACTCCCTACCGCTCTGCCTGATGATTTTTCCTTTGTGCTGGACCGAAAAAATTAAAATGCATTATAGTTTATCGTGTTGTATGAGTATGGCAATTTAACCTTAATAATTATCAACAACACGAGTATCCTTTAATAACCTACTTTTATTTTTGTGTTTGTCTTTCCAGTTATATGATTTCAACCCCGACTTCTACGACGATCCCGGCGACCTGCCTCCAGACATGCCGCCCGACATCAAGGACTATATCTACAACGCCACTGCTCAGGATGTAAGTATTAGGAATAATTACAGCAGGTATTCATGTTTGCAATGCACTTTTTCCACCATCATTATCTAAGAATTCGGCGTAACTGATATTTGCTGCTGTAAACAATGCACTTATTGGAGGAGCTTTGGGTTGTATAATAAAAGCCGTGCTTGCTTAGATTGGATTGTGATTGGTGACTCATTACGTACCAAATTTCGAAAGCACGTTAAGCTGTTGGTCCTGGCTGCCATTTGTTCATTAATTCATTTCATTTTTGATCTTTGTCAGTCTTAACAGGTAGTAAGTGGCCTGAAATTCTGACAGCCAGGCTTACCAAGGGGTGTCGTATCCCCTGGTACAAACTTGGCTGTGGAGATCAGATATGCAGTCGCCCATGTAAAATTCAGCTGCATACGGTTAGACTGGAAACCGATCCTAACATGCTATGGCTAGGGAGATGAAGACATTTGTAAAACTTTAAAATTGCAGACAAGAGAGAAAAAGCTACGGCCCTTTGCCTCTCGCAAACAGGCTGACTAAACCCCGACCCCTATATTTATTGTTCCAGCGCCGCAAAGTCTGGGTGTCATGTATGGGCGAGCGGCCAGCAGACGTGGAAGCCCTGGGCCCACTTAAGTACTGGCCGTACCCTGGCCTGGCCGAGATCTACTTCCCCTACGACAATACCCCTGGATACCTGAGCCCGCTCGTCGCCGTGCAGCTTTTGAATCCTACGCGTAAGTTTTTCTTTACATAACCTAGCTGTACATAACTGATAGATAGATGCAGTCTTCCTTTTTCTTGGGATAGACATCCTGGCGTGACGATCTGATCATGTTTTCGGGGCTAACATGGCCAGAGATCACACATGACAGAAAGGTATGGAAGGAGAAAGGGGAGGCCTTTGCTCAGCAGTGGGACACAACGTAGGCTAGCAAAAAAATAATACATCTTTATGCATGTCTTCCGACCTGGAGAGGGCGAAGAAGGGTGGTTGTAGTCCCTGAGCGCCTGAGAGCCCCCTCTCAGGCGCTCAGTGACTACAACCACACGATATTCATCAACTACGTTTATCCGGGGTATTGGAGCACTTGCACAGTTCGTCTCGATCGTCCAGCGGTTCTTCTTGAGAGGAGCCACGATAGCGGCCGATAAGCAATTGTGATATTCTCTGTTTAAGCTTGTCCTCAGTCGAAACTACATCAAAATCAAAGTAATTATTTAAAGTATGCGAGTTATAGGCACTTTTGAATTGTCGAAAAAAAGTTTCAGTCCCGACAAGGTATATAATAACTGTACAAGTATTGTATTTGCCCATTCCGAAGCAAATAATTCTTCATCTTTATAATTACATCGAAGTTTAATAGCCAAAATCCCCTCTAAATCATTGTTCATTTCCAGTGCATCAAATAATAAACATCCGTTGCCGTGCGTGGGCGCGCAACATCCGGTACACCGAGAGTCTGAAGGAGAGGTTCGGCTCCACGCATCTGGAGATCATGATCGACTGAACGGGACCATAGCTACTTTAGCACGAGGAGTGCTTGGGAGGAGGGAGGAGTTTGTGTTGAAGAGAACGGATGAACCTTTTTTTTTTTTACTTTTAAAATGGTATACTAGAGACACCGAGAATCAAACAGTTACCAAGAATCCAGTCCTAGATTCTACATCCTTCATCGTGTATTAAATTCTATCTACTACTTTGCGTGGACGAAGACAATTCATATTGAGTCAGCCCATTTGCCGATAAGTTTGGGACTTTTAGTAGCGTCCATCATCTCCTGTGATGTCCAAACAAACAACAGGTCAGGCAGGACAGCATATTTATTCTATGACGTAGATTTATTTAAAAAGTTAACCATTCCTAACAGTCGGCTAACAAAGACCTTATTATGAGAATTCATTGTAGTTGCAAACGATGGTTTCTAAGCATGACTAAAAATATCATTGCCATTGGTCTCCACTAAACGATAAAAAATTATCACTTTATCAAAAGTATGTCTCTTACTTACTTTACTCACCTTAATTGGGTCGTTCCTCCCCTCAATACGGTCTGTTTCTTCCTCAATTAAAGCACTAATAACTTAATGTGTCTTATTAAAAAGTAGAAAATACTATTTATATAAAAGTCAGTAGAATAATTTAGTATCAGGGCTCTCAGTATGTATAGGCGAATATCGAATTTAATAAATATAACAAAAGATGTACTAAAGAGAACTGTTGGTGAACATGTGTGAAATATTGAGAACATAGCATAACTTCTCGCCTGTAACCCCAATGGGTTAGGCAGGTATGTTCAATAGAACCTTTTTTTTTTTTTTTTTGGGGGCTGGGAAATCATCAAATAACCCCTCCCGACTTTGACTAAAAACCACCCATGTTCCTTCTTAGCCCTTCATGTCGGGGCCGCGGTATCTCTTGCGAACAACCCGCAGCCCCGACGGATGTTCAATTAGATACATTTAACCAGCTATGTTTGATGCCCTGGTGGCGAACCACCGAAACTCCGGGATGTTACTGAAAAAAGGTCACCCACATTTTGACCCATTGCTATAAACCGGGAACAAATCCAAAACCCGAGTTTCTCCAAATGGAAAAATTCAATAACACTGCCTGGACTGATAATCAAACATAGGATCTCTTGCTTGCTTAGATACCGCGGCCTCGACATGAAGGGCTAAGAAGGAACATGGGTGGTTTTTAGTCAATAGAAGTCTGACACTCCCTTTCGCTCTGCCCAAGAGCGGGAGGGGTTATTTGATGATTTTCCACCCACCAAAAAAAGGATCTCTTGCTTAGCAGTAGCCTCGAGACTAACGAAGCAGTTAAATAAATATCATCAACATCATCAGCCTATAATGTTCCCACTGCAGGGACTCAGGCCTCCTCTCTAGGAGAGGTATGGGCTTTCCACCACGCGGGTCCAGTTCGGGTTGGTAAAAAAAAAAAAAAAAAATATTACGAAGACGGCCAATAACTTCTTGCAGTTACTGCTGCTGATGCAGTGGTCTCATATCCTACTGCCTCTTGAGACCTGTACTGGGAGCTCTGAATTTTGTTATTTATTTTAAGTAAATGTGACCAATAACAAAGTGGAATAGTTGCTGTAGAATTGTTGGGGTTGACTGCACATTGTAGCGACAGTCACATACAGGGTGTAAATTAACCCATCACACAGCCGTCAACCAAGCATTCTGTACATCAAATTAAGTACCCCTACGCAAAAAAAATCCAGGGAAACGACTTTTTTTTGGGTCTAAAATCATATTTTACAGTAAAACTCAATGTAGCACTGTTAAAACATTGTGCTAGTGGATGCTTTGAATAGTAAACTGATCATAGAGGTAATTTAAGTAAAGTTCTAACCTGAAAAACTAGTATTTACAAAAACAACTGTGCAAAATTTGGAACTTTAACCCGCAATATCTCCGTAACTAGGAGGTTCCCAGGTATGGACTATAACAAAAAAATGATCGCAGTGGTGGGGAGAACAAGTTCCCTTCGTTTGCGTTAAGGGTACTTTTACACCCTTTATATTTATGCCTAACACCTAATATGTTTTAGACAAATAATCTAATCTTATCAAGCAGCACTTAATTTGCGGTAATTCAGAGTATTACAGTACGGTATGCTTCCTACTATTTTCCTATAGAGAATTTCTATACTCGTCCGTACTGTATAACGGACTTCAATGGCTCCTATAATATATAATATATAATATAATTTTGTTACGTTATATTGTGCAGTAACCTCCTTATGTATTACGAAACCAATGTTGTATTTACCTCTTAAAATTAAACAGTTAGAAGTGTGTTGTTATTTTTATAAATGAGTACTTAAATAGATTGTGATGTATGCCCACTGTACTTTTATTTATTTTCCACAAACATTATAATATTTAATTGTAGGCATTTCATTCCTGAAATGTTGTTTAGCGTAAGCAAATGACCAAATATTTCGTAGATAAATTTTCCGACGTATATTCATGCTTAAACGGAAATGGACTTGCCATATCAGTCGCATGCCGTAGGAGCTATGGACTAAAGTTACCCCAAAGTAAGGGCTACAGTTATCCAGCAGCAGTAAATGGCGACGCAGCAGACCCACAATAAGATGGTGGGACGAACTAGGCTCTAATTCCCAAGATTAGTCACAAACAGCTGTGGATAGTGAGATAAGTGAGAGAGTGAAGTTAAGTTTTTGCGCTGAAGTGGGACACTAATGGCTTCTTATAATTATGTATGAAGGTATAGTCCTGCTCCGTCGGGCTGCGGGTTGTCCCGTCGGGGCTGCGGGTTGTTCGAAAGAGATAGCGCGGCCTCGGCGAAAGGGCTAAGAAGGAACATAAGTGGTTTTTAGTCAATAGAAGGGAGGGGTTATTTGATGATTTTCCACCCGCCAAAAAAAGGGTATTATAGTCCTGCGGTCACGTGCTGATGTCTTCTACTTCCATATTCTCTATTACCCGTCATCTCAGCAGCTACCTCCTTGCTTGCCATATCATCCTTTACACAGTCCATCCTTCATTTCTTTGGTGTTCCTCTACTCTTTTACCCATCCACATCCATACTCAAAACTTTCCTCACGACAGTTTCCTCATTCTTCCCCATCACATCAGATGCAGAGCAAGGTGTAAACATTAAAATTCAGTGTCGGTATCTACATTTATTAAAATAAATTACAAATAGTATCACTCTTTGTATCGACAATCACGCACAAGTCATAAATATTATAACGATACATATTAAACAATCAAATATTTGGTATTCTAGCTTCGCTTTGTTTTCTTTACAACGTATTTCTCTTTCTTTGTTTTTTTTTTAATTCTTTCTTTCTGTATTGCTAATTAATTATGGCAGTTTTTTTAGATGTAAAATATTTTGGGGCGATCATAATTTATTATTCGAACACACGGTGACAAATCAAACTGTTCATTCCCAGTATAACCTGACCTGACTTGTATGAACATTAGTATGAACTTCTAGTACAATGGGAGATCAGCTTAATTTAGTTCTGCATACCTTCATTGGTCGTGCGTACGATTCCTTCCAGATTTCCATAACGGTGCGTTTACACTATGAGTAAATAATAAATTAATTTAGAAAAAGTGAAGCTTTACGCGTAACTACGAGACCTAGTATTATAATGATTTGAAAGGGCATTGCCTGTTTGATCAGAGTTAGAGGAGCTTCCGAAAATAAAAACAACATGTACTGCCAATCTATAAGTAGGTATCCTCTTTGCAATAACCTTCGCCGCTTCCTCCACATTAATTCAGAACCAAATCCTGGTCTACTCAATCATGATCTCGATGTGAACTGCGCCCATGGCCTCATGTCTGTCGTACATGATGTTCCGGGCCCAAGCGCGACACTCGATGTTGATAAGCATGCCCGCTGCAAACAGAAATAACATAAATTAATAATAAAAATCAGTTCTTCAATGTAGGCTGATGATCAGTAATTCTTTGAACATCAAATTAAGCAAGATAGGTCTCCAAAAGGCCCATTTACAAATGCCAAGACGTGCTTTTCAAAGCACAGAGGGTACTGTAATG
This sequence comes from Diarsia brunnea, assembly GCA_949774965.1. Lineage (NCBI taxonomy): Eukaryota > Metazoa > Arthropoda > Insecta > Lepidoptera > Noctuidae > Diarsia > Diarsia brunnea. The sequence continues at coordinate 20,688,308 of OX459000.1, forward strand.
GAGGATCTCCCATTTATGAACCAACCCTGCACAATGTATAGTATAGTCCTCCTGACCGTGTTTAGTCACGGCGGCAAATCTTAGCGAAGATTAGCCTTCGGCCATCGATTAACTGTCAAATGTTTATGGTTTGGTACAAAATGGAACCATTTGACAGTTAATCGATGGACATTATGATAGCCACCGACATTTAAAAAGATACGCAATAGCCCTGCAGGTGCAGGACCATTCCGGGGCCAATACCATGGGGGAAAAACCCAATATGTATCACTTTTTTTTTTTTTTTCAAAAACGTTGCCCCACACTAGGAATTTCTCCTGTATCGTGGGTGCGTTCACAAACATACAACTCACATACACAACCAAACACCCAGACCCGAAACAATTATCTGTAGATCATACAAATATTTGTTCCGTGCGGGGATCGAACCCGCGACACACAGCGCAGCAGTCCAATTGCTAAGCCACTGCGCCAACCATGTCGATTTGTGCACAATGTACATAGTGCACAGACATTCCTGACTTGATGCACTTACTGTTGGGCCTCTGCAGATGCACAGCGACGAGTGGACTGAGGTAGCCCTCCTGGTTGGTATACGGGAAGTAGTAGCCAGGGAAACCTCGATACGGCATGTACTGTATGGGGCCGATGTTCTCCCGGTCTGCTGGGTTCTCGCCTTGGCAGGATACCCACACCATGTTCAGCTGTGGAAATAAAGTTTGTTAGATTATGAACAGAACCAACCTAAAGGATCTGCTACAACGAATTGAATTGAAAGCTTTCACAATTTGTCAGTAGGTAAATTACAGGCTTTATTTAATGGAAAGGTATCTTTCAAAGGTGCAAGTCTGAAATTCATAAGTTTTCATTAATGTAACATTACGACTATAATCCTCGGAAGGATAGTCAGAACTGTAGCCTATTGTACAACCACATTCGCCAGGTATGTTTAAGTTCCATGTAAAATAAATAAATAAATGGGAGTGAGAATGCTTTAAACCCGTCGAAATTTTTATTATTTCTGTAAACTTTTTGCACCAGATAAACAGCCACAAATTTTAATATTTTCATAGAGATTATAAAACGGGATAGAAATCTCGAATCAAAGACCTTTAACTGACCACAAAAACTAAATAATCAAGGATCACTCACATAATTCTTATCATACGCCGTCATATTTCTGATATGCTCCTTCAGATCATTAGGCATCTCAGCTGGCAGATGATCAGAGCTGTTGTAGAAGGCTGGCTTCCATCCAAATATCTTGTTAAGCTTCAAGAAGACGCAGGGGGTGGATTTCTGGTACGCGAAGTGATTTTCTTCCAGGCAGGGGCCCCAGGCGCTGATGTCTACATCGCAGACCTTGCCAGCGGGGGCCGGGAGTTTGAAGTCGCAGTTGTGAATGTTCTGGCTCGCTCCTGACTTCTTGCCGTCGCGTTTGTAGACTGGAATGTGAGGAGTTGGTTAGGGACTTGATAGTGTTGAGTTTTGAAAAGAGAGGAGGCGATTGGAGAAAGTCATTGGTTAGTAGGATTTTATGTAAAGATATCAAGAATTATTTAGTTGGTTGAAGCATGAGGTTAAAACTGATGCAAACGTACTGTCAGTTTCGAATGTTGCATGACTTCTCTTAATGTAGTATTGGAAAATAACAGACATGAATTAAAGAAACAGAATTAAAACTATGGTCATGTTACCTGTTAAAATATCTTCAATACTTTATCTTTTTTGTCAATGTCACCGCCCACTTACAAGCGTCTAATAATAATAAAACATACATTGTATAATTATGATCTACATCATCATGATCATCATCATCAGCTTATAATGTTCCCATTGCAGGGACTCAGGCCTCCTCTCTAGGAGAGGAATGGGCTATAATCCACCACGCGTGCCCAGTGCGGGTTGGTAGATGTCTCATGTCGTCGAATTTTTGGGTTCTAAGACGTGCCGGTTTCCTCACGATGTTTTCCTTCACCGTTTTGAGAGTAGTGGTGATGAAATAAGTTACACAAAGTAATACGCCTGACTGGGTTCGAACCCACGACTTCCTGTTCGTAAGTCGGGGCCGTCACCACTGGGCCACCGCTGCTGTACTATGATCTACATATTAAAAAGTATTCTATTATATTGAAAAGACAATCATAATACCACTCACCAGCTAAAAACTTAGACAGCTCCTTAACCCAGAACTTATAGCTTCCAGGATCGTTTCCTTTGTACCAGATGACACTGCTGGCAACCTCTGGTGGCATCGGCCGGAAGCCTAGCCCAGGGTTGGTTCCAATGATGCTCTTCTCCAGCTGCCACATGGGCTGCCGGGGGTCCAGGAGTTGGAGGAAGGTCCACATGCAGATAGCGACCAGGATCGCCAGCGCAGCGTAGAAGATGAAGTAGAATAGCGCTATTTTGGCTGAAATAACAGAAAGAAAATCTTTTGATAATAGTAGGTATATAGGGTGTAAAAGTACCCTTAACGCAAACGAAGGGTACTTGTTCTCCCCACCACTGCGATATTTTTTTTGTTCTAGACCATACCTGGGAACCTCCTAGTTACGGAGATATTGGGGGTCAAAGTTCCATATTTTTCACAGCTGTTTTTGTAAATACTAGTTTTTCAGGTTTTAACTTTACTTAAATTACCTCCATGACCCGTTTACTATTCAAAGCATCCACTAGCACAATGTTTTAAGAGTGCTACTTTGAGTTTTACCGTAAAATGTGATTTTTGACCCCAAAAAAAAAGTCATTTCCCAGCAAAAGAAATGTATATTCCACATTTCACCGCTTGCCGCATATTAAGTGGCATACTATTAAGGACCTATTACCATAAACTGAGTACAAATACTATTTTACAAGACACACCTAATTAATTTGATAATCATCATCCACCTAACCTTTTTCAAACTATGTTGGGTTCGGCTTCCAATCTAACCAGATGGAACTGAATACCAGTATTTTACATGGAGCGACCTATTTCTTTTGATAATACATAAATCACCCGTATCGTATCCTTGACTTCTTATCGAAACTAAGTTTTATAAATTGGAGTAATAAGCTTTTCCTGTGAGTAACACCAATTTAATTTGATCGCACTTTAAACTCCAAGAAATTATGAAGATGGAGCCATAAATTAAACCTAAAACTGCGCGTACTCGAGCAATACTATTTGTTCTAGAGTTGGGAACTTTCTAGTTAAGGAGATATTAAAGTTCCCAAACATAAACTAGTTTTTAAGGTTAGTTTAATACCTCCCTGACCCGTTTACCATTCAATGCATATATTATAATATTAGCACCATTTTTTAACCCTTTCAGACCTGGCGTACACAAATGTACACATAAGATATAAAACAATGTTTTGGTATTTATTTCGCAACAATTGCAATTTAGAACGGTTGTATCCTTATGTCCACATTATAAACTACAAAAAATTATACTACTAACGCCATCTCTTAGCATTCTTTGTGACTTTTTCGACAAGTTTCGACCAATGGCTGACCGAAGTTGGAGCTGTGTAGGTAAGCTCATCATTTTTATTTCTAAAAAGTAGGAAATATGGAAATATACGCACTGCAAAAATATGAATATATGTGTTATATTCCTAAGGTCATACGTAACATATAATTTGACTTTGTTATTCTATTTTTGTATCAATTATCACAATTTTTATATTTGTACACAAATGTACACATCAGGCGTAAACGATGTCCCCACCGGAGTGTTCCCACGTTGCCGTCGTGGTGGGGCTTGTGTGTCTCAATGATCCTTGGAGCTCTGCCGGTAGATATACTCATGCCGGAAAGGTCCAAGGGGAAAGACCAGACAAAGAGGGACACGCGAGGGGCGCACCGCCCGGATACGTGAACAGTGTTCGTTTTTTCGGGCGGTGCGCCTGTCGGAGGAAGAAACCCTACTTGACGCCCACTGGTTCGCGTCTGCTCATCAGACGTGACTGTGAGGGCGGTGAGTAGGCGGGGGAGAGTAGTAGGTGGAGATAGGGACCGCACCCTCTAAAAGGAAAAACGAAATGAAATGAAGACTATCGAAACAGTATTACCCCAGGGCGGTACCAGCTGCTTAGCAGCTGGAGAATCCGCCACGTCTCCGCTGGAGGCGTCAAGCCCCTCGTATTCTGGGGGGGGGGCAACGATTGTCCGACACCATCTGCCAGTGGCAGCAAGAGCCGAGGAGGCTCCCGGTCATTAAGTCCTGTGACCGGTAGTGGCAAACTTTGGAAAAGGAGCTCGCCTGAGCGGCGATGTGACCGATGCGGGGTCGGACTCTGACTCCGTGTCTAGCAGCTCGGCGAGCTCTGGTCGCGAGGAAGTGGGGTCTGCTACGGCACAGCGTTTCCGTAAGCGGCCCAGAACGGAGGACGAATCCTCCAACGGAGGGATGAAATCGGCCCGGAAAGTCCCCCGGAGTGGGCGAGGCAAAGGTGGCAGGGGAAGGCTGCTTGCGTCCCAGAAGACTGGTCGGCGAGCCACGGAGGGCGCCAGGGCGGGTACTCACCTTAGTCGGAGGGTACTGTCCTCGGCGTCTTCCGGCGGTGAGCCGGGGACCGGTACCGGCTCGGACCAGGAACGCATGGCCGGATTTGCAGAGGTGGTGGAGGCCGCGATCCGCGATGTGGCCTTGAAGAGGATTCACTCCTCTAAAACCAAGGCCATTATCGCGGCCTCAGCCTCAATTTTGGCGGCAGCCAAAACATTAAGTTGTGGGCCTCCGTCGTCGGACGAGATGTCCACATTACGGGCGGAGGTCACCCGTTTGGCGGCTGCCATGAAGGAGCTCCAAAAGGAGAATGGGAGCCTCCGAGCTGAGTTGGCCGGGCTCCGAGAAGCGAGCCCAGAGGAGGTGCCTCAGGAGGGGCGCGAACACGGGCAAAGCCAGCCCCCAGCTGCCGATGACCAGGTTCTGAACCTGATTCGGCAGGAGCTGGCTGCCTTCCACAAAAGGTGGTACTCTAGTTTTGTTAATTTTATAAAAATAATTAATATTTCCTAATAAAAACATTTATAAATTAAACATTTAATAATTTCAGTGAAACATCCTTGTTGTCATTATGTAGGACGGATGTGCACATTTGTACACAAAAAGAAAAACTATTTTTTCTTTAAAAGTTGACAGCTAGGATTTTTTTCATTATTTTTTCCTTTGTCTTTTTACCCTAGTCTAGCTACAGGATTTTTTTTAGATTCATTGGTTACAAAAAAATAATTCAGGTCTGAAAGGGTTAAGATTATTTCGTAACATTGAGTTTTACCGTAAACCGCCAAAAAAAAGATCATAGTTTGATTTGTGTAGAATTCTTAATTGACGACTATTTTAATTTAGATATTTTATAATTATATGTTGTATATGCAGGTGACGTGCCCAGTCCGGAATGATAGATCAAATCAAATCAAATTTCATTTATTAAAATTAGGCTGAAAATCAGGACTGTTCGAACGTCAAAATTTACTTTACTTATTTACTAGAGACAGTCCCCCAAAACGCCCACCCTTCTACACTTCCTAGTGTTCTAGCTGGAAAGAAGAAGTGGCGGAACAAACTCCCCAGCATCACATCTGTCTGTAAGGTTAGAAGAACGTAGATGTCATGTCTTCGTGCTTGGATTTGAACCCACAACCTTTTTTTTTTTTTTTTTTGGGGGTGGGAAATCATCAAATAACCCCTCCCGCTCTTGGGCAGAGCGAAAGGGAGTGGCAGACTTCTACTGACTAAAAACCACCCATGTTCCTTCTCAGCCCTTCATGTCGAGGCCGCGGTATCCCTTGCGAACAACCCGCAGCCTCGACAGGCGTTGGCCCTTGCGGGCCCCTTCCATGTTGCTGACATCTCTTTAAGGCGCGCGTGGAACACGAACGCGCCGTCGACACGGTCTGTCGTCGTCATAAGACGGACGGACGGCGAGCTTACCCATCACTCACCGTCCACAGGCCCGCGTCTACGGTGGCCGGAAGCCATCACGTGGCCCCCGACGCCCGGAGCGCCTCCCGCGGCGGCTGGGACGAGAGGTTCTCTCCCTCTCACGTTCCGCCACCTCCTTCGCTAGCATCATTGCTTCTGCAGAAGGAGGCGACGGCGTCCCATTCCTCCTCGCCCCGGACCATGGCTTGCACCAGGGCCGGACGCGAGAGGTCGCCGCCGCCGATCGCCGCTACGAGAACACGGCGGGAATAAAAAAACCAAATAAAAAAATAAAAGAACCCACAACCTTGATACTTGTATAAATGATATTTACAAACAATTGCGTATATTTATATAACCGCATCTCAAAAGAAGAAAGGCCACAGCTCCACGATATATGTGCATGCGGTCCGGTTAGATCCCGCGCTGAGCGGCGCGCGCGCAGGATGCTCCAATGATCTCATTGAACCAATGAACGGCCGTCGCAGCTTCCGGCAGGCACGTCTTTATTCCACCATTTAGGCAGTCTCCGGAATTCATCATAAAGGGAGATTGAGTCATGTGGTTAGTTCATGTTATGGAGGTAACAACACCTTTAAACAAGGTGTAACATTAGAATAAACGTACGACCTGTCGTGGTATGACTCAGACCATGATCAGGGTGTAAATTAACCCTTCACACAACCGTCAACCAAGCATTCTGTACATCAACTAAGTACCCCTACGCATTTTTTTTTTCTGTCAAAAGTCACATTTTTTAAGGTAAAACTCAATGTAGCACTCTTAAAACATTGTGGTAGTGGATGCTTTGAATAGTAAACGGGTCATGGAGGTAATTTAAGTAAAATGATCACCCGAAAAAGTAGTATTTACAAAAACAGCTGTGAAAATTATGAAACTTTGACCCCCAATATCTCCGTAACTAGGAGGTTCCCAGGTATAGTCTAGTACAAAAAAATAATCGCAGTGGTGGGGAGAACAAGTGCTCTTCGTTTGCGTTATGGGTACTTTTACACCCTTTATGTAGAACAAGTTTTGTCAACTTTAAAATTTTTTGTTTTGTTATACATGTTGATCAGGGGAACGCAATACTTTCAATGGAAAGTAAAAAAATACTGCGAATTTCAATAAAACTTGTTCAATTTCTAATCCGAGGCGCATGTATGTGGTACGAGTACAAGGATCTTTTGGCGAGTGAATGACATCTAAAGGGGCTCTGTTGAAGAACATAACATCACGACTGTAATCTTCAAAGGGGTTAGGTAGCTCAGAGGTGTCTCTATAATAATAGTACACCCACATTTCGCCAGTTATGTTTAAGTCCCATGTAATAGGAGGCGAGCCTATTGCCATCAATGGGACACAAAACTAGACTCCGTGGCTGCTACGGAGCTGATGGAAAAACTCAATAACGCTTTGCCCGACGTGGAAATCGAAACCAAGACCGCGTCCTCAGCAATCGCGCTTGCTACCAACTGAACCAACGAGGCAGGTTGTGAATTAGTTTCGTGAAATTGTAGTGAACAGGAAAAACGGCAGTGTTACATTCAATTTTGATAAAGAGTCGTGTCTCAAACGTAAATTCTAACTTAGGAAATCACCACATTTAAAATTACGTAACACGAACAACCATATTCAAATTATACTTTATTGGGGACCTATGCAGTCTTCTAACATGACAGAATCATTGCACAAATGCTTAAGTACCACACTAACAACAGATCCAAAGTCATTAAAGCGACAAAAGATCTCTTCTAACATGTACCTACTGGATACCTAGTGACTCAATGAGTGGTCACTCATCCACTAACCTACCTAAGCAAGCGCGGCTTAACCTAAAGATCGACCCGAGTTGCAGTTATTAGGTACTAGCTGTTGCCAGCGGCTTTGCCCCCTACAACTCGAAAATTATCCCACGGGAAGATAAAATCAGGATAATAACTATTCTATGCTGTAATCCAGGTTATAAACTATCTGTGTACCAAATTTTATCCAAATCCGTTCAGTAGTTTTTGCGTGAAAGAGTAACAAACATACACACTCACAAACTTTCGCCTTTATAATATTAGTGTGATTAATACACGAGCTCCTCTCAATAGGTACCAAAAATATAGTTGATGAGCCAAATTAATTAAATAGAATAAAGCTACTCACACCAGCTCGCCCCAGTCCTGCCACAGAACTGCCTCGTCTTCGGATTCCAGATGAACCGCTTGGTCCTCTGGGCGCCAGTGAGAGGGACCTCCTTCTCCTTGTAGTACATGTTGAACCGCTCGAGGCTCGTCAGGTCAGACACGCGCTTCTTAGCCGCCGTCATCTTGGCTGGGTTTCGTTTCTGCAAGGGCAGGAGAAGAATGCATCAAAAAGAGTTGAGCAGGAGGAGATGTCAGCAATGCAGACATCACCATCATCTGCCTAGCCTTTTCCCAAGTATGTCGGGGTCGGCTTCCGACAATGCAGACAACGTGCATTAATCAACCATTCCGCCGTACATCATTTTTGTTTTGTTTGGGAAAAAAAATCCGGTTTATGATAGGTAATTTGATCTGAGCATCAATGTAATGCAATAAAAACATGAAAAATGAAAAATGCAGGATTCACGAAAGTATATTAAAGTAACTTTATTGGCATCGAATTAAATCTTGCGTCATAAAAACTTGTAAGTAAAAATAACTTGTGAAAAAGTCAGAACTTTGACCAGGTTCCCAGGTGTAAAGGTTCCTAGGAATGGTCTAGCCCAAAAATAATCGCAAAGACTGGGAGAACAAGACAGTATCGGCTTCGTTAAATTGTATGCAGTTTAAAGGTATTGTTTTGTATCGTCTCCAGCAGCTGATGGCTGGCGACATAACATCACGCCTGTAATCCCCGAAGGGTTAGGCAGAGGTGTACCTAACAGTACAAAGTGGGTAATACGCACACACGATTCGCCAGTTATGTTTAAGTCCAATCTAATAGGTTGCGTGCCTATTGCTATCAACAGGGTCCAAATCCAGACTCCGTGACTGCAACTGATACTGCTGCAAAACCCATTAACACTTTGTTCGACCAATCGAACCAAAGACCAGATTGTTTTAATAAATATACATATTAAGAAATAATTACGTACATTTTTACTTACAGCTTCTTCTGGCCTTTCCCATTCAAATCCTATCACAAAAAAAAGATAAAAGTTAAAAAAATATATAAAATCTGCCCTCACCTCACCTGCCACCCGTCCTGTAGGAAAAACCAGCGCACGCGCGAGTATGCGCTCTGCGACTGCGCCCGCGCACCACGCTAACCACGCAGGATCATGGATGGCTGCATGTGGGAGGTATCAATCTAAGTATAAAAAACAACAACTCGGTATTTACTAGGTGAAAGTAGTATGTTATATAAGTACGTCTGTATGTTAGGAAAATGAGATAGGTTATTCTGAAAATGATTCATTTTGGCATTGGCCTGAAAGTCTGGCAACCGGTCTTAGGAAGGGATATTGTATTAACGAGTACTTAGGGGTTGTGGAGGTATTCAGCTACATCCGGTTGCCATTTTAGAAAATCTGCCCCTACCCAGTACCCAAGGCTTCTTGAATAATATTTGTTGTTCAACGATTCGAAATTCTCTTGCAGTTTAAATACAATTGGTGTTTCCGTCATTCCTAAAAAATTAACTTCCATACAAACTATCATTCCCCATCATTATGCATTTTCAAAAAAAAAAAAAAACTCTTAGTGCTCACCTACTTTAAATAAGAAAGGCTTGATCATTTCATGCTTCTAGACTTCTAGACCCTGTGTTTTGCGAAGGCACCTTGACCTAGGAGATATCAAGATTACCACTAATTCCAGACTCATCATTATCTTGCCCTTATCCCAATTCGGCGCAACATGTCTTCGTCTTCCATACTTCTCTATTACTCGTCATCTCATCAGACACCTCATTTCATGCCATATCGTCCTTAACACAGTCCATTCATCGTTTCTTTGGTCTTCCTCTACTCTTATACCCATCCACATTTATACTTAAAACTTTTCTCCCACCACAAATTGGGGATTGCAACTGGAAAAACACAAACAAATGCAAACGCAACAAAAATAAAGACCATTCTGAATGTTACGTTTCTGCATAACCACGACCATTGGCCGCCCCCTCACTCGTAAATTCGTAATATTAATCGTGCCAGTTGTGAGTTCACTTAATATATCACTTGACATGATTCGCGATAACCTTTACCTTTGAAGGATGCTGGAGCGAGCAGATTTGTATTAGATAGTATATCATTACGAATCACTCATCATTTCAGCCAAAAGACGTCCACTGCTGGACATAGGCCCCAGGTGTCGCCACATTGACCGGTTCTGTGCGTCTCGCATCCAGCGAGACTGATAAAACATACACTGCTGGACAAAGGCCTCCTATTTTTAAGGATGGGAAATCATCAAATGATTCCTCGCACTGTGTGCGGAGCAGGGAGTGTCAGACTCTTGGTGACTAAAACGCACCTGTGTTCCTAATGCCCTTTGCATTCCAGTCTAGGGCCGTGGTGACTCTTTCGAACAAATTCCGCAAGCCTGGTAGTTTGAGATTTACCTACTTAAGTACTCATTTATTACGATTGTGGTTTTCGCTCGAGTTGAGTTTTGGGACTACGCTATATGCGGATTCTGTAGTTCCTTTTAGATTTGCTTGACACTAACTAGAATACCTGTTCTACTCCTGTTCCACTCAATGAAACTAAAATGGAAATGGGCAGGACATCTAGCCAGAATGAAGGATGGTCGGTGGACGAATCGCGTCGTGGTATGGAAAGGCCCCAGGGGAAACAGGAAAAGAGGGAGGCCATCCAGAAGATGGATCGACGACATCAAAGAAATAGCAGGCGAAGACTGGCAAACAAAGGCGAGAGATAGAAAACAGTGGATACAAATGGAGGAGGCCTTTACCCTGCAGGGGGGTTCTCAGTCTAATAATTAAAATTTAATTACATTTAAATATAATAATCAAATAAAAATTCAATTAATAATTATGAAATATTATCTATAAGTAAATTGAATTATATAAAAATTGTTATTAATTGTTGCATGAAAATAATTGTAAAACTGCATGACATTGAGAAATAATAAAAGGCTTATTTATTTATTTATTTATTTAACTAGAACAGATGGACGGAGAAGTTGAGGCTAGCCGAACCTCTTGGTTAGATGGCGTAGAACAAGAACTGTTGGATTCAGATATTGGAGTAAAAAACACATAATTATATAAGTTCAGCAAGTCTGACTGGATCAAATTGCGAGTACATTTCATTAAACATAACATAACATAAGCTTACTACTTTACTAGCTTTATAGGTATGATCATTTGATCAACGATAATAAATGTTAGGGTTGGGAAGAGGAGGGTGTTACTTGTAAGTAAAGAGACTCTTCACCAGGCAAACGCTGACTTAAAACTTTTCCTTAATTGCTTCATCTAAACCGCCTCATAGAGGTCAGTTAGAGGATGTGGCTGCGGCTACAATAGGCCGCGTCCGACGTCCGTCTGCAAGTGAGCTGTGGGCCTTGGAAGATGATCATGATCATATGCATCCGACATACCTTAGTCTCCTAGGACGGCACCTAATAGATTGCCGAGTACTCTCCGAGTACTCCGTGGTCGCTGAGTTGAACACAAGACAGTGTTTGTTATTTATGTTCTTTCTCCAAAATTAGTTTACTGACATGTTATGTCTTTTTTATGTTTTTATTATTATATACATTTTTATTTTTGTTTTGTGTCTGTAGTCAATCGTAATATTAAGTTACACCTTTCTATTGTATCGAGTCTGGTTCTTCTAACCAAACAGACAGATGTGTTGCTGGGGGGTTTGTTCCGCCACTTCTTCTTTCCAGCAAAAAACACTAGGAAGTGTCGAAGGGTGGGCGTTTTGGGGGACTGTCACTTTTAAATGAGTAAAGTAAAGTAAAGTAAATTTTGACGTTCTAAAAGTGCTGATTATCAGCCTAGTTTGAATAAATGACTTTTGATTTTGATTTCTGATTAATTTCATGATGGAACATTAGCATAACTGCCGAAATATGGGTGAACACCAGCATATTTCTGCTTACAACCTTGTGAGCATTATGGGTGTGAGTGATACTATGATTGATTTCAAACACACCAATATTTACACAACACAAACACACACATAATCACATCAACATCACACACGTTTGATACAACATCACAACGCTAATGTGAAACAAAAATAGTTCGATTTATGTTTTGTTTTATGTCACTGCAACCACTTTTTAACCGACTTCAAAAAGGTTCTTTTTTTTTATGTATGTTCCTTTTTTGTTTGAAAGGGTATACTTCCCAGGTGGTCCCATGATCATCAAGTCAGGATCTGATGATGGGATCCTGGAGAAATAGAGAGAACTCATCTAGACTTTTATTTGTTTGATTTTGTTTTATTTGCCACCGACTTCAGAAGCTGATTTTTCTTATACTTAAAGGTGTTTTATTTTTTGTCGAAGTCGGTTTTATTTTTATATAATAGCGTGCCAACAACGATAGACTACGAACAGGACAATATAAACATTTAATAGTTTTATTGTTAAATCAGTGTAGCAAGTAACTCGGATTCTTTTATTCGTAAATCACCAGACAAAAGTACCGTAACCAACAAACAATAAATAAAAAACACAACACGAACACACGATCATTCAAAAGTAATTTTCCTTAATACCCGATAAAGAACCATTGAATGCTGTGAAGGTACTTCATCATTCTGTTTCGCCGAATAAACTCGGTGTGATAATAAATCGGCCATCGGCAGTGATTCGGCTGACCGTGTCGATTGGACGCAAAAAAACAAAAGGAATACTTATGCCCTTTATTCGAGTGTGCGGGTGTCGCGTCAATCATACGACCGGACGGTGTGGTTAACGGGAGCTGAGGTGGGCAGCGAATTCGATAATAATAATGTCGATATTGTAAATGAGTTTATTTTTGCAAATAATTGTTTCGAGAATAAAATTATTTTTTGCAAAAAAAAACAAACTACCACAAACAACACTGTAACATGCAAAAATAACTTAATTTTCGGAATTCGGTGGCAAACAAGTCAATCAAACAAAGTCGCCGACTTCGGAAACTAAAATTATAACATACTATACGTACACAATAACTGTAACTAGCCAAGAAGAATAAAAGCCAAACTACTGAACCGGTTTTGATGAGTTTGTAAATCCTTTCACAAAAAAAAAAAAATCTAGTCGGTTCATAAATGACGGAGTTATGAGGTAACAAACATAAAAATTGTAACCGAAAAGACCTCCTCTTATTGTAAAGTGGATTCAAAATGTACACTTCCTCGTTAACTGGCTCTTATTTCGCACTCGTGGATATTTTTCATTTATCTCAACTATAATGTTTTATTTTTTACAGATCTATAACCATAAACTAGACTAGTCGGCGGTGATGCGCATGGGCATATTTATATGGCCTTATTAATAAAAGAAAACTGTAATTGTGGTTATGAACAGAATATCATTAAAAAAATAAAACCGACTTCAAAAACACCAAAAAGTGAAAAATAAACTTCTGAAGAAAAATCAGCTTCTGAAGTCGGTGACATTTGTTTGTTTGATTTCGTTTTTTTGCCACCGACTTCAGAAGCTGATTTTTCTCCAGAAGTTTATTTTTCACTTTTTGGTGTTTTTGAAGTCGGTTTTATTTTTTGCCAAAAAGTTTTTTATTTTTCCATTTTTAGTTGTTCCCAAACAAATAATAGGTTTTATTTATCCCCAATAAATGGAACATTACATAATATCTTACTGTTCAAATCTGGGTGTACACATCTGCGTACCCCCTCAGATCATACAGGCGTGATGTTACGTAATGATGTTGTATAAACAATAAACATCCAAGCGATTGCAGCAATCACGACAGATTTGCCGTCTATTTTTGAAGAGTTCTATTGTATATCTCCGAAGATCAGGATCAGATCTTCACCAAATTTAAATGGGACCACCTCAGGAGTATACTCTTTCAAATAAAAAAATAGAATTTTGATAATCGGTTCACAAATGGAGGAGAAATCAGGTAACATACATAAAAAAAAAAAAAAAAAAATACATACACACGAACATAGAACCTCCTCCTTTTTTGAAGTCGGTTAAAAAAATATGATTCGATAACTTGCTTTTTACCAATGCTTTTATCGATATTCGCCTTCTTATCGACTCAGTTGTCGATATTCGCCTCGGCGTTTGCTCCGGACAAGCCCGAGTAGCGGTACTCGCGCGGAGGGTGAGACAACTCGAGCCATCGCGCGCGTCTTCCATCATCTGATGCATTCTCATGAAACAGGGCTGCTCCTGAGGACATCAGTACATATTTTGATGATAATTTTAAGGCTAGATTTATTTTAATAGGCAGTATTCTCGAGATGAAGATTGACATTTTACAAGTTATGTTTAAGTTACATTTATTAGGGCGGTGAGCCTATTTTGGCATCAACTGGCCACAGATACAGACTACGTGGTTGCTACTGAGACGTTCAATAACAATTAGCTTGACAAGGGTATTGAACCCAGGACCTCAAACTCCGCAGTCTCACTTGCGACCACTAGACCAACGAGGTAGGGAAGACACAGACAAGTGGAAGTTTAAAAAATTAAAATTTACTAGCGGACTTGCCAGACATCGTCCTGCCCAGACAGCAGCGCCACCTACCGGGTCCAATTGTAAATCTAAACCATTCTTGAATCCGCTTGAACACTTACAAAAAGTTTCATCAAAATCGGTCAAGCCGTTTAGGAGGAGTGCAGTGGCAAACACTCGTACAGAATTATTATATATAAATAAAAAGAAGATAGATTCATATTTGGATTTGTGCCCGGTTGATGGCAATAGGCTCGCCCCCTATTACATGGGACTTAAACGTAACTGGCGAAATGTGGGTGTACTATTAGGTACCCCTCTGCCTAACCCTTCGGGGATTACAGGCGTTATGTTATGTAGATACATATTTGTTTTACAGCTTTGATGGTGTAATACAAATTTTGCTTGATGGCTAATGAGTACACTGCTTTGTAAATTAATGCTATTATCTACTAATAAGATTATGTAAACGTTACATGATCTTTATCCTATATTTTTGTCTAAATCTAAATTATGAAACTGTAAGGCTATTATAGATATTTGGTTGACTAATACGGCTAACAGCTAACTATGAGTAGCGACTAGCATACACTTAAAGCCTAAGAATGGTCTAATTAGCTACGAAAGCGTACGAATTAGCTACGAAAACCTAAGAATTGTCTACGAAAGCTTACGGATTGCCTATGACAACCTATGAATTGGCTACGAAAGACTATGAATTGGCTACGAAATGGCTACGCACTAGCTACAAAAGCCTACGAATTAGCTACGATAGCCTACAAATTAGCTACGAAAACCTAAAGTTGTCTACGAAAGCCTACGACTTGTCTACGAAATAAATAAACTCATTTCCTTTTCAATTGCGTTTACTTTTTTATTAGTTCGTTATTAAGGTCCTATATATTAATAACATGCTGATTTATTTATCGGCTTTATAAGCATTTGCTAAAAATAAAAACAATTGTTTTTTTTTTACCCGACCCTTGTACTATTTTTTTTTCAAAGACAAATATCATGTGTCAGCCCTACGGCCACCGTGGCTGGTGGCTGCAATATAAAAGTTTGTCCTTGAAGAGAGGCGTCAATCGCAGCGCTCTCCTTAGACCGCCAACAGTGCAACAGTGCAGCAGTGCAGCAGTGCCGGCTACCATCATGGAAGGATATAAAAGGATCTCGATATTGGTGAGTCGAAAGTAATTTCAATAAGGAAAATTAGAAAAAAATGGGATAATCTTTCGTCTTTGATTGATAAATTATTGAACTCTTTTGTAGATTATTTAATAAAAAAAATGGAATTATTGATATATTTTAATTAAATTTTTAAGGGTGTTCAATTATTATTTTAAAGCTGCCGAGATTTGTTTGTTTCGAAGTCGACTATGAGTGTGAATTTCATATTCAATCAGCCCATTTATAGTGTGTTCAAAAGTCGTCAGTATCTTCATTGTTACAGAGTATTAACGCGTTCAGGACTTGAACGTGTTACGATGAGCTGATCGCGTTTAGTTTCATTAGTGATTTGCGAAATAGTAAAACTATAGCAATTCTGAGAACTATGCCATAAATCAAATAATAAAAACGAATTAAATAAATTACTGTAGTAGCTGTGACTAAGTAGATTTACTGGTTATACATGTGGTTAAATATTATAATATCGGTTTATGTATTTTAAAATTAATTAGCGTTCGGAGTTTCAAAGAAATATTTAAATACAATTTTTTTTCTGTTCCTTTCTCCGTCTCACATTTAGTGATTTCATATACTAAAGTTAATTAAATAAGTATTTTTCTAAAATATAAACTCACTTGGCTCGCCCCCCATTACATAGGACTTAAACATAACTGACGAAATATGGGTGTACCTATTATTAGGTACCGTTACCCTTCTGGGTGATATTATGTGTTGCAAACCCACTTCTAGAACAACTTATTATAATCTTTCCAGTTACTCATCTTCGCGCTCAACTGCGCCAGCGCATTAGAAGCAAGAAAAGTGCTCCACATACCAGAGAAGATCATCGGAGGCGTCATTGACATCGTCCAGAACCACAAGAACAAACCCTCGCAGCAGACCACAACCGTACAGACACAAACACAACAGCAGGTGGTTCAGCCAGGATATCCTCAACAATACGCACCCTGGAACACTGGGTACCAGCCCAACCAGGGACAAGGCCAGGCTCAGTATCAAGGACAGTACAATTACAACCAAGGGAACACCTACCCACAATCAGGAAGCAACTACAACCAAGGAGGTTACGTCAACACACAAGGTTACTATGGAGGTTCCAACACCCAAGCCCAGGGACAATATCAGACGTACCCCCAGTCAGGAAACCAGTTCCAAGGACAGAATCAACAAATTGCCACTGGTTCCTATGAAAGTCAGCAAGCTGGCCAGTTCCAGAATCAGGTACAAACTGGAGTACAAGGACAGGGTCAGCATGGGCAAGTTCCAGTGCAGCACCAAACCTCAAATCAGCAAGCTGGCCAGTTTTCGAATCAGAATCAGTTCACTAACGGAAACTACCAAGGTTCTCAAGTAAACCAACCTAACTATCAGCCTACAAATGGATTCCAACCGCAGCCGACGGGATCCTACGGGGGTCACCAACAGTCAACAAACTTTGTAAGTAACCAACAGACAGGATCCTACGGAGGCCACCAGCAGTCAAGTACCCAACAGACAGGTTCCTTTGTGGGCCCAACTCAGCCGAGTAACAACTATGTAGGACCTCACCAGCCCCAAGGTCAGGTGACGCAACCTTCGTATGTAGGGCAAAACCATCAATCATCGCAGTTCCAAGGACAGACTGGTAATCAGAGCACTGGGTCTGGAATTACCGGATCTAACAATGGTGGCTTTCAGACGACCACTGGTCATCAGACGACCACTGGTCACCAGACAGGAGTACCAGGACCCACATGTGTCTGCCAAGCATGGACAAAACCCCAAAATGGAGTACTCAACGATAATGAATCACAAAGGAGTGAAGAAAAGAAAGAAAAGGCTGATGTGAAATGATGGTCCTTGTCAAATTTACTTAGCAAATTTCTGTTAGTCAAATTGTAGCATTAACTTTTTTGGCAGGCGCTGAACTACTTGTTTGTTTTTGCTTTCTATTTGCATTCATATAGGCATTATTCAAGTTTGAAGAATGGTTTTGAGGTATAACATATTATTAAATAAGCAGTAAACAAAATAGAACTAAAAAAAACGGTAGAGAAATTAACTAGAGTGATAAATGAATATGAGGAATTGCTGACTGATAAAAATGTTGTAAGTAGTTTGGAATTCAATTAATGAAATAAATATATTTATTTTTACAATTATTTTTTGTTTCATTGTTTAGAAAAATGTTACCCTAACAAACAATCTCACTGCTTTAATTGTCCTGGGAATCAAACCTGTAATTTAGCAGGTAGGTTTGCTGCTACTGTACCCAATAAAGACAGAGTATGGAAATTAACAGATAAATTGTTTTTAATTGATTCGTAACCTCGTTGTCTCAACGATCAAATTACTTGCAAGTTGGCTAACGAACCTACGAGTTGATTGATCTTGATTTTAATTGTACACAAGTAACTACACGATGATTTTGCTTGTATTTGACATGTATTTAAAGACTAAATGAAACTGGCCATGTACGAGTTGGACTTCTTTTTTTAATTTTGCCCCACAATAGTAATTTCTCCTGTACCGTGGGTTCGTTCACCAACATTTAAACTCACATACACAAATACCCAGACCCATTATCTGTAGGTCATACAAGTATTTGTTCCGTGCGGGGATCGAACCCGCGACACACAGCGCAGCAGTCCATTGCTTGAGCTACTGCGCCAACCGTGCCGTCATTTCGTATAAACTTGTAGGTATTTTGTTATTGCACTAAATACTTATTTACTTTTTGAAGATTATTTCCCTTACATGTGTTTTAAGACATTGCTTCTTGCCAAATTTCATGATTCTGGGTCAACGGACTCTATAGATTTTGATTCCCTTGTAAAATCGCAAAATATCTTTTGACGTTACAAGTTTGACTTTTTCACTGCTCCAAGAGGTAGTAGCAGTAGACCTGAGTACCTATTTGATATTAATTTAAGCTTGATACCTGCACGTGTTCCTGAAAAAAGGGCCTTCGCAGACAGACAAAAACGTGATCCAATTAGGGTTTGGTTTTACCGAACTGAGTTAGGTACGGAACCCTAACAATGATTTTACGTAAACAACAGTTAAGTATTACCTAACTAAATGCTAAATTAGGCAATATATAGGTACGTAAACACTTACTGCCTACTACGATGTCTAATAATGTCGAGATGTTTGGCATTAAATTGTGTCTTCACGTACAATATCACAAGTTTCGAAATGTTGGAGATTTATCCCATCAGCCATCCTTAATTATTATAAGAAATACTTGCAAAACTGAATGTTACAATACTTAATAAGTTATTCTGATATTACAGACGATATCAGGTAGGAGAGGTAAGATAAACAGACAGTTAAATTAGGTACTGATATTCTACAAATATTTTAAAACCTAACTAAAATCTAGATTGCGCAGACATGAAATCAATTTTTCTACAGACCAATAACCTGCCACAATGACCGGACCGAGTTACCATCAAGCGTACTATTTTAAAACCACCCCTAAACCTATGTCGGAGCAGTCTATCCGACGGCAAAGCATTTTGCAACCCTATTTCCTGGCTGGCGAACAAAGACCTTCTACTCCCCTCGAAATTAATACAAAGGTAGATAAATAAGGGGTTATAAGCGGGTTTGAACGGGTCTACGTAAACTGGTGCGCTAACTAGGTCTGAAGCGTGCGCGCGCCGCCTTATGTAATCGTTACGTAAGCGGCACGGGGTTGCAGGGGTTGCTATGCGCAGGGGGGTGAGACGGCGCGGCGCGGGGCGCGGTGGACGGGGGACGAGACAGGGCGAAGGCGCCGACAATCGATTCCCGTCCGCAGTCCGGCTCAGCACCTCGGCTTTCGAACATGGCAGACAAGACGAAGGTTACAGAACAATACTACACTCCCCCGCCTATTCTAGGCAAATGGGAGGGTTTCAGGCAATTCCTGTGGAATGGCGAGACCGGACAGTTTCTTGGCCGCACGGGATCGAGTTGGGGTGAGTTTTTTGATTTTTCTCCTACACCTCCCCGTTGATCCCTTTAATTTTGGAGGGAAAATCGATAATCGACGTACAGGAAAATTGTCTAGGAAATTGCTCTTGTAATCCAGTGAAAATTGTCTCTTCTAATTTCGGTTCAGAAAAATTATGTGATCTGATTGGTCACGGTCTATTTATATCACATAGTGAACTTACACCTTCGCTACATATTACCTTTGTTAGCACATCGAGCACCATAATAAGAATAAACTAACTAATACATGTAACTCTCGTAAATCAGTGACCATCATTGAGTCATTTAAATTATCTTATTACTTTTAATTACGTACTCTGTTAATGTAGAATCATGTTTCCGTTTAGCTCAGATAATGTTAAAATACCTAACGTACGATATGATTTTATTTCTCTTTAAACAAATAAGTACCGAAGACAGTAATGATCAGAACGGTATCCTGATGATTTTAATTCAAGGACTTGCCCCAAAAATAAAACCAAAAGGTGGGCGCCATTAAAAATGGACGTTACATAAGATGATTCTCAGTTTACCAGGTCTTGATATTAAGATTATAAGATTTTAACATTATCAAGCTCAAAATATTCCTACATAAGGGGTGTATTTTCTATGAATAAAGGGGTGCAAAGATTGCATTTTGTTCCTGTTTCGCGCCATGGCGGGTGCGCGCGCAGGGTCGCGATTATGGGTGCGCGCGCATCGTCCTTGTACCGATCGATCCAAGGACGTACGGGGCCACATCTCAGGGCGTACGGGGTGGGAAATTGGTCCTTATGGTCTAAGAAAACTTAGGGAGTGGAGACTTTATTTTGCAAAGCAAGGCAAGATAGCTAATAATAGTTACCTTTACGATTGAAACCTGTGGGATTACTTTAGGAACACCGCTGTCTAACCATTCGGGGAACAGGCGTGAGGATGTTGAGTTACGATCTTTTGCAGCCCTCTTGTGTACTTACCGTTCCTTGCACTCATCATTTTCTTTCATTATAAGTACCTAGCTTATTTCGATAAAGGTCATGATTGCAGTGGCGGCCCAGTGGTGGCGGCCCCGATTTACAGAACAGTAAGTCGTGGATTCGAATCCAGACAGGCACATTTTTGTGTAATTTATTTCATCACTACTGCTCTCAAAACGGTGAAGGAAAACATCGTGAGGAAACCGGCATGTTTTAGAACCAAAAAAATCGAAGAATTAGATTAGAATTGACATCTACCAACCCGCACTGGACACGCGTGGTGGATTATAGCCTCCTAGAGAGGAGGTCTGAGTCCCTGCAGTAGGAACATTATAGGCTGATGATGATGATGAAGTCATGATTTCAGAGAATTGCCTTCAAAACAAATGTTTGACACTTATCTTACTAGCAACTTGCTGATTAGGTTTTTCATCAATTAGGTACCTTTAGGCAACTACACATCCCTAAATAGTGATATCAGTAGCAGCCACGGAGTATGGATTTGAGCGCAGTTGATGGCAATAGGCCCGCCCCCTGTTGTTGTGTAACTGGTGAAATGTGGGTGTACTATTAGGTACACATCTGCCTAACCCTTCGGGGATAAGAAGCGTGATGTTGTTATAACATGAATAACGCCTTTATGCCGTAGCAATAAAGGCTATTTTCATAGTAAGCACCTCCCAAGGGCGGATACATGCAGCGGTCAATACAAGCCTAGAATTACAGTTCATTTACTGAAGCTTATTTACCGACGTAAATAAACATGAGAATTACAAGCCATAGTCAAACCTCGACAGTAAACTTGAACTAGGAAAACCGACCTTACTGCTTCGTTATACGGTCGTGGTTGTAGAATCTGTTCAAGATTCTCGTGGCCTATGTTCTTTACACATATTCTTCATCATTATTCTTCTTCGTCTTTTGTACTATTAAAACGGAAAGAAGAGCTCATCGCGTGGTTAGCAAGGTGGTGGCGGGCTGACAGTCTGATGGGCCGAAACATGGCCGAAACCAGTGGCAATCACATTAAATGTTTCGTATCTCTACGACATGACCACACCTTTACACCTTTCTCAGTAGCCAATGGATTCTGGATTTGTGCCCGGTTGATCGTTGTACGGTCAGCAGCAGAAGTAGCTTAACATTTCGGAATTTTAATTATTTGATGTACAGGACTCCAGTTATTATTTTTGATGTTTCAGAAGATTATTCTTGAAAATATTCCTTACTCTTTAATAACTTGTTAGTAACGAATAATATCTAAAAAGATTTTATTAAAACACCTGCTTTGAAACTGTGTGTCAATCTACTTCTGATGCTGACTGTAAAATTGTTTCAATTTTATGCTGACATCGACGCGCAGCGAATGAATAAAATATGCAATTTTACGTAAACGATCAGTAGTCGCTTAGCACCGTTGTTGGGCTAATATCAAATAGACTCATTCGCCGCGAGTCGATCATTTATCAGTTTTTGGGTGTTCTATCAATACACTTTTTCTATCATTTATCAGTATAGGATAAAAGGATCTTTTACATAACTGGCTAAATATTTGTCCGTAACACCTCTGCCTAACCCTTCGGGGATAAAAGGCGTGATGTTATGACTAGAATGTCTCTTTTGTCGCGGCTAATGCAAAACTCAAAACTATGTAAATGGGGCTGACATGAACTATCCTTTTTCAATACTATTGAGTGTCTGCGAAAGACAAAACCCTTTTTTTTTTTTTTTGGCGGGTGGAAAATCATCGGAAAACCCCTCACGCTCTTGGGGAGAGCGAAAGGGAGTGTCAGACTTCTACTGACTAAAAACCACCCATGCTCCTTCTTAGCCCTTTATATCGAGGCCGCGGTATCTCTGGCGAACAACCCGCAGCCCCGACGGGAAATACAAAACCCTTTGATAGCAATTTCCACTTGTCTAGGCTCTCTGGAGTTTGTGGTATAGCAAAAACTTCATGTTAAAGTTTATCATAAGATACTCTCAATGTGAAAATTCATTAGCAATCATTTTGCTTTTCCAAACCAAAATTCATTCACACTATTGTCATCTTTCATCAAACGAAAGGGTCTTCCACAGCTGATCTCAAACCTCGTAAAAACCTCTAATGAACGGAAAAGAGGGTAGAATTCCTTTGTCACTTACCCAAGCTTTGCAGACAGATTGACGCTACTCTAGGCTTCCCGGCGTCGTTTAATAACGCCCTCTAGCGGGTGAAAGGCGAGTGCCATTCAGGGGAAAAGAAGGTTCTATACTATAAATGGTTTAAAGAGTGGTAAACGATAAGGGAATGTAGATAGTGTGACTTTTACTACGGAATCAACTCTGAGATATGCGAAAAAAACATATTTTACTTAATTACGCGAACATAAATATATAGAGAAAATTTTTCATTTTCCTGAATCTTAGTATGTTCGTCTTTTAACCAGTCACAATGTATTCTATCCTATACGAACCAATGAGTAATATTTCTAATCACGTTCTTGAAACGGCTCTAACAATTTTTGATGAGAGTTACAGTGTTGTGAGTTTACGGGGCGTAAAATCGATCTAGCTAAGATTTCATACCTGCGAAAAATGTTTTTTTTCTTTTTTCACCCGAGGAGCAGTACTCTATCGCTCAGGTACTAATTTACAATGGTTCACTAATGTTTGCCATAGTTTAATTTTCAATAAAATATTAACAACAAATTATAATATTATTATTATTAGCAATAAACAATAAACGATTCAAAATTATATAAAATGTTGCTTATGTGAAGTACCGATTATGAAAAGTGTAACTTAAAGAAACTGTAACTTATTTTTTGGCAAATAAACGTTATTTATGACTAATAACTTGATATGACAAGCGTTTTTATTATAATATAAATGATAATAGGCAAGTTAATATTATGAGTGGGGACGATTATGGAAAACAACAATAGTAAAAATTATTTTATAGAAACCAAGTGCATACCAATTTACATTTGGAACTTTCCTTCTTCCTTCGGGGACAGTCGGGTAACAATAAGTTAATAGTCACCGCCAGCCACAATAACATTGATAACGCGAATGACGTTTTTGCGGTAAACAACAAAATTGTTTCCACATAAACGTTACAATTAATTAATTTGCAGTAAGTGTTCCGTTTGCGAACAATTAAAAGTAAACCTGTTCATATTATTACCTACTGAAAGTTTTTGAGGGATTTGAAATAATGTAATATCTCCGTAAATCCTAAGAGGATCTGAGTATAAAACGATAACTTTCACTTGTAAAGTCTCGCAACTCAGTCCTTCTACCGTAAAAGTTGTGAGATTCATGAAATACCAAGTCGGTTAATTTATTCAGTCTCCACTTAAGGGACTTTCTGTCTTAAGTTAAATTATTACGTAATTGGCTAACTTAACAACATCTTAGAGTGATCATAATTATTATTATCAATATTAAAAATCTTATAGGTACATTACATTCAATTCAGGCTTCTAGGCTTTATTCACAACGAAGTTATAGGGGTTCGAAATTGGCCTAAACTGTCTCGAGAAAAGGCTGGTACGGCCGTGACGCTTTATTGCTCGACTTAAAGATAGAAGCTTGCATAACAGCCATTGATATAAAAACTAAAGATACGGTCGTCCGAACATTTGCTCGACGCGTTCACCATACAGAGAATTGGTGTAGTCTGCTCGTTAACGTAACCTTGTATAACCGGCGTGGCATTTTCCAGGTGTAAAGAACATAAATAAAGCTTTTAATAAAATTTACGACCGCACCCGAAGAGAGCCGATCGTGGACTAGTTCACTTCGGCTTAGGAAAAACCTTATTGGGACCACGTTTGTGGCGTCATTTTAACATGCCGTCCGCCCAGTCCTTACGCAGTAATATATAAGTCAATGATAACAGCATTATTTTAGACTCTAAATTTGAATGTCGAGTTTTCATTAATCGGATGTTGATGAACCTATTAAGGTGCGTATGTTATACACATAATCCAACCTCTAAATGGCGATAAAGATATAAAAGATAAAATCAACATTAACTACAAAGTTTAGAAGTGTAGATATGACTTTATTATGTCATAAATTCTTTTAGAAAAGGCGTGACCACACCCACAAAACAGTCTATAATAGATGCTACCTTCAGCTTTCCTCATTTCCTGCACAAAAGGTCGAAAGGTGCTACCTACTCGTTTGCGCATGCTCCGTGACCTTTGGCCCGTACATCGTCCTTTCGACGTACCTGCAATGGTGCAGGGTGCATAAAATATTGACGAATTGATTGTTTCCAGGAAAAGCCTAGGCTTCTAGGAGCATAAGGCATATTGATCGGTACGCCACTGATGGTTTGATAGGTCGTAATGGCGACCAATCGATTGTGAGTCGCGTATTTATTTTTACGATATCTTCCTACGAACGAACACGTGAATTGGTTTAATCGAGAGTCGTGTTACGTTTGGATTTGTTGGTTTTAAGACAATTTTCTGAAAGTATGTGTTGCTGGGGACTTTGTTCCGGCAGTTCTTCTTTCCCACCTCTAAACACTCTTAAGTGGTGGAGGGAGGATGATTTGAGAGAACCTGTTTTTTTCTCTTTTTGACGTTAAAGTGATTTTGAGATAGCTCGATTGGCGAAGTGGGTGAATTATCCATATGGGGTGATGTATCATTCCCTCCACGGTATGCTGCTGCCGGGGCTGAAAAACACGTGAACCAATTAAAATGAAATGAAGCTAGTTTTAGAGCTGTAACTACTTAAAACTTTTCCACAAATTTCCCCCTGACTCGTAGCAATGAGTTCGGGCATTCAGAACGCTGTGGCATACTCATATGAAAAGCCATTAAAACTAAAAAAGTAAAGAAAAGTGCAAAACTCCTGCTCGTAATTCGTTCCGTGAGTCAGTGTATCT
The DNA here is from genome assembly GCA_949774965.1 of Diarsia brunnea. Lineage (NCBI taxonomy): Eukaryota > Metazoa > Arthropoda > Insecta > Lepidoptera > Noctuidae > Diarsia > Diarsia brunnea. The sequence continues at coordinate 20,713,849 of OX459000.1, forward strand.
AACTGGAAGCTATTAAACTACATAATGTGTTTAAAAAGGTGCTCAAATAATCTAAGGTTATCACAAGTACGGTGAAACAATTACGCATAATCTAGAAATGACTGGAGTTACTATTTATTTATATTTAAAAGTTATAAACAATAATACTCGTACTACGCTGATAAAAAGGGGCATCGACTTTTAGTAAAACATGACCGGGTCCGGTTTTGGGGTCCACCACAATCGGAAAAAGTACGGTTCTGTAAAGCGCCATGTCTGTCTGTCTTATAACCCTCAGCCTTTTTAACCGACTTCCAAAAACGAAGAGGTTCTCAATTCGCCTGTATGTTGTTTTTTTTGTATATTTGTTTCCGCATAACTCCGTCATTTAAGAACCGATTTAAAAAAAAAATTTGGGACGGCTTCCAGAATAACCTAATGCCGCTTATTAGATACCAAAACATACTTCTTAGTTGGACTAACAAGCTTCCAGGTTATCGTTGAGGTTATCAAACTTCCGGGCCGGCAGGAATTTTTTAATACTAAATAAATATCCTATGGTTTTTGCTACAACTTTCCTGATGTAAAGCGATAATGGTGGAGCAAGCTTGCCTATGAGGAACCGATTCACTTCAACTTTGAAAAGATCCAGATTATATTGATCGAGAAACAGAGAAGCTGGCAGTGAATTCCACAGACTGGCGGTTCGAACAATAAATGTGCAAGCATAGCGCTTTGTTCAGGTCAGTGGAACTTCTCCATATAAAGGCGAAGTTTCGCTGTACCTCTGCTCGTCCAACAAAACACCGGTTAACGTGCTGTCCGAGGCCTGGATGGTCATCCATCTACGGACTGACCTCGGCAAGCCCGCAGCCCTAACTTGTTATATATAACTAGCGGACCTGGCGGACGTCATCCGGCCCGGACAGCAGCGCCACCTACCGGGTCCAATTGTGTATTTAAACCATCCAAGAACCCATTGAAATATCCCCAGAAAGTTTTATCCAAATCGGTCCAGCCGTTTAGGAGGAGTTCAGTGACATACACACGTACAGTAAAATTATAATGCGGTTTTGAAGACGACATATTAATAAGTATTACATACATACCTACTTCTTAATTATATTATTATGTCGTCTTCAAAACAATTTAAGCGTATTAATTGCCCTAGTATCCATTACCTTGAGCCTAACTAACTCGTCGGCCTAATTCTGAATCCTTTGCAAGCACACGTTAACTGCCACTGTTTGGCGATGTAACGTGAAGTGATATAACGGTGACATTAATGCTGATTAACGCTCATTGACGCACTATAGGCTTTAATTTAATCAGCCTGTAGTTGTGACGTGGAGGAGTTCGTGGCTTATAAATAACACCCGATCGAATTAATCTTCAGGTTAAGACGCAATAGCCTAAGTTGGTGTGTGGATGGATGAAAAACTCATTACACTCCTTACAGGTCGAGTATCCTCCGTGCCTCAGAATGCACGTTAATTCGATGGTCCCAGTTGTAATTTGGTAGACCTTTGACAAGTCAGTGGCCCGAGAACCTGACAACTAGTCTTACCAAGGGGTATCATATAACCCGTCAGGGCTGCGGGTTGTTCGCAAGAGATACCGCGGCCTCGACATGAAGGGCTACGAAGGAACATGGGTGTTTTTTAGTCAGTAGAAGTCTGACACTCCCTTTCGCTCTGCCCAAGAGCGGGAGGGGTTGTTTGATGATTTCCCACCCACCAAAAAAGGAGTATCAGTACTACCCAGTACTAACTGGGCTGTGAAGGTCAGATAGGCAGTCGCTCCATGAAAATACTGGTATTCAGCTGCATACGGTGAGACTGGACTGAAGACGACCCAAACATAGTAAAAGCCTAAGCAAATGATGATGAGTTAACAAAAAAAACAGTTGGCGACGGCACGGTTGGCGCAGTGGCTGAGCGATTGGACTGCTGCGCTGCGTGTCGCGGGTTCGATCCCCGCACGGAACAAATATTTGTATGGCCTACAGATAGTTGTTTCGGGTCTGGGTATTTGTGTATGCGAGTTTAAATGTTTGTGAACGCACGCCGACACAGGATAAATTCCTAAAGTGGGCCAAAAAAAAAAAAAGTTATTTATTTCTTTTTCAAGGATTATTGTGAGAAGGTATTGATATTTTTTTTTAAACGTTGCCCCAAACTAGGAATTTCTCCTGTATCGTGGGTGCGTTCACAAACATTTAAACACACATACACAAATACCCAGACCCGAAACAATTATCTGTAGGTCATATAAATATTTGTTACGTGCGGGGATCCAACCCGCGACACGCAGCGCAGCAGTCCATTGCTTGAGCCACTGCGCCAACCGTCCGTCAAGATATAGGTCGCTTAACAATTACTCGTAATGTACGTTATAAATTCCAGATGCTGTAACTTTTCAGTAAAAAAACGTGAAGGAAGTGATGTAGGAAGTCACAAATGCGGTCAGTGATCGGCCGGTAGTTTGATAGGAAACTCCTATTGTCGCCACTTGTGACCAATTATCGGCATCATCGACCACGCACATGTACTACCTATGTACGTGTGCCCATGGCATGGTAATTATAGCAATATACGGACTATTTTCAGCTGAAATCACTGTTTATTTATAGATTGCGGAGACTACTCCTATAGTGAATTTTGACGCGTTTAAGATTATGAAAAATAATACCGTTGATAAGTCACAATATATTAATTACTAGCTGATGCCCGCGGCTTCGCCCGCGTGTAAAACCTTCCTCGAGAACTACTCTATTCATTGGTGAAAACAGCATGAAAATCGGTTTATTAGTTTTTGAGTTTATCGCGAACAGACAGACAGACGTGGTGTAGGACTCGGTTTTATAATATGTAGTGATGGTGATGATTTAGTGATGCGAGCCTACATTATCCTGGCTGCTTCGTTGGTCTAGTGGTCACAAGCGCGACAGCTGTGCATAAGGTCATAGGTTCGATTCTCAGGTCAGGAAAAACTGTGATACGAGAATAAATATATAGATAGATAGAAGGCAAAGAATAACCTAACAATATTTAGTTAGACGAAAAATTGCTTACGACCGATTCGATTCTCATATCTACTGAATACTCAGACAAAATTTCATGAAATCGGTCACAGCTTTTCCGAGGAATATTGCAACACTAACACTGTGATACGAGAATTTTATATAACTTTGATGGGTGACTAAAAAAATGTTTGGTGTGGACCACTTTTAATTCTTAAGGGTATGAAAAATAGATAGTAGCCGATTCTCAGACCTACTGAATATGCATATAAAATTTCATCAAAATCGGTAAAGCCGTTTCGGAGGAGTATGGTAACTAACATTGTGACACGAGAATTTTATATATATAGAGAAGATATAGATATAGATAGAAGGTAAAGAATAACCTAACAATCTTTAGTTAAACTCAGTCATAAAATACAAAATATAGGTACTTAAATTTACTTTTTCAATAGACATACTTGCATCATTTGTGGTTTAAGTGGTTTCAAATGGAGTACCTAGTAGACGTTAGCAAATCTTTTGAAAAGACAGACCGTGTTTTGTGACCTACTCTTAAAATAGGGCCGAGATTTTTAACGCATGTAATAGTAATAACACGCAGATGGCAATCGCGTGAGAATTGGGGCCAAAGGGGCCAAGGGGGCCAACCCTTACCTATTTATTCATTCCTTACAAAGTTGTATTTTATGAGCTGCGTGCTGTTATTTTAGTTTTTTGTTTTCTGTTGTTATGTTGAGTTTGAAGGTCAAGTTATAACGGGATTGCTTTATTGTAAACCGAGTAGGTCAGACTTGCTCAAAAGTTAATTCAAAGTCAAATCATTTTAATTGGGCCCTAATGTACTTTTGAACATCAAACTTTAAAACATAGGAATTAGAATTATTATATCTATTGGCCATTCGCAAAGGTATAATCGAGATGACTTAGTCCTGTGTAAGGATCCATAGGTTGATAGCCATATGGAAAGACCATACCACGATATAGGTCATATTATTATATGACCACACCGTACTCTTACTAACAGATTGCATAATTTGTCCACAGCTAAAATCTTGCTGTTCTACCTGATCTTCTATGCGATCCTCGTGGGCTTCTTCGCCGCTATGCTGGCGATCTTCTATCAGACCCTGGACTCCAAGATGCCCAAGTGGCAGCTGGACGGATCCCTCATTGGCGCTAACCCAGGTAAGGAGCCAGCTTATTGGAATTCCCATAACAAAGTCGAATTATTCATCAATTCCATGTTCGATTCTTATACTTTTACCGTCAGTAAAACTTACGACGCACTACCAATAATTAATTCGAGGAATTGAATTACTATCGACGATTGGGAAATTTTCGAAAGAAAATGGGTCGTCAAGAGACGTTAAGTGATTACTTCTAACTAATGAATAACATGTTTGATATGGCTAGAAGAAAAGGGAAAGACCAGATAAATTATGAATTTTCTAACTAAGATGATATAATATGATATAAAGGGGGTGCCTCATGAGAAGTCGTCTATCAGCGAAGAATAGGACATGCTGCCTTTCCAAACATATTTGAAAGAGGGCAGGAAACTGATAATACTTTTAACTAATGATTTTTCATACCATCTAGGTCTCGGTTTCCGGCCAATGCCTGAGAGCGCCAACGTGGAGAGCACCCTGATCTACTACAGGGCTAACGACAAGGGATCGGTGCTCAAGTGGGCGCAGATTGTTGATGACTACCTGGAACGTAAGTATGGACACATACTGTGAAGGTTTCATCGCCTTATTTCTACCCCGGTCCAGTCAGATTGCCGTCCGAGAGTAAAGACAGAGAGTGCCCACTGCCGCACTAGAATATCTCCTGCACCGATGGCTAACCTTCGTTGAGATTGGCTGCCGTTACCCGAAAACGGTCAGGAGGATTCCATCGGCCAACGTAAGTAAGGGCGTGGTCATGGTAGAAAAAACGCTAAGCATGGCAGCCGGCAAGCTGGATAAATCTATTCGAGGATTTAGTTACATCTAATACAGATGCAGAGACTGCTGATCTATTTTAATCTGCTCATCGTCATATAAGATGCTGTGAGCCGGAAAGTATTTTGTCAAGTCGAACAAACTGTACTGCCGAGGTCTACTAGTTCTTCATAAGACTAAGCAAATCATTTCTGCCATGAGTGATAGTTTCTTTTCTATAGTTTCGTGTGTGCATACTGTTCCCTGGACTGTTCCAGCGTTTATCTTAATAGGTCATCGTGCCGTTGCATGTTGCGCTTAATCACCGCTGGGTTCCGCTAATTACTCTCCAAGGCTACCTCCGCCATTAGCGCATTCGTATAGATTGCTTTAGGAAAATAATTTGTTGTAAAAGCACCATGTACGATGTTCCTCGTAATTACGCGTTTCATATGAGTCTGATGATCATAAATCTATCTAAAGAAAGTTAATTTTGACTGCATACATGCAAATATTATTCTAGGAATAAAAACATTCAGTGAGCAAGCGTGGTGTTTAATGCTTCTAATAAGAAGAGCTTTTGCCCAGTAAAAAAAACTGTAAGTTTCGAATTAAGATTACAAATGTCAACAAGGATGGCAAAAATATAGCGATCCCATTATCATTGCCTGACCACCAAAAAATTTGATATCATGGAGAACGACTTTCAGGTCTAGTTGCTTGGTCGATAGGGGTCATTTTTAGGATCCTATCTTCGTCCTAACGTTACTAAAACACAAATACTCCTTTCAGAGTACCGCAAGAAGGGCAGTGGTGTTGGAGAGGCTAGTGGCGCTGAGAACCGAGTCCCCTGCTCACCCACCTCTAGTGCTACCAGCGAGAAGCAGGTCTGCGATGTGCCCGTCGACGACTTCCATCCCTGCACCTCCGCTAACCAGTACAACTACGAGGAAGCTGGACCTTGCGTGTTCCTCAAGCTGAATAAGGTGAGATCTTCGTCATCATCAGCCATTGAGATAAGCTGGGATCACACTACTCTCTCATTTTATCCATAATCCGTCTAGTAAAATCCGCTCGTACAATCGAACAAGCTAATAAGTATACAGGCAGCTAACTTGAATATACTTTTAAGATACAAATACATTTAGAGACTATTATTTATACTGAAAACGGGATATTTACCATGTTTACTGATTGTTTCGAGTTCGCGATATTTCGGCGCTGTTACAAGCACCATGATCACGGATAAACTGAAGTCATTGCGGGTGGATGTTTATGAGCCGACAAATCGGTCTACCCTCTTTCTTGTTCGTTTTTTGAGTTCGGTACCACTACCATTGTCACTCATTACACGATTCTGTTCCCGACACACAAAACTCACTGTGTCCACTCGCGAGCTTTTTTCCACACTTTTTCGGTTTTTGCACAGTTGAACCACTGGATTCCAGGCTCTCGACAGTTGAAACCCATCCTCCCGGTTAAAGTTTTTGTATTTGGTAATTTCAATGGCCTCTCTAACCAGACGACGTGATTTAGAGACTGATGTGAAATGATACAGTGTTTGAAATCAGTCGCTTAATGCAAAACGCTTTATAAAACAAAATTGCAATCAATATTTTTAGTGTACCTACTAGAATTATAAAGATATCTACCGGTATACTTACTAGCTTGCCTAAGAGTTGGGCTGAGGTGAACCCTAAATACTAGCACAAACAGATACTTGGTAGTGCGCAGAATGATCTGTATTGATTTTTTCAATGTGACAGCGCAATCCTATTTGACCCAAAGGTTGACTGGTGGAGAATTCCTTGTGCCTTTATGTATGCCTATGTACCACTCTTGTATATGAAGTAAAAATATGGGTGGAGTGTAGGGATGGTGTTATGTTATCATAATTATAAAGTGGTTACGGCCACTTAGTTACAAACCACCTATTAAATTAATATCTGGAACCACTATTACGATGGAGTAGTTAAATGTCTTCCCTGATATATTCCAGATCTTCAACTGGATTCCGAAGCCGTACAACAACACTGAGGACTTGCCTGCCCAGATGCCCGATGATCTGAAGCAGCACATCAAGATGGTCGTAAGTGTACCGAGAGATCTTCATCCCCAACCCATCCTTGCATCACCTTTGTCTGGTTCAGGAGACACTTTCCATTTTGTAAAAGATTTCACATCTTTGAGAACATTATTGACTGATTTATGTAATGCCAATCTTTTAAATAATCAGGTTTGTAATTTGTCAATTTAATATTTACGAACGCAGAAGAAACAGATTCGCGCTTCAGCATAATAATAAAGACTGACCTTATTGTTGAATTACTGTAAGGTTAATAGAGACTGATGCAAAAGAGACATGGAAACTTTCAACAATAACAAGCAGTCGAAAATCACGTCAACCCCGTTAAGATAGCTGCTATAACCTTTTTGACAAAATTGAATTCTGTTTTATTCATTTTAATTTTGTTTTAATATTATAAATTGCATGCCTTTGACGACAAACAATAGAGATCTCAGAACTTTATACTTACACCTTTTAGCAAATAAAAAACGTATACTTTGAACCATTATAAACATTCTTTTGTCCTCTGCCAGTCCGGTAAGCCCGAAGCGAACACGGTGTGGGTGTCCTGCGGCGGTGAGAACCCCGCTGACGTGGAGAACATCGGCCCCGTGCAGTACATCCCTCGCCGAGGCTTCCCTGCCTACTACTACCCGTTCACCAACAAGGAGGGGTACCTCAGCCCCCTCGTGGCTGTGCTCTTCGAGAAGCCTAGGAGTAAGTATCCTGACCTTTTCGTCATGGTGTTGAATTACTGGTAACAACTTCTTAATTCTTTTGTTTCTTTCTTTTCTTTTTTAATAAAAACTTTGCCCCAATTTCTCTTGTATCGTGGGTGCGTTTACAAACATTTCAAGTCACATACACAGAACACCCAGACCCGCAACAACTATCTGTAGGCCATACAAATATTTGTTTCGTGCGGGGATCGAACCCGCGACACGCAGCGCAGCAGTCCAATCGCTCAGCCACTGCGCCAACCGTGCCGTGCCGTGCAATTATCAGAAGAAAACATGGTGAAACTATAAGGGGTCCATATTGACTACGGAACCCTAAAAAACTAAGCATTTCATGATGGTAAAGTATTCTACCATCCAATCTAACTGGGAATATTGTGGAAAGTGGCAGAACCCGGGAAACATGGTGATCTTAAAGATCCTGGAGTGGCTAATCAGGGTCCGGCAAAAACGAACCATGGAAGTTGTAACTACAGCAAAAAAATGAGGTGTATATGACCTAGTTACTAAAACAAGCTTCTCCTCTTACAGCGGGCGTTTTAATTAACATAGAGTGCAAGGCGTGGGCCAAGAACATCTTCTACGACCGCTACGAGCGACGTGGCTCCGTGCATTTCGAGCTGATGGTGGACCGCGCCTAAGCAGGCCGCATGCTGCCAGTTGGCCTCCCAGCGAAGCCTTTGCCGTTCAGAATGACCTGGGACCTGAGGCCCTTGAGCGTCATCTGTCTTCTTCACCTTGCTCAACTGGGGCTATCCCACAACATGTAACCAGTTTAGGCTGACCGCAGAATTCTAGTCGTCATCATTATAAATTAGCGTTTCGAACTAACTAGTTTATAGTTGCGAGATAGTCCCCACTTCAGAAGAGTCCCACGCGTTCTGCGCGGCAAAGGCCTAACCGCCAATTGGCCGCCAAGGTCACCAACTGATCGCCGGCCAAGGTCATCGAGCCTCCAATTGGTCAAGTTCATCAACTTACTGCCAAAAGATCGTTAGTTGATCACTAGTCATGTTAATTGGTGGATGCCGGTTTGTGCCGGCTGTGTTAGTTGTTTTAAGTGTTGTGTAAGGTCATGGTCACCAGTTAGTCGCCAAGGTCGCCAATTGTTCGCTACGGTCGCCAAGGCCGTCACGAGGTCATGCCAGGCCGGCTGCCAAGCGCCATTAGCAATAGCCACATAGTCGGCGATTAATTTATATTCGTTTTAGAATAAGCCAGAGGGCGCCACTTAATTTTAACTTTTGTTTGTCACGCTTCAAAAAGTTAATAAAATTTAAAATTTTACTGAATATTTATGAATTATGTAATGTTTTCTGGACGGAGAGTCAATAAACACGCAATAGTTGGTTCCAATAGGTTTCTTATTGATGTTTTATTTCATGACGCTGTGAAACACCCTTTCTCCCCTCCTAACGTGAAAGGCAGTCATCATCATCAGCCTATAATGTTCCCACTGTAGGGATTCAGGTCTCCTCTCTAGGAGAGGAAGAGTAAACAAAGATAATTTAAACTTCATGCACAAACGTGGTACATAGGCGGACTTAATGCCACAAGGCATTCTCTACCAGTCAACCTTAGGGTCAAATAGGACAGCACTGTGGTAGAGTACAAATATAAATAAATTAGGAGAATACTATTTTGTTAACATAAATTAATATACCTACATAAATGGTTGGTGGTGGTGGGACATATACAGATAGTTGTTTCGGGTCTGGGTATTTGTGTATGTGAGTTTAAATGTTTGTAAACGCACCCACGATACAGGAGAAATTCCTAGTGTGGGGCAACGTTTTTTATAAAAAATAGAATAAATATACATATATTAAGATGGAATTAAATAAACTAATATATATATTATAATACATACAAATAATTGAAAAAACGAGAAACCAAACAATAATTACCATGACTACCACACATTAAGAGTGATTCAGTCCGATTTTAAAAAATGCTTCCGCACAGTTCTTTTGAAAGCCGTTTTGCTTTCCGCTTTTTTAATGCCAAGGGGTAGCGCGTTCCAGAGTTTATCACACAATTACAATCAAATTTCAGTTCTCGCAAGCAATAACGACATGAAACGTAATGTAGTCCGTTATGCCAAACCATCTTTATCAATATCACTCTTGTATAATAAACGAACAGACAAACTAACACGGCAAGTTAAATAAAAACGAAAAGACGAAACTTTCCAGGGCCTTTTAATGCAAGTAACGCGTGGTTCGTAATAACTGCTGCTGTGGTTTGCGTTCCTCCATAATAATGCACACTATTCCTATGAATAAAGTCGATAGGAGCTTTAAAAGTTGAATAAAGTTACCATTGCTTCCTAGATCCTACCTGGAGCTGAAGGAACTTCAAACAATGGCGTCCTGGGTTGTAAAACTATCTAGTGAAAGAAATATCGGTATTAATACGACAAGTCTCTGCCGTTGTGGTTAAGTGGTAACAGCAATGCAAAACAATTAAATGAAAAAAAATAAAAAATAAACCACCCACCCATACCCTCCCATCCCCACCCATACCCATACCCGTACCCATTTACCCATTTAAAAAAAAATATAACACATAACATAACATCACGCCTATAATCCCCGAAGGGTTAGGCAGAGGTGTACCTAATAGTACACCCACATTTCGCCAGTTATGTAAAAAAATATAAAACAATATATATATATAACCTATATATATTTGTATTATATAATAATATATAATAATAATAATATTTTTTCTTTCTTTCTTTCAATGTCTTACGAGTTATTGGGCGTGTTTTCGAATCCAGTATGGAATCCAGACAGGCGCAGTACTTTGTGTGATTTATTTCATCATCAATATTTTCAAAACGGTGAAGGAAAACATCGTGTGGAAGAAACTGGCATGGATATCAACACGCACTGGGCTCGCGTGGTGGATACCTACGAAACCTAGTCCCTCCCGTAGAGGGGCGGTCTGTGTCCCAGCAATGGGAAGATTAAAGGCTGATGATGCTTATGCTGGTAGTGGTACTATACAAAACAATACAAGCTTTTATTGAATAACCTGGGCAGCTAGCAGATAACGAATAAGGGGCAGCCCGAAAAACAAAAACAACACCAAATTTTGGATACGTTATTAGATTAATTGTTAAAATTACATGGAAAGCATGTCTAAATGGCCGCTTTAGTTGATCATAATATGAATTACATTAAAAATCGTAGAATGGATCTTTCATAATAGTAACTGAGTCTGTCACCATTTTACGAATTTTAACTCATATTATTTTCCTATTATGATCTATTTTCCTAATTGGTCACACGTACTTTAACGCAATTCATATAATGATTTGCTAAAGTGGCCATTTTAAACTCCCAGCATGCCTGAGAGAATTTTTTGACGGCATGTAAGCCAAGTCACCAGGCTACACCCGTGGGTGGCATAAACATCTTTGTCACCAGGCTAGGCACACGAAAAACAATTGCATAAAAAACTATAATAAATATAAAAAGCTATCGCATTAGGTGAACTCCTGTAACACCTGAACACCTGTAAGGGACTTTTAATAAATAAATAAATAATATTAATAAGAAGTGTGGGTCGTCCGGCGGCAAGATGGGCAGACGACATAGTTGCCATCGTGGGCAAAAACCTGGATGGGGCTGGCACAGGACCGTGGAGATTGGCACAAGAAAAGAGAGGGCTATACCCAGCAGTGGTGAGTTCGGGTTTTGGATGGTGATGATGAATATTTTTTTAGCTGATCTCGCATTACCTTTAGAGTTTCAATAAAGTAAGAGGGCAACTGATACTGGTTAGGTTACCACTCCTGTGGCCTACTGTACGATGTTATGTTGCTAAAACTGTTCCCTAATCTTGTTCGACAGTTCAACACTGGCTATGTCAGTACATAGCCAGTGTTGAACAAGATTAGGGAACAGAAAACATAAAAAGGCAAATAAACAGATCAATATCTCAATATACCTCTGACTGCCTCGTTGGTCTAGTGGTCGCAAGCGCGACTGCTGAGCATGAGGTCCTCGGTTCGATTCCCGGGTCGAGCAAAGTGATATTGGCTTTTTCCATCAGGAATTTATCATTAACAGCCACGGATTCTAGATTTGTGCCCGGTTGATGGCAATAGGCTCGCCCCCCCTATTACATGGGACTTAAACATAACTAGTGAAATGTGGGTGTAGTATTAGGTGCACCTCTGCCTAACCCTTCGGGGATTACAGGCGTGATGTTGTGTGTGTGTATATCTCAATATAACGCACGTGGTATTGATCTGTTTATTTGCCTTTTTCCGAGTTTGCTCTCATTTATTATTGTTTTAAAAGGAAGCTATTATCTTCGTGTTTGATTTTATATTTATTGGGTTGGTTTAGTGGCGTAGTAGGAAGGCACATAATACGGGGTGTAAGGGACAGCCCTCCACAGACTTATGGGGCGAATTCATTATAATTATCATTAGATGATTATTTTAGATCGGTACAAAAAATATTTCAGGAATGTTTTGGGAATCTAACGATTTCTTTATTTATTGGGTCATTATGTGCTTGTTGCAGTAGGTAAATCAAATTACTTTAAAATACCTAGCTAGTCATGTATTATCGTTTCAGCATTTTGAAGAAAATCGTACATGTTAGGCGCATAGGACCTCTAGGTCCCTAAAAGATCTTTTCTCTTCTAATACCCCGTTTCATAAAAAACACAAGATTTTCAGTGGCGAGCTATTTTCATCTACAATTAAAAATAGCTAATCGTTACAGCGTCTAACCCTAATTAAGATCATGATGAGTGACTTGTTGTCTTAGATCATCAGCGCGCTTTGGTAGGCGTGGTCCTCTTTCGTCACGCGATGGTGACGTATTTAAGTCATGAGACAACTCTGAGATATTCCAAGAGGATCTAGATTCTTGACTTATTAACGTGAGAAGTAATACACAAATGATATATTGAAGAAGAAGAAGCTTAGCCATTATTTTTAATGTTTCAGAAGATTATTCTTTAAAATATTCCTTATTCTTCCACGACTTGTTCGTAACGAGTAATATCTAATAAGTTTTTATTAAAAAAACGTGCTTCGTAGCTTTGAGTAGTGTTAATCTACTTTTGATGCTGACTGTACACGATTATCGTAACGAATTATGGAGTATCTGAGTTTAAAGTGCCTCAGTGTTAAACATTTACCTAAATGGATGGCACGGTTGGCGCAGTGGCTGAGTGATGAGCAAAGTTTAAAAAAAATACTTCTTCATTCATCAACTCCATCGATCTATGCGGGATATGTGAATTCACTGTTCATAGTGTGGGCTCTTTTTAACCGACTTCAAAAAAAAGGAGGTTTTGAATTCGTCGGTACCTTTTTAGGGTTCCGTAGTCAACTAGGAACCCTTATAGTTTCGCCATGTCTGTCTGTCTGTCTGTCTGTCTGTCCGTCCTCGCTTAATCTCTGTGACCGTTAGCACTAGAAAGCTGAAATTTGGGACCAATATGTGTATCAATCACGCCGACAAAGTGCTAAAATAAAAATTGGAAAAAAATGTTTTATTAGGGTAGCCCCCCTATATGTAAAGTGGGAAGTGTTTTTTTTTTTTAATTTTAACCCTAATGTGTGATATATTGTTGGAAAGGTATTTAAAAATGAATAGGGGTTTACTAAAATCATTTTTTGATAATGTCAATAATTTCGGAAATAATCGCTCCAAAAGTAAAAAACAAAGCGTCCCCCCCCCTCTAACTTTTGAACCATAAGTTTAGAAAATACGAAAAAAATCTGAAAAGTAGAACTTTATAAGGACTTTCTAGGAAAATTATTTTGAACTTGGATGGAAACAACAGATGGAAACTGCAGTTAACCAATATAATTTGGTCCCTGAATCGTATGAGCGCCTATACAATCCAGAGGTCAAGTTTCATTTGCCCGTATTTTTTTTTTAACTTCGTTTACATAATATTTTATTATCTACGGAACCCTACACTGAGCGTGGCCCGACACGCTCTTGGCCGGTTTTTGTCTTAAATTGTTTCATTAACAGCATACATACCACTGTTGGGGGCCTACTGTTAACTCTTATGGCAGTATTAATTTAATTTTACCATGGTGTGAGGCTGTAAGCATGATATGGATCGAGCTAGACGACCTGGGTCTGCTTAGTTGTTGGAAAGATGTCTATAGTTCTCTACCCAGTAGATAGTTTGACGATGAGATTTGGCATTGTTATTACTATTGTTTTAAATGCCCATCAACTCTTACGTTGACAATTGGTACGAAATTATTTAACTTAAATCTCAATATTTTTAACATTGCCGCACTGAATAAATTACTCCTTCTTCCCATACTCATGTAACATTTCAGTAATACTGCTAGTACCTATTGTAACAGTGGTACAGGCCCTAAACATTGTTGAACCAATGACCGCTGCAAAATAGTCGTAAAAATAATTAGGGTGGGGGTCGATCAACGTGGCATGGGTGAGGATAGAAAATAGGAGGTAGGAAGACTGCACTTCAGTAAAAATATCTACATATATGTTAAATACGTAGAACACCTTCCTAGTTTAATAAAAACGTGGTCTACCCTCCATGCACCTCCTGCGGAATTAAATGAATCGACCACCCCTGGTTGAGTGGTAGGGAATGTTTAAATAAAAAGGTTGAAATAATTCAGGAGCTACCTGAATTATAAAAATATAATACGCTGTTAAAGTAAAAAGGTACCGGCATAGATTAGATAGATTCCCTATAAAAATTCTCTAATAAATTATATTTTAAAACTCCGGCTTAATGTACCGACATTTTGATTATTAACTCACTATTTTGCTTGAATTAACGTAGAAAAGTTCCGTGGTCAGTGTCTCTGCACAGGTTTTCTGAGATCCGTTGCCAAATGTCATTACTATGATTTGTTGCTGTTATTTTAGTCAAACAATCACCATCATCATTTGCCATACTATCAGCCCCGAAGCCTGCACTACTGGCAATGTATCGCATTCAAAGCATTCACTCTAAAATAACATTACCAATAAAAGGACAAACACAAAAACGCAGTACTAGACGAAAAAACAACATTTGTTTAAGACCACCGCGAACTTACTACGGAAGAAGAAACATCATAAACGAAGGAGCAGAGCTGTATAATAAACTTCCTAATGATATTAAAGAGATACAGTCCTTTAATTTATACAAAAAAACCGTAAAATCGTAAAATACCACATCTGGAAAGATTTCTCTAGGTTTTAAATGTAACCCACTACATCAATTAATTCACATCTACATTAATTATTATTTACTAATTTATTCAGTATAAAAATAACCGGAATAACCACTTCGTAGTTTATTGTATTTTTGTAATAACTAGTTCAATGTATAGTTCAAGAATCAAAATTCAATATGTTATTACTATTGTACACCAACTTTTTCCTTTTACCCGCAAAATTGTGTCTACTAGTTAGCTTATTTATTTACTAGTACCTACCTTCGTGTGATTCTTATATTTAGTTTTAAGTTTACCTTGTATTTCTCATATATTAAGTGAATGTATTCTTTAAGAGAAATAAATATCTTAAACCGTAAAGCGTTCCTTATTTGGAACTTTCTATCTTTTAGTTTATGGCCATTTTAGCCTTTCCCATCGTCACTGATAGCGCGTCTCTTTGTCTAGGAAAAATCGCTATGCTAATAGAAATCGGCAAGTCTACCTACCTAGATCCAATTTAATCAAGATGCCTAGTATTATCCCACGAATCTAGTTTACGTACAAGGTAGGTAATACTGTAAGAATACTCCTCTTCCGTAAAGACAAGGCCAGTAGTATGACGTCAGTTCTATATGAGTACAACGCTCTGTGGCTACACCGCCCGTGGTTTGTAACTAGGGCATGGGGGGTGAGGGGGGGAGGGGTGAAAACATCCCCGACTGCCCGGCGCCAGAGGGTGAGCGCGAAAATGTCGCCGACACGGGACTTTGTCGATGTTGCGAATTTTCGCAAATTAAGTAAGTATTGAATTGCTATCTGAAAAAGTAATTGGGGCGTTGATGAACTATAAATGAAAAACAGAATTTTACAGATATTTTTTAAACCCACTAAACACGATTTTGATATTAATAAAACTGTGTGATAGAGAATAAAAAGGTCCTGAGAGCCAGAATGAGTTTCTATCTCCAATACTGGAAAACTTAACATACAAGACATCACGCCTGTAAACCCCGGAAGGTTAAGTAGAGGGAGATCCTTGTACCTTGGGACACTTTTCTTTAAACCTCCATAATTTAAGTTCAAATTGATCTATGGCCTTGAATGTTGTAATTTCTATTAAGTAGCCAATAACATCACAATATTATGATGCAACACCCGACCTACTATGTTTTGTCAATGAGAAAATGACAATTAATTACTTTAGGATATTTGTCCCAAGGTACAATCATGGCTTGTACCTCGGGACACCAATATTTGTACCTTGGGACACATTTTTGTAAACCTAAACTGCCGCTAGATGAGTATTATCTCTATCAGTTGACATAATTATCTAAATGTTTCATATGCCGGAAATTTTGGTGAATGGACAGCTTAAGTTTTTGTTAATGGTACCTATTTAAAGCATTGAAAGCCAAAAATAATCTTATTTTTTTATTTAAAAAAAAACAGTCATTACGAAGCTTACTTTCAATCACTTTTTAGATAATCAGGAAAACAAAAATAATAACAAAACATGTTCACAAACATTACTACTAGTTTTCTTTAGGCTTGATACCGCATTTCTGACAGTAATTTTCAAAAGAGGTGCAAGTCTCGTGGGCCCAGAATCCACAGATGATACACCGAATCCAGTCTTCTGTGCTTGAAGTAGTGAAATTAAAAAAAAAATTAAAATCAAACAAAAACTAAAAAGACAATATTAAAATAAATAGTATAAAAGCAATGCCTTGTACCTTGGGACAGTCCCAAGGTACAAAAAATTCACTGTCCCAAGGTACAAATTTCAATTGGCTTTACCAAAGTGTGGTTATAGTTTCTGAATTACGGAAATCTAGTAAATTTTATTAAAATAAGTGATTATGAATGTAGATAACAACTAATTGTATCATAATTAAATTACTTACCTCAAAATGTTTCGTATAAAACAAAGATTCAACTGGATTGGAAAAAAAAATCTGACGTAAAAATCACACGACATAAATCACATTCAAGGAACAAGGCAAAATTGCCGACTTTACTGCATGCTTTCGGAATGTTGTAATGAAGAAGCTACTAGATGTCGCTACTTACCACTTCTCAACGCAAAATTTCTGACTTAATGACCTTGTCCCAAGGTACACGGTGTCCCAAGGTACAAGGATCTCCCCTACGCCCATATTTCGCGAGTTATGTTTTAAGTCTCATGTAATTGGGGACGAGCCTATGGCCGTCAACCGGGCACAAATCCAGACTCCGCGACTGTTATTGAGAAATTCCAACAACACTTTCCACGACCCGGGAATAAAATCCAGGACCTCGTGCTCATGAGAATATCATCATTAGAAAATAAAAGTTAGGGAGTTAGTTCAGCCCAATATCAAACAGGCGGTCCGACATGTCCTTTGAAAAATTTATTTAACTACCTTACAAAAACCCATTACAAACTATATTGAGTAAATCTACATACAAATGTGTACATCCACAGTTCTATTCACTCGCCCCTATAATCCGCTCAGCGTGTCACCAACCCCTACAATCTACGTGTTTGTTTATTTTATAGTAAGTAGTGGGCAGAACTGGGACTAAATACCGGGGATATCAATTTGTTTTTTGATTTTTGTCAGCTGAAACTTTTTCATGGTAAATACTGTCCTATAAACACATAGACATCAGACCTGTACATTACCAAGGGTTAGGCAGAGATGGACCTTTACTACAACAACATTTTGCCAGATAAATTTTAGTCCCATGTACAAGGAAGCGAGTTTATAACTGTCAACCGGGCACAGCTCCAATATCAAAGTCGAAGCATTTATTTCAGTAATCAATTAGACCATTACAGGCACTTTTGAATATCAGAAAAAAAAATAAAGAGAAGCTACAATTACAGTCACAAGGCATAATAACTTGGGCTGCGGGTTTTTCGAAAAAAACGCGGCCTCGGCACAAGGCCTGAGAAGAAATATGGGTGGTTTTTAGTCAGTAGAAGTGTGACACTCCCTACCGCTCTACCCAAGAGCAGGAGGGGTTTTTTGATGAATTCCCAAAACCCCCCAAAAAAAGAATGGCATAATAACTTGTGACAGTACTATGGTTGCCCATTCCAAAGCGTAGTTCTCTTTGGAGAAAAAAAATAAAACCGACTTCAAAAACACAAAAAAGTGAAAAATAACTTTAGCTTCTGAAGTCGGTGACTTTTGTTTGTTTTATTGAGTTTTTTTGTCTTTGTTTTTTGAGTTTTGCAAAAAAGTTTTTTTATTTTTCCATTTTTTGTTGTAATATCCTTTACAAATATTTGATATTCATTAATTTTACGTTGTTAACAATACATGTCACGGTAATAGGCTTATCCGTAATAAAATGGAACTTAACATACCTAACTCTCGAAATCTGGGCGTCCTGTACACATCTGCGTACCCCGTCAGAGCATACAGGCGTGATGGTAAGTTAAGATGTTGCGTAAACAATAAACATCCAAGCGATTGCAGCAATCACGACAGATTTGCCGTCTATTTTTGAAGAGTTCTATTGTATATCTCCGAAGATCAGGATCAGATCTTCACCAAATTTAAATGGGACCACCTCAGGAGTATACTCTTTCAAATAAAAAAAGAATTTTGAGAATCGGTTCACAAATGGAGGAGAAATCAGGTAACATACATAAAAAAAAAAAAAAATACATACACACGAACATATAACCTCCTCCTTTTTTGAAGTCGGTTAAAAAATGGACAAGAAACTCCATGGACACTCTTTTAAATCAAAATCCAGACTTCGAATTTCTAATTGATTTGCTAGCACATCGGTTTTGACAATAAACAACTTGCTGTACTTATAAAAGTTCATTAATAAAATAAACGAGTTCTTGGAAACGGCTGAAAACTGAACAAGATGTAGGCGACAGTATGTCTGATAAAACTATACTATAAGTAGGTGCTACACATAAAATCTCGCAATGATCCCAATGTCAACAACCTCTAGATATAATGGTACATTGTCCATCTCTGTCACACGACTGCTGGAATAACACCTTCCATCTCTTTTGTACAGACTACGATATGTTTATGTACAAAATTACTTTCGGTTTTCTCACTACAAAGAGAGAGAGAAATCAATATTTATGTAATCGCAGAACAATTTCCTTAATTATATTTAACTACTTTCCGTCCGTGGCTTCTCCGGTCTTAAATTAGTTCAATTTTAAACAATATTTATTAATTATCATGGTGCTACATCATCATCAACGATGGATGGACTGTGTGGAGGATGATATGGCTAGAAAGGAGGTGACAGCTGACATGACGAGAAGAGAAGTATGGAAGAAGAAGATATGTTGCGCCGACCACAAATAAATTGTTATAAAGGCAGGAGAATGATGATGATGATTTATTAATCATCATTTCAGCCAAAAGACGTCCACTGCTAGACATGAACCTCCCCATATTTATTAATAAGCTAGTATTATTTAGTACCTGGGCGACCGAGCTCGTGTAAAATAGAGAAAACGAATTTTCACATAATTATTATTATATGAGACCCTCGTAAACCTCTATAATAATAATATAGTAAGTCGCTAACAGTATTAAGATAAGTAAGAGTACGATATTGTTTTCTATTATTTATCTAATTCTATCCCATTTAAATAATTCACTGAGATGATGTAGAAGGAGTTGGCGCCGAGTTTAATTTTTTTCTGCGCTGTGGGCGCAGGTTCGACGATTCCCGAACTAGTTTTTCTGTTGACCTAATTGTTCCAAGAATAGATTTTAGTTTACCACGACACGTTATAAAATAAATTCGTTATTGAAGTAATACCCTCCCGTCGGGGCTGCGGGTTGTTCGCATGAGATACCGCGGCCTCGACATAAAGGGCTAAGAAAGAACATGGGTGGTTTTTAGTTAGTAGAAGTCTGACACTCCCGGGATTCCGCTCTGCCCAAGAGCGGGAGGGGTTTTTTAATGATGGTGGGATATATCCCACCGCAAAAAATAAAAAAATGTAATACCCTGTTTATGAAAAAAAAAGATTAATTAGAATAGTTTACATGATGGATAAGTTACGGTTGAAAAAAAAAGGTGCAATCGATTTATTCAAGAAAACATAAATAAAAAATAAACGGGCATATAAATTAAGTCATTGGTAAAAAATTCGGTCAGTGGATCCAACCGACGAGTATTGTTTACATGAAACTCATTGGTATGGTTTCCCATGAACTTATTTATAATTATAACATTGTTTAAAACGTGTAAAAACATGCTGAGCATATATGTCTGCACTGATAAACTTTCAGTAGACATGTTCTGCTGGTTGTTTCCGTAAGTGATTTGTATATATTTACTTTTTTTTTTGGAATGGGCTTGCTCTTGAGCTCAATCTGCCCTAAGGGCAGAGATGAGGTCGACGATGGAACGAGCTTACCCAGAAGAAACCTATTTACTCGCGACTTAAATAGATTGGGGTTATATGAACTCGGGAACACCGACGCAGGCAGGGAACTATTGCAATTTGCTCGCGACTTAGTCCACGTGCATGTTGAAAATATAATAATATAGCCTAATGTTACTCGGTAAAGATGTAGCTTACTAATGATGAAAGATTTTTTAAATCGATCGAGCAGTTTTTAAGTTAACTCGTATCAAACAAACACACAAAAACCAAATCTTTTCTCTTTGTAATATATATTTATTAGTATTATTATTATTTTCTTTATTGAGCTATTTACATTTAGTTTTTGCATTATATTAAAGACGAATGCGACATTTATATCCAACATATTATATGAAGCGTTTTCTTATATTTTCATGCTTCCTTAAAAAAATATAAAAAAAAAAACATTTAAAAAATATAAAAAATAGTAGCCCATCGACATTGAAAACCGATTCCGAGCTACCGGTGATCAGGACTCTTGAGAGAGGAACCTCCTGACAATGTGCGCCGTGTCCAGAAGAAGGTACCTACTGCCTTCTGAATCAAGCCCTTGATCCAACTACCAAACGCTTCCTCAGATGTTGGTCGAGGCTTTCGACATAATGACTACTGATTATCTTCCTTTCTCTGGAATCCTGACCAGCCACGCCGGTAGCTATGCCGGTGGGCTACAATTTGTTTATATTTTAAAAGTTCTTTTTGAATGTTTTTTGTAAGAAATATTTAAAAATGTACAGAACTTATTCAAAAATAAATAAAGAAAATAATAAGGATTACTCGTACTTATTATCAGTGATTTAATTATATCTATTTTATTACGTACTATAACCTAAAACTATTGGCTATTGTACCGTTAATCCCGCGCTCGTCTCTCGTCGTCTTGGCTTGTACTAGGGACACATAAGTCGGTGTAGGGCTCTGCGATGGCGCCAGGATGACGGCCGATGGCGGCGCTACGTCGCCGGGGCAAGCCACCCCAATGCATGGTATACATTGCTGGCTGAAAATTTATATCACTATCACTTTACTACATAATATTATAAAACAAAATCCTCCAACGTGTCTGTCTGTCTGTTCACGATCAACTCAAAAATTACTGCACCGAACTCGAGGAAGGTTTTAGTATATAATATAATTTGTTAAGTTTTTGATACATTGTCTAAAATATAATGATAATTGTTGGAGGTGTCGGAAGAAAATAAGCCGTCTGAAAGGATTTTTTGAAATAGTATTTTTTGATATTCCCGACATCCACGCGGGCAAAAGCTGGGTTATAATAAAAAAGAAGATTCTGATGAATTGAAAAGCAAATTTCAGCAATACTACTGCATTAAAAATAAAAACCCATCACAATATTCAATCGTCACTACATACACTTGTAGTTTCTGTTTACACCAAATCTCATAATATAATCCGATAGTTGCTACTTATCATTAGAATAACTTTTGTTCAACGAAATCTAATCGAAGGCAAATTGTCAACTAACTTGGAAAGCCGGGGAAAAATGGGGGAGACATTTGCCCAGCAGTGAGACAGGGCAGGCTGATAAAACGAAATATGAGCTAAAATATTAAAAAAATAATGAATAATTGAAATAATATAGGTCACTGCATTGCATGCTGTTGCCGTGCGTCTACGGCGTAGCAATGACGTAGCGGTGACGTAGCACATCGTAGACCGAATTAATTTGAACTTATTTACCATGCATGATTTTGATCATTTGTCGTGCTATGTATTTGTGAATGACATTAACAAAACATAACAACACACCTGTAATCCCCTAAAGGTTAGCCAGAGGTGTACTTCTGAGTACAGCCACATTTCGCCAGTTATGTGAGCCTATTGCCATCAATCCGGCACAAATTCAGACGGCGTGGCTGCTACTGGGGAATTTCTTGTGGAAAAGAGACCAGCAGGGCTATTGCGTATCTTTTTAAATGTCAGTGGCTATCATAGTGTCCATCGATTAACTGTCAGTTTGGTTCAAAATGGAACCATTTGACAGTTAATCGATGGACACTATGATAGCCACTGACATTTAAAAAGATACGCAATAGCACTGCTGATGTTAAAATTCAATAACACTTTGCCCGACCTAGGTATAAAACCTAGGGCCTTATGCCATGGATGACATTGTAATACAGATATGGTTGGAGAACCTAAATGTCACTTAAAACACAAGGAAGTGGTAAAGGCCATTACAATGATATCTTGATGTTCAAAAGCTGCTGATTCTCGGACTTATTTATATAATAAAAGACTTTTGATTTTTATCGTGACTCAACAGTCAATCTTTCTGCTTTTCGTAATTTGTTATTCCATATTAATCTGCACTGATCTATAACATTTAGACATGCTGCGCTGACCCCAGATAAATTACGATAAGGGCATGAGAATGATGATATGATAATGCCAGTTTATACCGAAGACTGTTCGTTACTGACATAATTATTTTCCTTGCACACTTGCTTACTCTTGAACACACAAAATATAAGGCATAATTTTCTACTTATTCAACTCTGCGTCTAAAAAACAAAAAAAATCATCATCATCATCTTCCCTACATTGTCTTTTTATTCCATACTCTAGTGCAGGGATGACGAACCAATGGCACGCGTGCCATTGATGGCACGTTACACAATATTTTAGGCACACCACCGAATTTTTAACCATATTTTCATATATGCCTACGAGTAATTATTTTCAGAGATGAATAACAAAAGATTCGATTAGAAACCGTTCGGTAGAGGACTAGAGGAGTCCAGTTCAACATGCAATCTACTAAAAGTAACCTCTCATAACTATTTTACTATGCATATAAATTACTTATCATCTAATCAGCAAGAACAGAAGTTACACTAATATTACTTTAATTTGAATTACCTACACGTATATATTACGATATTGGTATTTTTTTTTCTTTTTCTAATAAAGACTAAGCAATATTATTGGACGGCACGTGCAAGGTCTCATTAATAGTCTCAATAAACATTGCTTTAGAAAAAATGGCACGTTGATCCAAAAAGGTTCGCCACCCCTGCTCTAGTGTTTCAAAATCTATAATTATATATATTTTATAAATTAAAATGAATTGGTAACAGTGCATCACTTGAGGACTGGTCGACCGATTTGATTGTTTTTTTTTCGTATGATAGAACATTTTTGGAAATCAACGCAAAAGTCGGAAATATGGATGGTTTTTTGTTTAAACCTCTTAGTAAAAAACTCTCGAGTGAAACTGGGGCGAGTCACTCGTAATTTTATAAGCGAACCTAAAGCCAGCAATGTACGCCACTCCGGCCATCCTCCGTTCCTCTGAGAGTGACGGCGACTTATTCAGTACTGTGAGTTCTGTGAGGAGGGACGTGTGGCACGGAGAGAGGAGGAACCGAAGACACCATGGGTCTGGAGAAGAGAACCATCAAGATTATCGTTATTATTGCTGTAGTCGTGCTGGTTATTGGTGAGTAGTTTATTGAAAAGTTTTTTTTGTAGTTTTGGGAAACTTTTGGTAGGAAAATCTTTGGTTTTTTTTCGGTCATGGGGCAGTGAGCTATGTAAAAAAGGGTTTATCGGCAAATCATTTATTTATTAAATAGCTGCTAATGTTTTACATTATTTTATATACTTACATTATACTTTTGAAATAAATTACTTAAATGGTAATCCGCTTACTCTGTCGATTATAATAGAAGTTTATTACAACCCACCAATAAATTCAATGTTAGTGAACAGCATATTAAATGGATTATAGTTTTGCCAAAACATTCATATTGTTTCTGACGTCACTATCAATATTAATTAAATACATTAAAATATACTCGTATAACATGTAAGTTGTTTATTTAATAGACAAAAAGTATTGAATAGTTTGTGAATAACAATTTCAGACGAGAAGATTTTCTTGTTTCAAAATTATTCGAGTGTGGTTTTAGCACAGAACAGATAAAACTGTTCTGTGGGTTTTAGTGTATCAACTACTTAATTACTACTATTGAACTAACAAATATTTAACTTCAAGATTTTAATTAAATGAGACAAACAACTTAAAAGAAAATATTAAGTTTTGTGTTCATTATGTTTTGAATTCCAATTAGGTTGCGTCATTTTGTTTTTCTGTTAAGCGTTTATCAGTATCCGAAACTCAACTGAAATCTGCTGCACGTCCGTAATCTCCAAAAAGAGGTGTACCAAAAGTAGATATTAGCTCAGCAGAGCTAGAGGTCAACCCTAGTCCTCATCCTCAGCAGTCACGCTCACAAAAGTTAGACGAGGCAGTAACTGGTCCCGTCGGGGCTGCGGGTTGTTCGCAAGAGATACCGCGGCCTCGACATGAAGGGCTAAGAAAGAACATGGGTGGTTTTTAGTCAGTAGA
The DNA here is from genome assembly GCA_949774965.1 of Diarsia brunnea. Lineage (NCBI taxonomy): Eukaryota > Metazoa > Arthropoda > Insecta > Lepidoptera > Noctuidae > Diarsia > Diarsia brunnea. The sequence goes on from OX459000.1 coordinate 20,738,539, forward strand.
AGTCTGACACTCCCTTTCGCTCTGCCCAAGAGCGGGAGGGGTTATTTGATGATTTCCCACACACCAAAAAAAAAAAAAGGCAGTAACTGGTAAACAGTGACTTCTTTCTTTATCGTGGGTTTACTTCCTCCCTGCCCTCCCTGGCCTCCTGGAGTCAGAGGTAACTGTCAGTCACTGATTGCAGGTCACTTACAACTTCGCCTCTGCCTTTTTTTGGAATTTGGGAAATCATCAAATGACTCCTCCCAATCTGGGCGGAGCGGAAGAGAGTCTAAGTTCTACTGGCTAAAAACCACCCATGTACCTTCCTAGCTCTTTGTGTCCGGGCCGCGGTATCTCTTTCGAACAACCCGCTGCCCCAAACAACCCGCAGCCCCGACTTTACCTTTGCCTGACACTCTATGGCTCTATGCGCCATGGAGTTTATGGAACACAGATGTAATTTTAATGTCACAATGTCGCATATATGCTATGACATACAATACAATATAGTATACAAAAAAAAGCTCATAGCTGGCAATACAGCTTGTAAGGTTTCCTGTAACGAGACATCAGGGCTTCAGGATAATGCAGTAATGGACACGCGAAGTTATAAACACGTTGGTAATGCTCATAGTTCAGGGCATAAGGCGCCGGTCCCACCGCCAGCGATTAGAGAGACGCAATTAAGTAAAGTTAGCAATTGAAAACGAGTTGGATTGCTGTTCTTCTTAGCCATTTCCCAACTATGTTGGGGTCCTCCTAGTCCCAATGTTATAAGATGCAGCTGAATACTAGAATTTTACATGGAGAGCTGTGCGTAATTATTTATCCCTTCTACAAAGCCTAGATTATACTGTCTTTTATACGATTCTAGGGCGTAGGACACGTTACTCATTACCTAGGCTGATTGTACTAAAAAGTAACTTGCTGCTTTAAATCTCAGAAACAAAACAGCAGAGAAAGGAACATACAATTTATTTTTAATAATGGGCGAAATGTGAGTATAATTAGAGGTATACCTCTTCTAAACCATTCAGTGAACTACAAGAGTGATGTTATGTTATGTGCTGGGAATCAAACTCGGATTGACAGGACACATTTTTTCTTGGTTAGAATAATGCACCTCGGTGTAGCATTAACCGTTCAGGTCATACCACTCCCTTCTGAACGTAGTCCATTAGATTGACATACATCCAGGCGTTTGCCCCCATTTCTAATACACGGGGGTCTTCTAGCCCCCTTAGAACCTTTTAATCTAGGTATAGTGTACAAAACATGGGGTATTCTGCATGTTGTATCTGCTGTCTTCGTTTATCGTTTTAGAAAAAAAAACTTTACAACAAAAAAATGTAGGTAACCAAAAAGGAAAAGTAAAACAACAATACAATATACTTGAGTGGCGTGCGATTGAAGAGTTTCTAGCAGTTTATTGCTATAGGCTGATGATAATGATATTACTAAACTAGAACATTTAAACATAACTGGCGAAATGTAGCTGCCCCTGTACCTCTGCCTAACTCTTTGAGGATTACTGGCGTGATTATTTATACTTTTTTTTTTTTTTTTTACATGGTAAATATCCCGTTTTCAGTATAAATAATAGTGCTAGTGACCATGTCAGTTTAAAATCTTATACAGGCGTGATGTTACGCGTTTTGAATAATATTAACTGTGTATTGTCATACACAGTTCCTATTGTCACAAAGGTAATATTTTTGTCCATAGAAAGGATAATTAGGGGAGGAAAGTTTGTATGGTAGTTCATCATTCGTAGCATACACAAGCACGCTGGTACTACAATATTGTGAAAAGCATCTAGTCTCCTTGAACCGTTCTTGAATCGATTTATCCCGTTGCCAGACTCTATGGCGCCGAAAGATAGTTCAAGCGGTATGGCGCCACAGGCATTATGGCGCCTTCTCTTGAACCTTTTGTGAATTTATAGCTACATTTATTACAGGATGATTCCAAATTACATTACGTGATTTCCTTTTAGGCTTTCGTGTTAGCATTTTCAGACCTTTGAGCCTCAGTTTCGGGCTGATAATATCACCGTAAGTCGGTAGTGTCTTAAATTAACTTATCAATTATATATTGTTAGCTACGCCTCAAACCTACACCCCTTTTTTTTGGGGGTTTTTTTTTGGCTCGGCAGGCAAACCTACACCATTGCGTTTCCAACCTATACCCCTCCGGCAAGCCTGGAGCATGTGATCAAGCCTATGTAAACCAATGCGCAGCGTGCCCAAGGGCTCATTCAGCTCATAGCTCATTCAGCTCATAGCTCATTCAGCTCATAGCTCATTCAGCTCATAGCTCATTCCCGAATACCCTTAATTAATAATTATTCCCTTTGATTCTGTTATTTGTTATTTTGTTAACTTCATTAGTTTTGTAACGTAAACTCAGTACTTTTGTGTTGTATTAGATTACTTTTGTGTTTTAATAGATAACTTTTGTATTGGAAAGTGATTTCACTTCAATTCCTAAAAATATGTATCGACTAAATGTTAAAATATTGATGATCAGGGGGTGTATATTTTATCTATAGCTCTTATCTATCCCGAAAACACTGTACAGAAGAGATTTTATTCGCCATCTTTTTCAGCAGCGGCAAGAGCCTTAATATATTGTCAAAAAAGTAACTTTTCGAAATGAGTAACTTCTACTACTATAATAAACCAGGAGGTATAGAAAATCTAACGAATCCGAAGCCACCAAGGTGAAAACATGGTGCTAACATATTTGAAGTGGCTTTAGCTTTTTAGATTCTTAGAAGGACTTCAGCTGCATCCTTCACCACTTTTACTCGCTTCTTCCTCCCCTCCTCCCTCTCCCTGGCTCAAAAACTGGCCACACCCCTGGGTCCTTGTACAGCTATACGTTAACAAAAGTGCAGCGACACAATTTTGTTAGCGTCAAGATGAAGGGACCAAGTCTTCAATGTCTGTCATACATATAGGGTGTAAAAGTACCCTTAACGCAAACTAAGAGCACTTGTTTTCCCCACCACTGTGATCACTTTTTTGTTATAGACCATACCGGGGAACCCTTTAGTTACGGAGATATTGGGGGTCAAAGTTCCAAATTTTTTACAGTTGTTTTTGTAAAAATACGAGTTTTTCAGGCTATAACTTTACTTAAATTACCTCCATGACCCGTTTACTATTCAAAGCATCCAATAGCATAATGTTTTAAGTGTGCTACATTGAGTTTTACCGTAAAATATGATTTTTGACCCAAAAAAAAAAGTCGTTTCCCAGCAAAAAATTATGCGTAGGGTAACTTAGTTTGATGTTCAGAATGCTTGGTTGACGGGTATGTGATAGGTTGATGTACAACCAGTGTATAAAAAAATAATACCATTAAATCTACATTTTCCTACCTTTACTATAATTTTAGCTACCTCATCAAATACATAATATTTTAACAAAATGCTTGGTCCCTTCATCTTGACGCTCTAACCACAATTTTCTATGTCATCGTAACGACCAAAGTACTAAGCAGAGGTTTTACTACATCCGATCGTATAATATAGTTTATAGCTTTACCATGTACACTGACGTCATTGCCCCACAGGCTAGCCTAGATACTTAATCAGTTACACTTAGCCGTTAGACCGGCAGGTATGTAGATTATGTTGTGAGTGATACGGAACCTGTCGGGGCTGCGGGTTGTTCGAAAGAGATACCGCGCCCTCAACACAAAGGGCTAAGAAGGAACATGGGTAGTTTTTAGTCAGTAGAAGTCTGACACTCTCTACCGCTCTGGGCAGAGCGGGAGGAGTCTTTTGATGATTTACCAACCTCCGCAAAAAAAAGAAGTGTTATGCAAAACGAAGCTTTATTTTGAACCGTTGCCTCACACTAGGATTTAGTTAACAAACATTTAAACTCACACAAACCAAACACCTTAACACCCAGACCCAAAACAACTATCTGTAGGCCATACACATATTTGTTTCGTGCGGGGATCGAACCCGTGACACGCGGCGCAGCAGTCCAATCGCTCAGTCACTGCGCCAACCGTGCCGTCAAAGTTACAAATCCCGACATGCAAAAATAACGCTGAGCAAAGTGGAGGCGATTTGGTTGCGTTAAACAGTCATATCCATAGAAATATGTCGCATCCTACAGTACTAGGCTATTGTGATTGTGTTATAATAGTTACGTGTAGTTAAATAGTAGTAACATTATATTAAATAGTGTACAGGTTACATCTGGAGTTATTTACTATACGGAATTTGTAGAAACTAAAACAAATTTCCGTGCGTTCAAACATTTTTGTCATACCTATTATTGGAATCAAACATAACAGCCCAGTAATACCCGTGACAATAATATCCGTGGTGCTAGGCAACTGGGCTTATCCCAGTTGTATACGTCCCTGTGTGACTATTGGTCTTGTTCTGTTCTGTCTCCTGCTGATATGGAGGGAAGTGGAACTCATCGAATAACCCCTCCCGCTCTTGGGCAGACCGAAAGGGAGTGTCAGATTTCTACTGACTAAAAACCACCCATGTTCCTTCTTAGCCCTTTATGTCGAGGCCGCGGTTTCTCTTGCGAACAACCCGCAGCCCTGATAATACGATACCCTTTGGTAAGACTGGTTGTCAGAATCCAGGTCACTAACTACCTGTCACAACTGCTAACAACAACACCGAACGCGCCGGCCAGTCGAGACCAACAACTTAACGTGCTTTCCGAGGCACGGAGGAAACTCGGTATGTAATGAGCGGTCACCCATCCACAGACCAACCAAGGCAAGCGCAGCTTAACCTAAAGTTCGACCCAGTAACGAGCTCCTCTTATATAACTCAACCTATTAATAAGTAATAGAAATACAAAACGTTATTAGATAGATAGTTATGAACACGTATTTAACTTTGAAGATGAGGTGTAGGTTGACACTGTAATTTTGAAATTCAAAAAAAACGTGATGAGGTATTTTATGAGTTCTTGTTTCTCAAAAGTGTTTCAAGAGAAGTTCGCTTTTATCCGACTTCCCAAAAAGGAGAAAAGGTTCTCAAATCGTCTGTTACCCACATTTTTTTTTGTATGTTTGTTTTCCGGATATCTCCGTCATTAATGAACCGATTTACTAATTATTTAAATTTTGGTTTCCCGAGTGGGACCACCCATTGTCACTAAGTCAGGATCTGATGATGGGATCCTTAGGAAAAGGTCTGATAATCATAATCTCATGTGGAAGCGCTGGTGATGGAAGGTACAACTTCTGAACGGCTAGGAGTTGAAAGTAAATTCCTTCAAAATTATACGTACTTAGGGACCGATAGTTGTATTCTTTGAGGTTGACCTCATGATAGAAGGAAAATATCATTAACCGACTTTAAAAAAGGAGGTTCTTAATTCGTCGGAATCTTTTCTTATGTATACAGGGTGTAAACGAACCCTTCACGCATCCGTCAACCAAGCATTCTGTACATCAAACTAAGTACCCCTACGCAAAAGTTTTTGCTGGGAAATGACTTTTTTTTTGGGGTCAAAAATCACATTTTAGAAAATTAAAATTACATTAAATTAATTTATTTGAATGCACCTGCATTAAAATTAAATAATACAGTGACTGCTCGTACCCTAATCAAACATTATTTATTTTCAGGAGCGATCGTTGGATTACTACTAGGCCTGCTGTTACCCCAGCGTTATGTCGGTAAGTCTTCCTAGTTAAATAAACCACGTAGAATGGGATATTGACTTCACATTTTACAGGTTGATATTAGCGACCCATTTCCCTGAAATGTCAGACTGTGTGGCCTTTGCACTATGGCATAGACCGGCAAATGAACCGCACCTCAATTGGGTAGCTGACATGATCAACCAATAATTTCAAAACACGACTTGTCTAAAAAAACACTATTTCTTTCGAAAACCCAAATTAATTTTTGTATTCAGGCGACCACCCAGATTGGGCAAATATTTTTATGCTGGCCAACGAAAACATTTTTGAAATTAGCCAAAAAATGTTTAGTCGTTGATATCCTATAGATTTAAGTTGCTTTGAAATCAATGTACTTGCGTTATTAACTGCCGCACTCAGAGAGCTTTAATGATTACTTAGGCCATTACTTAGTAAGCTGTCACTTAGTAAAAGTTTGACATACTTTTGTATGATAAAACTGTCAAAACCTTTACTAAGTAATGGCCTAAGTAATCATTAAAGCTCTCTGAGTGCGGCAGTAATATTATAAACGCGAAAGTTTGTGTGTGAGTGTGTATGTTTGTTACTCTATCACGCAAAAAGTACTGAACGGATTTGGATAAAATTTGGTACACAGATAGTTTATAACCTGAATTAACACATATCATAGTTTTCATCCCGAATTTATCTTCCCGTAGGATAATTTTCGAGTTGTTGCGGGCGAACCTGCTGGCAACGGCTAGTTAGATATAATTTTAAATGGTCACAATCACTACCAATCTATGTTCTATCGGTCCTCATACAGGTCCATTTATTTCGCCCTCATAAGGATACGGGAAAGTTCCCGAGGGTACCAGACTAACAAATAATGCACTGAAGTATTTGTTAGTTTAGTACCTATCCAATATCTGCAGCTAGTCCGCAATAATTATGACCGTGCCTTACCAACTAAGCTATCGTGAAGGCTGTTCTTTTCCCCGTCGGGGCTGCGGGTTGTTCGCAAGAGATACCGAGGCCTCGACATAAAGGGCTAAGAACGAACATGGATGGTTTTTAGTCAGTAGAAGTCTGACACTCCCTTTCGCTCTGCCCAAGAGCGGGAGGGGTTATTTGATGATTTACCACCCCCCAAAAAAAAGGCTGTTCTTTTCGACCTTTAAATCAATACCTTCTCTACAACAGAGCTGGAGGTGTGGCCCCGATCTGAGGAGTACACCTGGGATCAGCCGCTGATCCAAGTCAAGGGCGGTGACGCTGGCAGCTGGCACAGCTGGTACCGGCGCATCAATGACTTCCTCAGGAGTAAGTATTCCTCTTTACTTATTTATACTTTATGTACAATGAAGTGGTACATTGGCGAACCTAATGACACAAGGTCAGATCCTTTGTAGAGCATTACTGTTTTTGTCACTGATGAAAGGATCCCGGGAGGCAGGGTAGAATTAAAAATTTCGACCCAATAGTGTTGTCTCGATTTCTTGTTGTATTTGCGAGTATTTATTTTGTTTCCGTGAAATTATAATTATTCTTGCAGAAGACTGAACCGATTGTACTTACTTTTTTTATGGACAACTTGCACTTCCAAATGATTATGTGACTATAGAAGCTGCCACTATAGTATTCTAGTACTAGTTTTAAATTTAATTTTATGCTCAATCCACTAACCCGCACTGGACTTCACAAATGTAATACTGCTGCATGTAATGCTGAAATGTAAGTCTAGCATTACATTATCGGCTGATTACGCTATGCTTTTCCTCCACCAGTCTACGAGACAGCCATTCCAGAGGAGCCTCCCCGAGCACCATGTTCTGTCCACAACCACCGGGATCAGCATCAGCGCTCTGACCCCTGCGCCATGGCCATGCGGTTGTGGGCCCCCTGCACCGCTGACGAGTTCTACGGGTACCGGGACGGCAAGCCTTGCGTCTTCCTGAGGTTATCTCATGTGAGTATGAATTGGTATGCATGCTCTTCTTAAAAGCGTTGCGGTTTAAAACAAGATTAGAGATAAAAATTGAAAAGGTGCTTAGATGGTTTGATCTTGTGGAGAGGATGAGTGAAAAGCGACTTAGAAAAGGTATTTATAAGGTGGATGTGGTAACGCCGTGAGGGGATGCCCTAGTACATACACTGACCTTATTGGTGAGGTTCTTCAGAAAGGACTGGTGGACAGCTACTCGCAAACGGCGTGCGTCTAATATTGTATGAACGTGAATGACGCAACAGAAGTATGCGGGTAGCATTCTGTGCTGTATGCCTCCAACCTCATGAGAAAAAGGCGTGAGCTTACTCATGTATGTAGGTATGTACTCAAAGCCAAAGTGAGTTTAATTCTTTCTCTAACAATTTATTAGATTTATCAGGCTACAGGGAAAGATTAGAAGTAGGTTGGAGGTAGGTAGCGAATTGGGATTTTTTTTTCTGAGTACTCTCGTATCTAAATCGTTTGGAAATTGTTTGGGAGTCCAAACAATTTCCTGGTGTTCAATGCTGTAGAGGGGACGGCGTAACCAACTTCACTGACAAATCATACGACTGTATGTCAATTTAACTTATGCTTTATTTATTCAGATCCACTACTGGGTTCCGGAGCCCTACAACATGACGTCCCATCTCTCCATCCCATCTGACATGCCCATGCATATCCGGGAGGCCATGGTAAGTGACCCTTCCCTTTAATTTTGACTGTAAAAATCATCTGGGCTGTAGAAATCATCTGTAAAGTGCGTGTGCGTTTGGTTTATTTTTTCGCGTTGTTTAAATTTCGAAACTAATGAATTCTACGTAAAACTCGAACAAACATCATTTCCGCCCTCCATATTCAGCAACTGTGATGCAATGGCGTTAGCTGTCAGCTCAATACCTGAATCTTCCACTGAAATGATTATCGGCTCAAAACTTTTAGGCAATCCTGCTAACAACAAGGAGCCGACCCATTCGTCGCTGACCTTGAATCCCGTATTTTTCAATCGCTGACTTGTTTCTAACACTGAATTCACATAATGAAACATAGATTCAAAATTTTCTCGACGGATTGATATAAGGTTCCGAAGCATTCCGATGCGCCGAGTACAGCCACTATCACCAAATAGCGTTTGCAGCTTCTGCCACAGTCTCATTGCAGTTGGTTCTTTTTTTGAAAAAAAAAACGTTGCCCCACACTAGAAATTTCTCCTGTATCGTGGGTGCGTTCACAAACATTTAAAAAGTCACATACACAAATACCCAGACGCGGAACAACTATCTGTAGGTCATACAAATATTTGTTCCGTGCGGGGATCGAACCCGCGACACGCAGCGTAGCAGTCCATTGCTTCAGCCACTGCGCCAACCGTGCCGTCATTCACTCAACCGTGGTTCACTCTTGATTTGCACGAATAAACTGGGATCTATAGTTAAAACTATCCTGGCTTTTGCTTTTGCGTCGTTTGGATCGCCGGCAGTCGTGATGCAGCGTTGCATCCCTTCTATTATGAGGTAGTTCTCCACAGAAAATGCCCAATCTTTATAATTTTCTACGCCTTTTAGCTTTGCAATACTTGCAATAAGATTAGTCGACATTAGACGACATTACCTGAATATCTAGTTACATTTTACCATAAATGTAACTCGAAATCAAGTAATTACTGGTAGTTAGTAGATATAGTTATTTTTGCGTTTCAATTTTGAAGAGGGCCAGATGGGTGCCAAAAGAAGTTGTGTATTCAATTACATATCGTAGTACTAACTAAGTATAGTAGAAGAAGTCTTCCTTATAAACAAATAAACTCCACTTGTTTCAACTGGTCACTAAATCGCACCTATCACAAAATGTAACAAAACTTCATGTTTCCCAGCGTCACCGCCCCGCCCACCAATACGGCGACTTCGTGTGGGTATCCTGCGGTGGCGAGTTCGCGGCTGACAAGGAGAACATCGGGCCCATCCAGTACATCCCGGCGGAGTTCCCCCCTGGGTTCCCGATGAACAGGCTCCACACCGCCGACCGCATCCCCTACCAGATCAGAAACCAGCCCGATAAGGACCCAGGGCCGCTGATTGCTGTGCACTTTGAGAACCCACGACGTAATTCTTTTCTGTTCTTTAATTCTTTAGAAGTTCTTTATTTCGACTGACAGGATGGAATGCGGCTTATGTGGGGCGTTCGTACGCTTACAGCCTCAGGCCCATCTTAACATCCCGAAGTTGCAGGACTGTTCGAAAGAACCTACTGCAGCACCGGAACAAAAAGGGCTAAAATGTAACATGGGTGGGTTTTAGTCAGTACAAGTCTGACACTCAACAGACGACTTATCAACCAATGCGGAGGTGAGCGGAGAGGATATTATAATATATAGCGGAAATCACCCAATCACATTCATTTAAAACCACATCGTGGCTTTCGTATCTCCCGTCTCCCGTGATTGTGCGAATATTGCAGGGTATCCGTAGCATTCCTCTGTTCTCCGCTTTGTTTCTTTCTTAGGCTGCCTGTCTGTAGTATATTTATATAAGTCTGTAGCTTGATATGGTGTTGTCTAATTATTTTGTCTACTTATTACATAATATTCTCTCCAAAAAATAATTTTAGCTGTGTAAGTTAGATCCTCACAGCCTTATGTGTGACCTTGCTTCCACATCTTATAATATATATTAGATCCAGCCATTGATATAAAAACTAAAGATACGGTCGTCCGAACATTTGCTCGACGCGTTCGCCATACAGAGAATTGGTGTAGTCTGCTCGTTAACGTAACCTTGTATAAGCGGCGTGGCATTTTCGAGGTTTATAGAACATAAATAAAGCTTTTAATAAAATTTACGAACGCACCCGAAGAGAGCCGATCGTGGACTAGTTCACTTCGGCTTAGGAAAGACCTTATTGGGACCACGTTTGTGGCGTCATTTTAACATGCCGTCCGCCCAGTCCTTACGCAGTAATATATAAGTCAATGGATCCAGCTCAGCTTTACGGCCCATATACCGAGCCTCGGTTAAATATTCAGGCTTGGTCTGTTAAAACCCTGTAAACCTGACCTTTTTTGCAAAAACAATATTCATACCTACCTACCTTCATGTTAAAAGTATGTATTTACTTAAATCAGTGTTACTGTATTTCAGGTGGAGTGGTGATCAACGTAGAATGCCGCATCTGGACCCGCGACATTTTCTACGACCCCAGAAGCCGCTACGGACGTGCTCGTTTTGAGTTGTTTGTCGAGTGAGATGGCAACACTGTTAAGTCATAGAGTAAACATTTTTTTTAAACTAACTCTGTTTTTTTTTGTCACAAGAAAGAACAGGTGGTTTTGTTTGTGAGGAAATCTTCTTCAAAGCACGAATTGTTTTAAGAACATTTATTAAATTGTCTAAAATACCTACCAAAGAAATTGACACTATCAAATCATCAATTCTCCAATCTGTAATAAACTCTTGTTCAACTGGGCCCTCCTAGCTACGTCATAAATAATGTGAATGATATTCTCATTATTCTTCTATTTTCAGATTGTCAGTTACTTACATAGTGTATAAAATAGCAATAACTACCTACAACGTTGTAATTCATTAAAATAAAATTAATTAAATTTAAGAATTAATACTGCTTTTTGTAAGAAAATGATGAATGTTAGTTTTTAAAATACTTTTCATGTCTAAATTGATACAAAATAAATTAATCTCAAATACTTTTATTAAAGTTATAGATGAACAAAATAGTGATTAAGTTTTGAAAAAGATCAATTATTTAGAATAAAATAATCTTAGGTAGCTACTTGATTACTTATTTTACATGTTTATACCTAATAGATGTTGTCTTCAGCTTACTTTAGATATTATATTTACTGCATATTATATACTTGGATGTTGTAATTGTAATCGTTTCTTAAAAATATATAATTATGTCTACTTGAAGCAGCTAATTACTGAAATTATTAAATTGTTATCACATTAGGTATTCCTGAAAAATAAAATTCAGTTTATACATTTATATACCTCCTGTTAATAATTGCCAAATGTTTATTATACTTACTTACCTGAATGTACCTGAACTAAAAAAACTTTCCTCTACCAAACATTCCTTTAAAATCAAATATAGCACGAGTTATAGGCATCGTTACCTACTTATTAAATAATATGAATGATCTCTGTTGTCTACGATAAACTTAATTATTATTATGATAAGATTTGTAAATAAATAATTTATTAGTTGTGTTAAGTTTAAGTTACGGCCTACTTTCGTGTATGTGTCATCTTGTGAATAAAAACAATAAAATATAGGTACCTATGCTTTTTATTGGTATTACCACGAGGCTCCACGGCCACTCACGGGAAAGTTTGAACTGTTGTAGGAGTAGGTATTAACTATTTTTGGGAATGAGAATTAATTGTATCGAAAATTATACGAATTTACTGCATAGTAGGACAAGTAGAACAAACAGAATCGTATAAAAGCAAAACCAGCAATATCCACATAATTTTGAAATTGACATTTCGATGGCGCGATAAATGTAGCAATATCTTCAACACGTTTCGTAATTCATAATACTCCTAAGACAGCAATATCCCGTAGTAAAACAGCTACAAAAAATACGGTTTGTTGCAAACACAGCAAGATCCATGTTTGACAAGTGCATAGGCAGCAATATCCTAATCAGCCAATCAGAGCGCATCAAGCGGCACGGTTTTAATATGGCGTCGATTGTTGTGAACGCGAAACCTCGCTCCGTAAATTCTCGAAATTTTTAAATAGTTTTTAAGTTTTGTCGGAAAAAAGTGGTATATCGTAATTATGGATTGTTCCCCTGTACCTGTTGATAATAGTTCGGCTAGAAAACGTATAGCTCAACCCGAAAAGTGGAGGAGAAATTTGGCCAAAGTAACAAGGTTTGTATGTACCTACTGTTAGTTAATGTGATCAAATAAATTATCTTGGTCCTTGTGGTTTGATCTTGTTAGCATTTTTTTTATATCTATTTAATATTCAATAACTACAGTGTTACTTAAATATTAGTTTATTATTTTTTATATCTATCTAATATTTAGTTTTTTTTGCAAACACAGCAAAATCCTTTGAAGTGAAATTCAAATACAGCAAGATCCAAATGTCAAGTACAAAAACAGCAAAATCCATTTAAGTTTTGTATTTTTATTAAATATTATCCAGATAAAGATTGATTAAATACCTTCAATATATACCCAGTAATGTATTTAATTATATTAAACAGAGTTTCGATCCAATTCAGCTTTATTTTGCACTATACAACAATTTTTTGTTTTGCCATGATTTGTTGCAAATGGATATTGCTGTTTTTGCTTTTATACGATTCTGCATTAGATAATTATAAAAAATTGGCCAAGCGCAAGTCGGACTTGCACATGAAGGGTTCCGTATCATCGTAGTATGTAACCCCCCTTTTAATTAGTATATATTTCTTGTTATAGTGGTGTGACTGTCTGTCTGTCATATAGTAGGTATATGACAGACAGTCACACCACTATAACATACACACATAATTAATCTTAGTCGTGATTCTTGTTTCAAGATCTCGATCACCACGAGGTATCGTGCCACTTACAAAAGACATTTAAGTTTCTATTTTATGACTTGACAGCTTGACACTTTATGTAAAGCAAAATAAATCCTTTATTTAATGGGAAAGGGACGAGACACAAGTGGCGGCTCACAAGCGAAATGATTTCGAAGCGCAATTCACAAGAGCAAAGCCACATCTGTTTGCAATAAAGCCCGGTCACTACTAAAGGGACCCTTAAAACAATTGAGGAGTTTAGACAAAAACAGCAATAAAACAACCCTGTGAAAGTGTGGGGCGCAAGCCGTAAGTGGTGTTTTGGAGATTCTAGAGATGACGGTCGACGGACGGACAGTTGGTTTAGAATCGCTGAAGAAGTCAGACGGTGTGAGGCTGGTTGAACTAAGTCAGGGTTGCGTAAAGTACTAGGACGTCCTAGATTAAGCTCGTGAAGTTAGGGTAGTTTCTTGGTACCAAGACGCATATTTCAGTGGAGTGTCATATCAATATGAGAGCGATTAATATAAGATAAATATAAGTACTTAATAGTAGTAAGTGTAATTAAAGCCAGTGACGAGACGTGTGAGGAGAAAGCTGAGACGGAGGCGAAACTGGTAATATGTACAGTATTTTGTAAGTCAGTTACAGACCAATCTATTTCAATGTGGAAATGTTTACAATCTACTCATAACTCATAGTAGCAGTTTGGCGGTAACGCAGAGAAGCTGTTTATATAATTTATTTCAGCATGATGGAGCAACTGCTTATATCATCACCATGTACCAGGTACCTATATTATTGTCTCATGTGTGTGTTATGAGTCCATCTCCTAATCCCTACCTTGGCAGATATCAGTCATAAGCGTTTGCTCAGGGAACGGAGACAGCCAGCCGCTACTCTTTACCGATTTTAATGAAATTTCGTTAGGTCCAATCGAGAAGCGTACCTATTCTTTCATAATAGTACATTATGGTACAAGTGTGTAATGTTGGTGATTACCGCTGAGGCACTATTAAGACCCGAGCCGTCAGGTGAGGGTCCCAAGAGAGCCGAGGACGGTAATCATCAATACACAGTACACACGTGTATCATACGACGTTTTTCAACCCACTTGTGAAGTAAATAATACTAAACAATCATTTTCAACAGTTATAACGAGTTCTGATTTTTTTTTACGATGACGGGAAAATTTTTTCATCAGTTATCCTATGCGCGCGCATGTAACAATGGCGATCGGCCATAGACTAAAAGAATGAGGCGTCTTTATTTTTGACTTTTCGCCGATAGCGTTTTAGCCACGTACTCTTACAAAATGGGGTATTCAAAATTTCTTTATTACAGAGAAAACAAAAGTTACATTATTTGAGTGAAAGTTTTATACAGGATGTAAATCAACCCATCACACAACCGTCAACCAAGCATTCTGTACATTAAACTATTCACATTTTACGGTAAAACTCAAAGTAGCACTCTTGAAACATTGTGCTAGTGGATGTTTTGAATAGTAAATGGGTCATGGAGCTAATTTAAGTAAAGTTATAACCTGAAAAACTAGTATTTACAAAAACAGCTGTGAACAATTTGAAACTTTGACCCCCAATATCTCCGTAACTAGGGGTTCTCAGGTATGGTCTAGAACAAATAAATGATCGCAGTGGTGGGAATAACAAGTGCCCTTCGTTTGCGTTAAGGGTACTTTTACACCCTATATATTGAAAACGTACAAGTTGAAATTATCTATTTAAGTTCAAAGTTGCATGGAATGAGCAGGCAATAGGTACATTAATTTATTTGTACCATGGAACACGATCTTTTTTGTATCGAAACTTTTTTAAGAACAAAGCAACTCAACCAATAAAATTAAAAAAAAACCTTTAACTCACTAGTGAATAATAGCAATGAAAAAGTCACAGTTTGATTACAGGTGTCATTATGTGCGTAACTGCGGTAAAATTATAACCATTTTATTTTTATTTATTTATCTATCAACTTACATCTATCACTACAGGGCAACAGGCAGGGCAGGGTTTTATGTGCAAGTGTGTTTAAAAATAAGTTTTTTTCAGATCGGCTCTTATATGACGGAGTTATGAAAAACATATAAGGGGGCGTCCATTAATTACGTAAGGCATTTTTGAGAATTTTCCGACCCCCCCTCCCCCCTTGGTAAGATTTCGTAAGATTTTCCTCAACTCCCTCCCCCCTCTCTCAATCTCACGTGAGATTCTTCAAAATTTATGTTTTGGTTGTAAACGTGTTGGATTATAGAGAGAAAAAAAAAAACAACTTGTTTTATTACTTATATTGAAGATTAGCAAAGACTAGTATTTGTGTGAAAGATTTTATATTACCGTAATTTAAAATCTTTCTTTTCGCTACTTTGTTGCTCTGCGGGGTTCAGTCGAATACGACGAACACTATTGTGTCAGATTTGGCCATATTTTATTCTCGAAATAATTTTTCACGCAATTTTACATTGGTTTCTGCTAGAAAAAATTTAAATTACGTGATATTTGCTAAGACCCCCCCTCGCCCCTAAGTGAGATTTGGAAAGATTTCGCTTGACCCCCTCCCCCCCTAGAACAACTCACGTAATTAATGGACGCCCCCTAAGTACCTACAATAAAAAAATAAAGGTTAAAAGTCATTCATCATCATCAGCCTATAATGTTCCCACTGCAAGGACTCAGGCTTCCTCTATAGGAAAAGGATGGGCTATAATCCACCACGCGGGCCCAGTGCGGGTTGGTAGATGTCACATGTCTTCGATTTTTTTGGTTCTAAGACATGCCGGTTTCCTCACAATGATTTCCTTCACCGTTTTGAGAGCAGCGGTGATGAAATAAATTATACAAAGTAGCATTACTTTACCGAGGTTTGAACCCACGACTTACTGTTTGTAAGTCGGGGCCGCCACCACTGGACCACCGCTGGGCTCAGGGGCGGATCTTGAATTTGTGGGGCCCTGGGCTAATACTGCTTAGGGGCCCTACCTAATTACTCAACTAATTACCATTTTGACAAGAAACTGTTTTCTGTAGTGATATTGGTAGGTATATGTAATGTAATATATTATTATTAAATGTAATATATTATATTATTTTCATCACTTGTATTTTTTCCTGGTTTTGCGATTTTTTTGCTTTCTTCGGTTAGATTCTCTTCGCATAAAATACCTTCCTGTACGTTTTTTAATGGATTTATAGCTATTTCATTCGCGTTTATATGTTCTGATTTAAAAAAAGTTTCAATTTTAGCGCATTAATTTCTTTCTTTTTCTCGACCAAACTGTAATTTTCTTTTTTCAGCTCCACTTTTGTATTTTCTAGCAGACATATTGTATATGTTACGGCGGGAAAACCACTTGAGGAATGCTGCTCCTAAACATCAATGGCCTCCGCCATATTGTCTTCGCCTTAGATTCCTCTTCGTGGTAGATGGGTATATGGGTAGTTGAAATCACACACAATACTTGACTCAAACACCAAACGTTTATTTACAATAGTCCATTTACAGGCACATACAAACTTTTCAGGGGTTGAGACCCATTCACATGAATCATTGTTACTATGGAGAAGAATGGGTTGAAGAAACTCCATTTAAATCATGTTACAATTCTCGTTTGCACTAATTAATGTTAATCACATCAAAAACCACTTTCATTTACATTATTTGCTAAACGCGAGATAATGTGCATCTTTCGTCACACGCGTGTCTACTTGTCTAGTCCGTCTAGCGGAAGTACCACGTACTCAGTATTGTTATTAATTACTTTTAATCAGTTAAAACTAATAAACAATACTAAAATAGTTCACAATTGATTGTAATAATTATTTAACAATAAAACAATACCAATATTAATGCGAAGGTGTTATTAAGTTAATGTCTAATTAATAGGTTCATTACTTTTTACAACAGAATGTTACTTACGCCATTTCCGGCTAATTAAAGGATTTAATACAAAGAACAGGTTTTCTACTAATAAATTGCTCTACAAAATAATCTTATGACTTTTTAGTTTATAATTACATAAAGAAACTGATTTAGTCGTGGTTTCAGATTATAAATTGAGTTATTGATCATTAAAATCGTATTCGCCGCCATCTTCACAACAATGTGCAATGACGTCTCTTATACAGCCTAATTTCAAGTGAGCAATCATTAAAATCCCAATATTCATAATCAATTAGCTTCTCTTAATTTTAACTATAGTTCTAGTTAAAGACCTCTGTTTAATAAATCATTATTCGAGCCATCGACCATTCAATTACAAACCATCTCTGTAGTAGTTAACACAAAAGCTAACAGATGGCACTGTCGCTCATGTCTTTCAATATCGATCCCGTAATAATTACTGTACAAATATCTCAGAGATGGCAGGTTCATTGCAGATTGCAGGTTGATTATAAAAAACTAAGCTAAGCTGTTATTATAAGCTGGTTATTAATTAGATTGCCTAATGATCCCAGCGGATACACTCTCGCGGCGACACGGCCATTCTGATCGGCGGTGCGCGCTCTGCACTTGCCGTTGCCGTCCGCTCGTCCGTCCGTTGTCCTAAGTGTAGTCTCGTGGTTGTTGTCTGAAATAGTGGAGATAAATTTTGTCGGCAGATTATTGTTGCTTTTATTATCCTACAATGTTTATTCAATTGTAGGATTTAGTAACATTCATTCATTGGTTTATTCAACATAGAAACCTTGTAATAGATCTGACATTCAATGCATTTTTGTATCACCTTGCTAGACACACATGCACAGTTACAGACATTTATAGCTGTTTGGAATTTTTATTCAAGTTATTAGATGCTAAGCTGTTAGCTTAATAAAACAATTGTTGCCTGAATGATTCAATTACATTAATTGAATTGAGTTTATTGATATTGTTTGATCAACTTCTAGCTCACAAGAATTTTGTTGGCAAAATTATTCAACAGCATTAATTGAATTCATTGATAGTTTGATCAGCTACTAGCTGAATAGAACATTGTTTGATTAGCTACTAGCTAAATAGAATATTGTTGGAAAAATTATTCAACAACATTACTTTAATTTATTGATATTGTTTGATCAGCTACTAGTTGAATAAAATATTGTTTGATTAGCTACTAGCTAAATAGAATATTGTTTGATTAGCTACTAGCTAAATAGAATATTGTTGGCAACATTATTCAACAACATTAATTGAATTTATTGATGTTGTTTGATCAGCTACTAGCTGAATAGAATATTGTTTGATAAGCTACTAGCTAAATAGAACATTGTTGGCAAAATTATCAACGACATTAGTTGAATTTATTGATATTGTTTGATCAGCTACTAGTTGAATAAAATATTGTTTGATTAGCTACTAGCTAAATAGAATATTTTTGTCAAAATTATCGAACATCATTGATTTTATTGATTTCATTGATATTGTTTGATAAGCTGTTTGCTTTTTCAGCAAACAGATAATATTGTTGCTTACTATGACTTGACTTTGCAACCTTGTATAATAGGTCTACTGTCTACTAGATTTGTTTTAAATAAAATTATTGATAGCTTTAGACATTGTGATTTGTATTTGGTAAATGTAGTGTGAGTAGTATGTTTTTATTTGTTCATTCTCACGGGAAGGTAATGCTCTGTGATAGACACAAAGTCTTGGATTTGACAGGATAAAAGGATAGGATCAGGAACACCGCTCTGTGATAGACACAAAGTCTTTGATTTGACAGGATTAAAGGATAAGGAGTTTAGGACCATTGCTCCGTGACAGGCACGAAGTCTTTGATTTGACAGGATATAAGGAACCAGGCTCTGGGCGTTTAATACGCCGTGGACCCAGCAGGATAACATGAGAGTATTATTTTATCAGTTCCCTCCACGGCTGCTGATAGATCATTTGTTGTGTTGGTTCATTACCAGTCACCTCCACGGCTTCTGATAGATCATTTGTTGTGTGGGTTCATTATCAAGTGCCTACACGGCTGTTGATAGATAATTTGTTGTGTTGGTTCTTTACCAGTTGCCTCCACGGCTGCTGATAGATTATTTGTGTGATTAATTGTGAGTATTACTTATTGCGCTAGTTGTTTCCTCCACGGATACCATTAGCTTTTTGTGAGTATTATTATTTTATACTTCATTAGTTACTGTTAGTACTAATACTTAGTTTTTGTTAATAGTTGTTGCTTACAACTGGCAGGATTGCAAAAACATTAAAATAATGAAAATGGAATACCTGATACTCATCACACATGAGCATCATGTAGGTAGGTAGGTTGATTGGCGATTGTATTGAGCCTTTTAATGCAACACTGTTTGATATCAGTGGTGAAGTGTTTGAAGTAGTTTGAAAACTTCTCACCTTTTATGTTAACTTATGGTGTGTAAACACTGAAACAGTCATTCTGGGTTGGCTGTCCTCATGCTGTTTCTCATTTGTTAGCTTCATAGCCGGCGACACGGTCATTTGTTCACCAGGCTGTAGTACTTGATGTTGTTTATATTTGTAGTGAATTTGCTCTACTATCATTTCCTCTTTTATAAGATAATTGCCTCGAATCTGGAATGTAAAAGTCATGCAGGTAAATAATAGAACAAGAAAAGATGTTATGTAAACATCACACCTGCTATCCCAGAAGGGTTAGGCAGAAGTGTACATCATCACTTTGCCAGTAATGCTTAAGGCTCTTGTTAAAGGGCAAGACTGTTTGCCATTAATATTATTGTCTGGACTGCTACTGAGAAATTCCTGATGGAGAAACTCAACAACATTGTTAGACTCGGGAATTGAATCCAGGCCCACACGCTTTAATTGTATGGTGCATTACTACTAGGCGCTCAAAGTAGTCTGACTAAATGTTTAAATTAGTAATGAAAATTTGGTAATCAATTGTTTTTAAATAGTTATCATACTTAGATGGTAATTAAACTAAGATGGGAAAGTTAATCTGATTAAAACTACTTTAAAAACACTATTGGTTGTGTTACTGTACTAGTGAAACATTCACAATTTAACTTCTTTAAAGCTTTGCTTTCTGTTGAATTATCGCACTGAATTTCATTGTCACAATTTGTTGAACAACGTTGATGTTTCGTTAATTGTTTTGTTATAAAACACACATAAGTACCAGTTACATAACAAAGCATTACTAATGTAAAACATGTGCACCCTGGCATTGAATCCAACTCGTATGCTATAATGGGAAATAGTATGATGTTATCATTGCGTTTTCCCATTAAAATAATGTTTATTGTGGATCAATTGTTTATCTATTTATTTATTTTTTTAAAACTTTAAGCTAATCAATTAGAGATGTAGTAAGGTCAGATGTAGATTCGATTGATAGATATTGAATAAATAAATAATTATTGTAATATTTATCATGACATATTGTTTCATTACAATACAAAGATTCACATCTGCCGGGTGTCCAGTGACAGACAACTTTGTTTGTTTTTAATGAATCTTGAAACATGTTATCCAATACAAATGTTTACAAGTTTGTATAAAGTATTTAATTGTAATTCCTCACTTGAATGTCAATTAGGAGGGATTTCTAATAAGAATTATTTCTATTAAATGTTTTATTCTGAATGACATTTCAAAACACAACAAGATTTAATACTAGTTAATACTTGGTTAATTAATTAATGTGTGAATGCAAGTAACTAACTATCATTTGATTCATGAGTTCAGTTTGAGACACATTAAGTACTGATTTATATTTTAATCATAACTTTGAACGGGTAATAACCTTATCACTCCTTAAGTGATTAAAGATGTCTTAATATTTTAATCCCACGGGTGTCAATTTAAGGTGGCATTAACCTAGCCAGTGTGTAATGTGATAAGTTAAAATATTGTTAACTGCACTACAGTTACTAAAATGAATAAAATAAAATACTTCCCGGGTTTGATGTTTCATCCCGTAGGTTCATTTTTATTGATATGCTTTCCAAGTGTTCATGTTTCTTTTATTTTGCTGCTTCGGTCATTCTGTGCTGTACTGTATGTTTGTCATTTTGATTGGACTATGAAGTTTTCTGGCACATAAAACTTCATTGTTTGTTTTCCCATGTAAAAAGTATTTTCATGTGAACTTATTGTCTTACTGGGTCTTGTGTGTTCAAGTTGAAATAAGCCATAATTATCATGTTGGTATCTGTCAACCACTAGGATGAAAATACAGCCAAATTTTAGACGATCAGTCTTCAGTTCAATATTTTCCTGTATGTCATCATTTGGATGTTCCGGCGCATATTCATGAGCAAAGCGCAGATAAAATCCCTTTCTTCTGATGTTACGGCGGGAAAACCACTTGAGGAATGCTGCTCCTAAACATCAATGGCCTCCGCCATATTGTCTTCGCCTTAGATTCCTCTTCGTGGTAGATGGGTATATGGGTAGTTGAAATCACACACAATACTTGACTCAAACACCAAACGTTTATTTACAATAGTCCATTTACAGGCACATACAAACTTTTCAGGGGTTGAGACCCATTCACATGAATCATTGTTACTATGGAGAAGAATGGGTTGAAGAAACTCCATTTAAATCATGTTACAATTCTCGTTTGCACTAATTAATGTTAATCACATCAAAAACCACTTTCATTTACATTATTTGCTAAACGCGAGATAATGTGCATCTTTCGTCACACGCGTGTCTACTTGTCTAGTCCGTCTAGCGGAAGTACCACGTACTCAGTATTGTTATTAATTACTTTTAATCAGTTAAAACTAATAAACAATACTAAAATAGTTCACAATTGATTGTAATAATTATTTAACAATAAAACAATACCAATATTAATGCGAAGGTGTTATTAAGTTAATGTCTAATTAATAGGTTCATTACTTTTTACAACAGAATGTTACTTACGCCATTTCCGGCTAATTAAAGGATTTAATACAAAGAACAGGTTTTCTACTAATAAATTGCTCTACAAAATAATCTTATGACTTTTTAGTTTATAATTACATAAAGAAACTGATTTAGTCGTGGTTTCAGATTATAAATTGAGTTATTGATCATTAAAATCGTATTCGCCGCCATCTTCACAACAATGTGCAATGACGTCTCTTATACAGCCTAATTTCAAGTGAGCAATCATTAAAATCCCAATATTCATAATCAATTAGCTTCTCTTAATTTTAACTATAGTTCTAGTTAAAGACCTCTGTTTAATAAATCATTATTCGAGCCATCGACCATTCAATTACAAACCATCTCTGTAGTAGTTAACACAAAAGCTAACAGATGGCACTGTCGCTCATGTCTTTCAATATCGATCCCGTAATAATTACTGTACAAATATCTCAGAGATGGCAGGTTCATTGCAGATTGCAGGTTGATTATAAAAAACTAAGCTAAGCTGTTATTATAAGCTGGTTATTAATTAGATTGCCTAATGATCCCAGCGGATACACTCTCGCGGCGACATATATAATAAGATTCTTTTCTGAAAATAAACAAAGAACTGGATAGAACTTTTAATTATAATACCAACTTTGTAATGAGTGTAGCAATTCACAAATTATCATTAAATATCGAACGAGTTCGATTCATTTAGTTTTGAAAACTGAAATAAAAATAAAAAAGTAATGTTTTATAATTCTTTTTACTTACCTACTGCCTATTAAAAGCAGGAAGTCTAGTTGTGCTGAATACTTTCAATTTTAGTAAATTAAAAGAAAGGTCCGGTCCTTATAACTTTTAAGTTATCTACCACTTAGTAAACTAAACACACGCACTAAACACATTAATTCTAACAATAACAAAGTCAATTCGTTAATATAGTCGACGATAGCAGAAGTGCGGAAAAATAACAAAATTGCGTCGGGCGAAAAGCGGAGGGAAGTCTCCAGTAATAGACAATACACGGAATACACCGACCGAAAACAAGCGACAAGGAATTCCCCGTTCCGTTTGATAGATGCGCACACGGGTTGATTGTTGCCAACCTTATATGATCGGATTTTTTATAATTCTAGATAATTTTTATTATTGACAATATCGTCTATTGGTTTCAGTTCGGTTGGGGGCCCTCTGTATTCGCGGGGCCCTGGGCTGCAGCCCAAAAAGCCTTTAAGTAGATCCGCCCCTGGCTGGGCTGCTCGAAAGTCATTCAATAACTCTGAGAGTGAGCAGGGGGAGACAGATAAAACAAGGCATAACTTCAGTAAAGAAAGAGTCGCCATCTATATTATTTCCCTCAAAAACTATTAGTTCCCTTGGTTTCATAATATTATCGATAGATGTGTTTACGATCACAACTTTAAAATGCAAGAACGAAAATTTTATTAAACTGCAAAATAAGATAAAAAACAATTTTGGTGGCTACTCTGTATAACCTTAAAACAATTTAGGTGATATTGTGAACAATAATTGTTCATTATATTAACAGTATTATTCTGAATTGTCAGAACAGAAACTACTTAGCAACCAAAACACAATAGGTAGTTATTTTTGTAAAATTGCCCAACTTGTTCGTGTTGTTAGCCAACGCAACAAAACTAATGCAATGTTACCAGATTGAATGTTTATTTTGGAAATGGTATAATTTTATTTTATGGAACAACGGCCAGTTATATTTTTATTATTATCAAAACTGTCCAATTAGCAAAAATACTAATCAATGAAACTGATGAATTATTTATAAACTAACAAGTGAGAAAAACCAGCAATACGCGGGCTTGTTGACAGCTAACCTAACAGCTGCAAAATGTTTTTGGTTACCATGTGTCGTCTTACGAGTCATTAGTCGTTTAAAAACAGACCAAGTGGTATAAGCATCTATTTATTGTGCAAATAAATATAATATAACAAGTTGACCAAATACAGCGAATATAACTCTGCTTGGCTTTTTAACTGCTGTGAATAATAAAATAAATCCTATAATTAAAATTCAACTGTTATACTGTCGTTTTGTAAGTTATGTTACGACTAATATTAATACTGTTTTCCTGTGTCCTCCCACGGCTGGGAAAAGGCCTCTCCTCATTACTGCCAGGGGTGGTCCTAACCTACGATTGGGGGGGGAGGGGGTGTCACACAGGGTCGTACCCAAGAATTTTATTGGAAGGGGTAATCCTAATCAAAAGAGATACTTCTGATGTGTGATTAAGCGATGAATTAACCAGTATTAGGAACAATTTTTGAAAATAGAAAGTTTATCTAAAACGTGAAAATAAAAAATTTTAACAGCCTATTCGAAAAAATTGCAAGTAAGGAAGGAAGGAATTAATATGAACTGAGAGGGTTGTATTGGTAATTTGAATCATTATTACTCAGTAAAGTCACTTTTGTTACGGTCGCGAATCCTATTTTAAAGTCCATTTCACGAAAGAAGTCCCGCGGACAATTGTGGAACTAAATTTAACAGATCGGCTATGTTGTCGTTGGTCGATGTTATCAAGGTGCGTTTGTTGTGGTAGATATTTTGTGAGTTTATTATTGGATTAGTGCGTTATAAGGTTTATTTACGATGCCAAAAGTTGTGAAACAACATTATGTCGCGCGACATACAGCGCTGCGTCTGCGGGACTTCTTTCGTGAAATGGACTTTATTTAACACTAGCTGTTCCCGGCATGCGTTGCAATGCCCTTTTTCCTACCTACTACCTGCCTGTGTACCAACTACCTACCTACCTACTACCTCCTACCCTACCTACCTACTACCCTACCTACCTACTACCCTAACTACCTACTACCCTACCTACCTACTACCCTACCTACCTACTACCCTACCGACCTACTACCCTACCTACCTACTACCCTACCTACCTACTACCCTATCTACCTACTACCCTATCTACCTAGTCCCCTACCTACCTACTACCCGACCTACCTACTACCCGACCTACCTACTACCCTACCTACTTACTACCCTACCTACTACTCTACCGACTACCCTACCTACTCTACTATCCTACTTACTACCCTACCAACTACCCTGCCAACCTACCTACCACTTTCTCACCTTTTAAACCTTCCCTGGACTTCCACGAAAAATTCAACACTATAATTAGCCAAATCGGTCTACAACTACCTACCACCTACCTATTACCTACCTACCTACATACTACTAATTTCTCACCTTCTCTGGACTGCCACAAATGTTTCAAAACCAAAATTAGACAAATCGGTCTAGCCGTTCTCTAGTTTTAGCGCGACTAACTAACAGCAATTAATTTTTATATTATACGCAAACACCATTTGAAAAATCGTTTTTCTATTGGGAAAGAAACAGTAATTATTTGTGATTATTGTGATAATGTCGTATGGTCTGTTTGAAGTTGTCATTCGTTGACTGAACAACTGAACGTCACTCAATTGTTTTGCCTTCCCGGAACCTCTCCACTAACACTTGAACTTTATGGGTACGGTATTAAAGCTCAAATTGATTTTACGTTTTAGTTAGAAAACGTTTGTATGGGAAAAAGAAAAGGGCTGTTTTTAGGGCTTTTCCGGCCATTATTCGAATTTTTCTCGCCGTAAGAACCATCCTTGAACTTCAACGAACATTTAAAAATAAAAATCAGCCAAATCGGTCAAGCCGTTTTCATGCCAAGTCGTGACAACGGAAAACGGGTTTCATTTTTATATATATAGATATATAGATACAACCTGACACTGACCGTCAAATTGCAAAAATCGTAAGAAAATTCGAATTAACGGTTTAACGGTTGTCACAAATTAGTAGGATCTGGAAAACTTTTACTGGTAACACAGCTCAGCTGTCTACAACTGACAACCCGTATCCGTGGACGTTTCTTTCTCCAACCGGACTAACGTCGTATCACTTATTGCACCGCATTTATAATTGTGTGATAGTTCGTGAACAGTTATCTAAAACATTGCGTCGCAATACATCCAAAATGTCTCGATTCAGGTTTTGTTTGTTGTTAGCAGTAATATGCAGTTGCTCGCAGTACGGTGAGTGATATTCAGTGAAACTATATAAGTTGCAATAGGTTCTTTGTTGCTTTTTATCGTTATGTCGTCCCGAGTGTACAGCTCGAGCGCTTTGTTGTCGTGATTGAGCGTTATTTGCGCAATTAGCGACAAAAAAAAGTGCTAGAACTTGCGCTAACATGGTTCCGTGGGATTCTAGAAAAATGTACCCACAAATATGTAATGTCGAGACGATTATCTAGCTCTATGTTTATTTAATACATTTAAAGTATTGCTATAATTATGTTATCATGATACAGTCAATAGACATTTTGAATCATTATCCATTTTCGGTTATCTCTCATCAATATATCGCATGTATTTCGTATCCATTACCTAAACGAAGGACAATATGAATGATGAATATTCAATATTTAGAATAACATTGATGTGAATGAAGTGACCTTTGCAGGAAAACTAACAATGAAATACTTTCAAAAATGTCTCACACTAGAAACAATGCATATTTTTTTAAAGTTTTTGGAACAATAAGTTCGAGTTGATATGACCTACATCTGTCTGCACAATTTACTTGAAGGTTGCATTCAGAACAAATAAAAAAAACAAAAAACAAGTGTTATATTCTTTAGGTCATTTCAAAATCATAACTTTGCCAGCACCTTGAAGGTTATGCAAAAAAGTTAATACTCTTTCAATAACAAGCTAATTTATGATAAAAAAAAAATGGCAGTGTTTTCAATATTTTGTCCAATTTTATATAGGGAGAAGATGTGATTGACTGGGTAATGTAAGTGATATCCTCAGAAACTTTTGACTGAATGTTTAGAAAAGCAAAGGGTCCTCTCAGGGTGCTAAACTATCAAACAGATATCACTTGATTATATAAAAACTATCATCATCATCAGTCTATAATGTTCCCACTCAGGACTCGGGCCTCCTCCCTAGGAGAGGGATGGGCTATAATACAAAACTATCAACAACTAAAATCAGAGCCCCCTGGAGTCAATCATCTACCCATTCATATTTAATAAACAAAAAACGCCAATATGTATTTTATTTCTAGATTTGATATGATATTGGCCTAGTGTCCTTCTGCTGGGGTTGGCCTTCTAAAGTATTGATACTGTAAAAACTGTGGTTATTAATAAACATATGACAGTATTTACACTATCAGTGTGAACAGTCTTGACACCAGATGTTGGTGTCAATGAACCAAAGAGTTTAGGTTTTATATGAGGTTATTGTTAATAATAGAATAGATAATTTCACAGACAGGGACCCACAGGCAATTAATTTTGTACAATACTTACTAACAGTAAAAAAACTTGAAATGCTTCCATGCAAAACATGATAGACTCCCTATATATTATTTGTGACAATCAACCCATTCAAACCAATAATTTTTCATATATGATAAGACGTCAGCTGTTCCATAATGATAGAAGTTCACCGTGTTGGTATTGCACTTTTGTAGGAGACTGCAGATCTTTTTTAAAGCTAAGCTGATGAACATTTCTACGTGGGGGGAGGTTCGAAATGATGGCCATAACACGTGATAACCTTTTATGCATTGATGTCCCTTCCACCCAGTATTTCACTGAATTGTGCCCAATCAAGCTAACACATACATCCCTTACAGACAATAACACCAACTTCAATTCTTATTTAAATTAGTCTGCCACTGTCTCGTGACTTGCATCATCTAAACATCATCTACCTCCACAGGTCTTGCTGAAAACTTAAAAGCACCAGAAACTGTCCTCCTTCCTCTGGTGCCTCAACATCCTTTGCAAGCGGGGAAACCAACTGAAACTTTGATAATCGAAACACCGACCGAAAAACCGACTCCTGCGCCGACCGAAAAACCAACTCCTGCGCCAACCGAAAAACCGACTCCTGCGCCAACGGACAAGCCGACACCAGCGCCAACACCAACACCCGAGCCGACACCTGCGCCAACACCCGCGCCAACACCTGCGCCTACCCCAGCTCCTGCTCCAACACCTGCGCCCGCCCCCAGCCCCCTCCCTCCCCCAGACCAGGGAACATGGCCCTACACGGACCACAAGACAAATGTGACCTGCATCGTGGCCCAGTTTGCAGCCCAATTGAATGTGACTTACACCAAAGCTGTGGAGAATGGTGAGTGTTTTTTGTTTATACTATTTATAACACCACCACCATTTTAGTAATAAATCTATAATAAATAAGTTATTTTGCAGCAGTGTAGGAGCCTTTGTGTTCATGACTCATTTTCCGGTCACACTTATGTATTTTGTGTGTTTTTTTACAATATGAATTTTGCCAAACTTTTTATAAATTGATAAGACTTGAATTATAATAGAACGCTATTTGACTAATCATTTTAAATTAGTCAGTATGTTAATCAAAACGACAAAAAAAAAAATCTAATAATGTTATGATTTAATGAGATTGATAACAGCACCCACTCTCTCTCGTCATCATCTTCCTGCCCTTATCCCATTCTATTTGGGGTCGGCGCAACACGTTTTCTTCTTCCATTCTTCCCTGTTACACGTCAAGGTGGCATTTTCTCCTTTTTCATTCCTCACACAATCCTTCCATCTTTCGTACTTTTACACCTTATGCCTATAGATATTTTATTTCTTGGAACTCGTTTTCCGTTGCGGAAAAAACTACCGACTTGTCAGACCTATTGATATTATAATTACGAAGATTGGTTGTTTCGTTTATACATATACATCAAAGATAAACGATATCTCTGTTACATAGGTACTTGGAGCAAACAGTCTACTTAAATGCATATTCTAATGATAATCAAAATCATGACAGTCTGTGTGTAGGTAACTACCTACTTCTTGGCTAAACTAATTTTGATGTTGATCAGCAAGGGGAGCCCCCTTTCATAGACCTTTTCATGACTTTCATGCGGCTTCAGTTCTATGTCTTTTAAACCGACTTCCAAAAAGGAGGTGGTTCTTTATATTAACTCATTAACATCAAAGCAACACAATAATTATTATAAAACTTGTTTAGTATCATGAAACCAAACCAAAAGTCTGACAATAGGGATGTTTACTGATTAAAAAATATGATTCTAATTAGTTTTTCTGTTAGATAATCGAAAAATATTGGATAGGTACGTATTTTTTGTTTTATCAAATCAATAAAAATTGACGAAGATAAAACGCGTCAAAGATTTGAGTGGGGGGTTGTGACGTCACTCACCGGTAAAAAATGTCATACTAATGTCTTAGAATATGACGTCACACGAGTTTTCAAAGCACTGTATCGTCTGTATCGTCTTCATTGTTTGTTTACGTGAAAAAAGGAAAAATACGGTCGTGTCCGAAATTTTTTGGAAATCTATCTGACGGACTAATTAGATTTTTTTTGTTAAGTACCCTATTAGTCTTACCAAGGGGCTTGTATTACCCAGTACCAACTGGGTTGTGGAGGTCAGATAAACAGTCGTTCCATGTAAAATACTGGTTTTTTTCAGCTGCATCTGGTTAGACTAGAAGCTGACTCCAACATAGTTGGGAATAGGATTGGCAGATGATGAATAAAACAAAAACATTGTTAGTCGGGTTGGTACCTACCTAAAACATTTTGTTATAAAGATTCTATTTAATGACATAGTCGTTTGCCCTAGCGTTACCTAATTCCATGTTTTAAAACACATTTTTGTATCCTCAATTCCTCGGCTAACCAAGCTCAGAGTGGTTCTTAAATGTTTTCTTATAATTAGTAATATAAACTAATTTAAATTATGACTAAATATAGAATCAGACAAAACCAACCTTCAAAATTGCATTGTAAATTCAGAAACACTGATTTAGTTATATTAGATTCATCATCATCTTCCTGCCCTTATCCCATTCTATTTGGGGTCGGCGCAACACGTTTTCTTCTTCCATTCTTCCCTGTTACACGTCAAGGTGGCATTTATTCTTTTCTCATTCATATCATTCCTCACACAATCCATCCATCTTTTCTTTGGCCTTCCTCTCCCTCTCCATCCATCAATATTTATATCCATCACTTTTTTAGTCACATGCGTTTCATCCCTCCTCATTACATGACCATACCAAGATAAATGATCTATTAGATTGATATCTATTTTAAAACGTTCACATACACAAAGAAGATACCAAACAATCATAAATGTATATTATATAGATATAAATATAGTAGGTAGTATGCATAGTGTGTTGGTAATCAATTTAGGTGTAATAGATAAACAAAAGACGTCTTTACGACGTAGCGTCGTGTAAATGAGCTTCTATAGAAGATAGAAGGTGCTCCATTATTTGAAATTTATCACATCTGTAACAGAATTAGTTCTGCCGAAATTTGGGTGTTCTATTCGGTACTCTGTCTAACCCTTAGGGGATTATAGGCGTGATATCATGTGTATTTTCTGGAGGAAATTTCATTATCACAATGAAATTGAAATATTTTTGCAATAGGGAATATGCATGTAATTTAAATTTGGTTTAAATATTTTCATTCCGAATGTTCATTGGCAGGATACATAATCTAAACAATTATTTTAGTAATTAATGTCTCTAGAATTATTAAAAATCAAAAATAAAAGTGCAAAATAAGCGAGCGAAATTCAAATTTTTAAAACGCTTCACCATTGGTGAAACGAAACGTGACGTCACACAGCATTTAGACAACTTCGTACTGCTTACATTTGTATGGCATTGTAGGTCTTTGATTATAATACAAAGTATTATCGTGAGTGTTGTGAATTAATTTTGTGTTTGAGTGTAATTTTAACATCTTAGCGAGTTTAGAAATCATTTAAGACAATGACTGAAAGTGGTTTTGTAAAAGCACAATCGGATAATCTGCCGAGAATAGATG
The DNA here is from genome assembly GCA_949774965.1 of Diarsia brunnea. Taxonomy (NCBI): domain Eukaryota; kingdom Metazoa; phylum Arthropoda; class Insecta; order Lepidoptera; family Noctuidae; genus Diarsia; species Diarsia brunnea. Next base: position 20,769,456 of record OX459000.1, read on the forward strand.
CATTCATGCAGTCGACTTATATACAATGAAATCCAAATTTTACTTCCGCTGAAGTAAAAGGAGTAAAAGCTGCAAGGTAATTATTCTATTAGAACACATTATGTAACTTATTTTAGACATAGATACAATGATAATATGATGAGCAGTAAACATAACCTATAATTTTTTATGATTGTAAAACAAACAAACGATATTGAACATAATTTTGTGTATCCTCCTATAACTGTAATTAAAGATAGGTACTTATATTGATTAAAAAAACAAACAAAGTCAAGGGATGAATGTGTCTCTGAAGGGATCTCTCGTTTCTGCTGTGGTATAATTTAGGAACAGAGTTGAATACCTAGTTATTTTTTTTGTTTACCTACTTAACAAACAATAGACGAAATTACAAAACTTTGTAAACTGCATTTAAATACAGATAACTACTGCTTGTGTGATTGATTTTCAATACAAAACTTTTTTCTGATTAACTGAAATCATAATTAAGGTATCGAAATACGTCATACTTACATTAAAGTGATCTTCACAACAATATAAACCAGTTGTTGCTGATTTAAATTCAGATCCTCTTCGCATAACCTTACACCATTTCTTACGTATTTTTGCACCTACCGGGACTCGTAAAAACACTTTATCAGGTGTACTTTTGGCAGTGTTTTTGCATTCAGGTACAACGCAATAGTTAGTGCTTTTGAGCTTTTTCCATGGTGAAATTAGATAAGAACGAGAACACCTGTTAGTAAACAATGGACTGGACTGTCAGTGGCACTGCTGTTTTACGTCATCAACAGAGCGCGCGAAAATGGCGGCGTTTAAACAGCCTAAAATTATTCTCTATTTTAATATTTTTTTTTACCTTATTATCATAATTTTTATTCAGTATTTATATTTTTTACTGTGTTAAAACGGTGTAAACTGTGAATTAAAAATATAAAATAAATACATGCATATACCCTATTAGTGCAAAACTTGTTGTTCCGGTAAAGGCTTATTCTAAATCGAAAATTGGTATCATACAAATAAACACACTGTGTATACATAAATAGTTTTATAAATAAATAAAACTTTAGAATTGAGGTTCATCCAGCAACAGTTTCACAAAAAATAAATTATTATAATACAATGAAAACTGTAATAGTTACAGGAAAGTCTCCTAAGAACGCTATAGGTACAACGGTATGATCCTGCTTTTACTACCCCATATTAAAAATCTACCCTCCATACTATCTTTCGTCGTTTGTAACTACCCTTTCCCGTTCTGTTAGAATCGAATTGCATTATTTCTAAAAGAGTCTGAATATCAGCTTAATAAACAGTTCGATTGCCATCTGACCTCGACAGTCCAATTAGTAGAAGATATCGGATATCTTAAGGTTGTTGCCAAATATCGTGACGCATTCGTGAGATCAGCTTATCTTAAAATGTAACCGGGCTTGTAACTTTTTGATTTTAATAAAAACCCTGAGGGTCCTCTTGTATCCCCGTCGGGGCTGCGGGTTGTTCGCAAGAGATACCGCGGCCTCGACATGAAGGGCTAAGAAGGGACATGGGTGGTTTTTAGTCAGTAGAAGTCTGACACTCCCTTTCGCTCTGCCCAAGAGCGGGAGGGGTTATTTGATAATTTTCCACCAACCATAAAAAAAGGGTCCTCTTGTATCGAGTGACTTAGGTGTCTGACATAGAGATATCTCTAGGCACTATGTAAAAGCCCTAAATTGGGTAATACCTATGGTCCACAGAGAAAGTGGAATCTCGAGTCGAGATGGCTAGGATCCCGTCGGGGCTGCGGGTTGTTCGCAAAAGATACCGCGGCCTCGACATGAAGGGCTAAGAAGGAACATGGGTGGTTTTTAGTCAGTAGAAGTCTGATACTCCCTTTCGCTCTGCCCAAGAGCGGGAGGGGTTATTCGATGACTTTCCACTCGCAAAAAAAATAAAAAAGATGGCTGGGATCGAGATTGTTCATTTAAGATTACTACCAGCTCGAGATTTTGAGAAATTCGAAATCGATATCCCCATTTTACACTTTAAAAAATATTCACGATATTTCCAATCATCGCAATATAACGGATAATCCTTCTTCAATACTACTCTAATGATTTAAAAAAAAACTTCTTTTGTTCACAACATTCGTCCTTAATGCCAGATGACAGTTCCGGGTTTAATCACCCGAGGTTTTTGCAACTGTTGGAGGGTCAATGCAATTGATGCCGCGAACGGTGCATCGCTACGTCCGCTTGCGCTCAGGGTCGTGACTTCGATACCCGCATTGGAAATAAGAGAGCCGCCGCTACTTAATAAAAAAGGACTGGCCTTAACTGGTGGGGCCATAATAACCGTGATGTCGATAGGAATATTCTGTAAGAATCTTATCGAATGTAACTTTATTTAAAACATCGTGGTATGGCAAGACAGCATTTCCGTAGTATTTTTCTCCGCGTGTTCATGACCTGTTTGTATTATAGTAATACCAGTACTTTAAACGAAACGATTATCTGATCTACAACCCAAATACTGGATCATATCCCTTAGCAAGATTTATTGTCAGAATTTCTGGCCTCCGACTAACTACACGACTATAACTGTCAAAACTCCACGAATGACAGCAGGAAAACGTGTTCCCGAACCACGGAGGGGTCTCGGAATGGAATAGATCAATAGATTATATGATGCCCCGTCTACGAACCGACCTCGGCTAGCAGTGCTTAACCTTAAAGATTCCACCCATGCAGATTTTATTATTTAGCCACAAGCCCCTCCTAGACGAGAACAGAGACACCGAACCATGAAATTACATAATCATAACAATTTCCTTCATCCCAATTAATTTTCTAGTTTCACTTCTATGTTTTCCTGGTACATATTTATATAAGTTACGTATTCATACATGACCTTCAACAGTTATGGTGCCTGCCTAGCTCCCAGTGACTAAGTGTCGCAGTGTTACTCTCTAGGCAGACGTTGCCAAAAAATAATAAGTACCTACCGACTTGAGTCGAAAGATTTCGTAATATATGGGGCGCCTAGTAGGTATGTTCCTTAGAAATAAACAGAAAATTACGTACTAAGATTGAAAAGGGACTTGATTTATGTGACCTGAAAAGGGTTTGTATGTAGAAGCGCTTATAGTACATTGGTACAGGTTCAATAAACAGTAATAATAATAATCAACGCCTATAGACACGTAAAAGGTCTATTTTTTATGTGGTCTTTGTTTGTACTCATGTCGATCTTTACCTTCAAATATCTCGATAACGTGACACTTTGGGGTACCATGTTACAGGACATTTTTTGTTCGTCTAGGTGTACTCTCTACCCATACATACCAATTTCACAGTGGGCCGTGATTTCTAAAAAAAAATCAAAATGGCGGTGGGTCGTATTGCCAGCTTCCATACAAAAAATTTCAAACCTCTTTACGTTACATTATCTAGGTGTGGCTTTCTGTTACTGAAAACGGACAACACACACGTCTTACCTTGACGCATACTACCGAGAAATGATAAACATCCGAGTAGGTACGTGATCATAAACGCATCTGACAAAAATGTCCATAACTTCTGTCTGATGAGTCATCATCCATTTGTGTTTTACAAAATATCTGTGATAAGCAATGACCCGGCCTTGAGGTCGAAAGTCAAGACCCAAAACATCCCAAACACATGTCAAAAGCCACGCGATATAACAAACATACAAAAAAAAAACTTTCTTAGTCGGTTAAAAAAGTCGTGTGTCACGACGACCTAGGTCATGATGTTATCAGTTCTTGTGTGCCCAATTTGATCTAAATCCGTCCAGCGGTGGCCCAGTGGTGGCGGTCCCGACTTATGAACAGTATGTCGTGGGTTCAATCAAACCCACTCATCATCATTCTCTTCTCTTATCCCAATTCATTTGGGGTCGGCGCAGCATGTCTTCTTCTTCCATACTTCTCTGTTTCGCGTCATCTCATGAGACACCTCCTTTCTTCTTCTTACTTTCTTGTGGGTTCGAACCCATTACTTTGTGTATTTTATTACATCAACACTGCTCTCAAAACGGTGAATCAAATCATCGTGAGGAAAACTGGCGTGTCTTAAAACCAAAAATTCAAAGACTTGTGATATCCACCAACCCGCACTGGGCCTGCATGATGGATTATAGCCCATTCCCTCGCATAGAGAGGAAGCCTTGATCCCAGCAGTGGGAATAGGCTGATTGTTGCGTTCACCCGTTTGTAAGGATCGGAACAGAACGGGTCTGTTTTTCACATTTATAATATTAGTATAGTATAGACTAATGAACAATGTACGAAATAATTAATAATTTTATAAGTACATAAATCGATAGTGTTTCTCGTTTGTAATTAAAATGAACCTAATGAATGTTTATGACCTTAATTAAATCTGTTCAGATTCGCTCAGCCAGACTTAACCAGATAACGTTGGAATGTTTCAAATATTAATTTTGACGTTCAATATTAATTAATTTCGCGTTAAGCTGGAATAAAAGCGAAACATTGAAAATGTTTGCTGGAATTATGTTATAGGGGAGGCAACTGTTAGCCCTAATTCACAAACAAAAAATATTAGTTTTGTGTGATTTTTGGTTGTAAACAATTTGTTTTATTGAAGTTAAAAATAAAAAATGTGTCAGTCCCTTTTTATGGTTTCGTATTATTCGTATGCGTGTGGCGAAAATAGGACAAATAGGTTCACCCATAGGTACTTGAACATAGGCGAAATGTTCCTCTGCTTAAGCCATCGAGGATTTCTGCGTAGATTGTAGGCACAGTTCTTAACTTATGATTTCTGTAAACCATTGAGAAAGTCAGAAACAAGTTCAATAAAATTACCCATTTTTTGTTTGCTGGCCTTATCTGTCCCACTCATGGGCAAAGGCCTCCACTCCCTCCATATACTTCTCGTGAACCCACGCGTCTTCCTTGCAGTTCTGACAAAATCGCAGAAAAACATCCACATTTCCAAAAAAAACAACGCTTTTTTTTTTGGCGCGTGGAAAATCATCAAATAACCCCTCCCGCTCTTGGGCAGAGCGAAAGGGTGTGTCAGACTTCTACTGACTAAAAACCACCCATGTTCCTTCTTAGCCCTTCATGTCGAGGCCGCCGGTATGTCTTGCGAAAAACCTGCAGCCCCGACGGGACCCGCAGCACACCCCTCCAGTATCATTTATTTAGAGCCTCCAACGATACTATTCAAGGGACAAAAGCGTGTATATAAATAATCCAATTTCCAGTACAAATAGGTACCTACTGATAACAACTCTGCGAATGTGACGCACAACGGACGCCCCCTTGCATTCGCTCAATGATAACTGTCAATGGAGCTTTGTTACATTATTTACCTACAGATATTGTATAAGTATATCCAGTACCTAGTGGTGTGTCAAACATGGGATACTTGGCTGTTTAACGGTTGCCGCTGCCTATCGATTCAATCAAACCTTTTGTATGAAATTGGCCTAACAAATCTTAAGGCTGCTCTCTCGAAAAAGCTTAAAAACAGCGTGCAGATGGAACAGTTTTTCACCGGCACTTACAAAGAAATTACATCTGAGAAAAATTGTTAGTAATCTACATGATATGACACGTAATTTGGTTGAGCCATAATTTTTCTATCGGTATCACATAATAAGAAAAAAAACCCACAAAATCACCTCCAATTCGTTGAATTGAACCATTTTACTCTTTAATTTTTTTTGGTTTTGTTACTTTTTAAAAACATGTATTATTTTAATTATAATAAATGAAAAATGCGTCCGTTTAAAGTCCGTATCTACGACCGAGAGGGGTAGTTTGTATGCACAAGGTCATTGGCGTGAACACAAGCCTTAAGGTTTGAGTTAGTTGTAAATGTGATCTTGTCCCACTAACTATGGGGCACTTAATGTCGTGTCCAGCCTGTCCTTTTACTTGGACATCACAGGAGCTGATGGAGGCCTCAAAGTGCCAAACTAGTCGCCAAATTTTAGGCCGACTCAATTTAAATTGTCATTGACACGCTAACATGAAGCTAGTTTTATATCCGGTAAACTAGTTTTTTCGTTGCCCGTGTTGATAGTATTAAATTACTTATTTAAAAATGTTGAGCGAAATTATTCATTAACTAGCGGACGTCACGTGGTTTCACCCGCGTAGTTCCCGTTCCCTTGGGAATACAGGGATAAAAAGTAGCCTATGTCACCCGCGGATAGTGTAGCTACCCAACGGTGAAAGAATTTTTGAAATCGGTCCAGTAGTTTCGGAGCCTATTCGTTACAAAAAAACAAACAAATCTTTCCTCTTTATTAGTGTAGATTTGTAAGTTAGTTATTCATAAGTGTATGTAGAATTCTTCTCCCAAGAGACCAGAGGAGCTCGTGGCTAGATAATAAAAACCGCTCGGATAAATTTTCAGGTTAAGCCGCGCTTGTCTTGGTTGGTCTGTGGATGGGTGACACCCAATACATAACCGGGCTCGAATGTCTGACGACCAGTCTTACCAAGGGGTATCATATTACCCAGTACTAACTGACTTGTGGAGGTCAGATAGGCAGTCGCTTCATGTAAAACACTGGTATTCAGCTGCATCTGGTTAATACTGGAAATTGGGAAAAGGCTTGGCAGATGAAAATAGACATCTTCGCCTAAACTGTCAGATGGTCCTCAGACTCTAGAATCGTGGTCTCCTGCCTACCTGTTCGGCGAAATGATGAGTCACGCTGTTATGTTATAAAGTCTAATCAACTTGGTATCATTAAACAAAAGCTTTCACACAGTGGGTGGCTGGATTCAATTCCTTGAATAGTTTATACAAATACGGTTTAATTTAACAATAACTCGTGCTATAACTGTCTTTTATTTTATTCCACATGTTTAATTAAACAATGTTTCTAAGCGGTTCAACGTTTTTTTGTACCAAAGTATAAAACCTTTGATAATGAACCTACATATTATTGCAAACAACAAAAAACACAAGGCTATGAAACATTATATTATTTATTCTCATTAACATTGAAAAGGGGATATTTACCACGTTTAATTTTTGTAAAACAAACAAATAGTAAACTTGGTAAATATCCAGTTTTCAGTGTTACTGATAATGTTAGTGACCATGTCGGTTTAAAATATAATAATATTGTCATACTCAATAAATGTGTTCATTGTGATGGGCAGTCGCTCCATGTCAGATAATATTCAGCTCCATATGATGCTATAATATGATGGATCTGTAAGTTACTTGAATCTTAATCTTCTTCCCATCATGAACCATCATGCCTGTATTCTGTAAAGGGTTAGGCAGATACACCCACATTTTCGACAATTATGAGTAAATCCCATATACTATTAGGCCAGTATAGGTACCGCATCAACCTGGCACAAATCCTAATTTCAGGACCTGTTACTGGAAACACCCATTACTCTTAGCCCGACAGGGAAATCGAACCCAAAGCCTCTAGCTCAGCAGTATCACTCGCGACCACTGCACCAGCGAGCCAGTCTAATCGCATGTCTTCTTCTCCCATTAATTCTCTATTAAACCGTAATCCCTATGTAGGCCCCCTTTTTTGTTTTGGACTGTGGGAAATCAAATGACTCCTCCCGCTCTGGGTGGAGCGGTAGCGAGTGTCAGACTTCTACTGACCACAAACCACTCATGTTCCTTCTTAACCCTTTGTGCCGAGCAACACCCGCAGCCTCGACGGGCATGTAGTCCCCCTCTAAGTGACATGAATAAGGAATGTCGCCCACTGCAAGCAATCGCAGACGTGCTAGCTACTGCGTTATCGGTCACGTACGATACACACGTGATAGTTCAATAATGTTATCTCTGATAAAGCTTCCAGGATTCTGAAGGAGACGTGATTTTAATTTGTAATAGTTTTTTTTTGATAAATTATGTAGGTACTTAATGCTGTCTAGACAACTATCAATAAGCATTAGTTTTAGGCCGTAACCGTCAGGCATGCTCCGGATTTTGGCCAGAGTAGACGGGTTTGGAGGTAGAACTGTCAGCTCGTCAGGGCTGCGGGTTGTTCGAAAAAGATACCGCGGCCACGACACAAAGGGCAAGAAGGAACATGGGTGGTTTTTAGTCAGTAGAAGTCCGACACTCCCTACCGCTCTGTCCAGTGGGGGGGAGGAGGAGGAGTCGGGAGGAGTCATTTGATGATTTTCCAGCCAAAAAAAAGGAGGTTACAAACAATGTGACACCCTGGCTTCAGAGCTAGGTTAGAGTACCTTTATTTCTGGATCCAGTCTAGTGCCAGGGACTATAAGTCTGTTGTCGCGTCTAATGACGTATGCTTCACCTTACTCAGGTATTTTTCTTGCTTCGTTGATGCTTTGTATTTTAATTTGTAAGCCATTACAATAGTTGGCATTAAACTGGCGAGCTGCTGATTTAAACAGTCATTCTCAATTCTCATCTTTCCATTAAACCCCGGATAATTATTCGTATCTCTGTATCATCGTCTTCCTGTTTTTGTTGTCATGTTTTGCTGCCAAACATTGTAAAGCCGGATCCCCACTTGAGCAGCCGCGGGGCGAGCGGCCGCCTCAACTCGCGGCAGCTCCAGTGGAGACGCTGCCGCGGGTCGAGGCGTGCCGCGTCTTGAGCCAAACGAGGCGGCCTCGTGACGAGCCATTTTGTGTCGGTAAACGTCGGTGCTCAAAGGCGCCTCAGTGTGAGCCACGCGAACAGTGGAGACGGACGTTGTACGCTCACTTCGCGGCAAAATGCAAAATGCGTCACCCATGGTAGCTAGTAAGAAACTAGATAAATTCGTTGCTCGGCTTGAGGCACGCTGCAGAGTTGCTGATTAATGTGGCTCAAGTGGAGATGCATAAAGTTTCCGCGGCGCGCGGCATGCTCAGATTGAGGCAGCTCGCCCCGCGGCTGCTCAAGTGGGGATCCGGCTTTACATTTGCTGGAATACAGTACCTAACTAAAACTACTACTTAATCAAATTTAAGTCGGGAACAATCCAAATAAACAACAGTCAACAAACATTATCTTTTTCTAATCTAATACAAACTCATCGCGAAGTATCAAAAGTGTCAAATAACAGGTTTCCACTCACTCACGGGCGGCATGTTCAATTCAAAAAACAGAAGCAAAACTGTCGGGGCATTACTGCGCGCTGATTCAGGTAGATGACTCATTACGACTGTTACTACCGTACTGTACCTAATGTACACATGTGTCACATTGCAATAGAGGCACAGAAAGTGTATTCCATACAAATCACACACGTTATGTAGAATTCTCACTAGAACTAGAAGAACTAAGAAAGAACGTGTAAGATTAGACTAATCATAGGAAAGACGAGAGACGCGAACGCGATGTGGAGATCGGCCAATGTAATGCATTATTTGTCGACTGCCATTGTGAATTTCTCAGTAGCAACCACGGAGTCTGGATTTGTACCCGGTTGATGGCAACAGAATCACCCCTATTACATGGGATTTAACGTACCTAGCTGGCCAAATGTTGGTAATATATATAATAGGTACACCTCTGATTAACCCTTCGCGGATCACAGGCGTGTTATGATGTGTAATTCGTCCATTGTCGCACTTCTTCATTCCGCTCCGCTCGTTTCCACCTTGGTAGAAATCAGGCTTGAAGGTCAGCCAGTCTAACTAGCCAACATTATTCTCTATTACTCCTATGAAGTGTGTAGTCTCGTAACTTCGTGAGCCTTCTGTATGCCATGCCTGGTTGTTCGCAAACTGTGTCAAAGCAAATGCGGCCACATGTGCGGTGTTAAGTAGCTGAACTGTGTGGTACGGTAGATAGCAATGTTTTGCTGACGCGGAATTATGACGTACTGTTATACAGACTTCATATAGCATCATGCCTGTAATCCGCGAAGGGATGGGCTGAGGTGTAGGTTATTCACATTTCACTAGTTATTTCTATGTATCATGTAAACCTGTCTAGAGCCATATGACTTTTTTATAATTTTTATAGCTAGCCCATATTGTCTCTCTGCTTGGCAAACCTCCATTCCTTCGCTTGCGATTCCGTGCAACTTCTTTCTATATGACTAATAACAGGACAAATATCCAGCTTTCCAGCTGCTTCTGAGACATTCCTGGTTTTAAAGCCCTAGCTATAATACTTTACCCGACTTTTAAATCCAACGCCATACTCTACAGTAGCGGTTGCGACTACTAAGCACACGAGTCATCATCATCTGCCTAGCCTTTTCCCAACTATGTTAGGGTCGGCTTCCAGTATAACCGGATGCAGCTAAATACCAGTATTTTACATGGAGCGACTGCCTATCTGACCTCCACAACCCAGTTAATACTAGGTAATACGATACTCTTTGGTAAGACTGGATGTCAGAATTTCAGGTCACTCACTATCTGTAACGACTGCCAAAGATCTACATAATTATGGCAGCTTAACGTGCTTTCCGAGGCACGGAGAAAACTCGGTATGTCGGGCGGTCACCCATCCAGAGACCGACCTAGGCAAGCACAGCTTTACCTAAAGATCGACCCGAGTGGCAGTTCTTATTAAGCCACGAGCTCCTCCACTAAGCACACGAGTCAAAACAAATATGAGGTTTTAAAGCAGATTTATTATTATTGTGTCAATGAGACCCTGCACAATAGCTGTTTAATACACCCACATATGTCGCCCGTCGTATTACCTATCAGACACATAATTGGGGGCGGGGATCTCTCCAGCGTAAATACAGCATTTTCATCAGAAATCTGTCGGCAGCGGAGAATATTGGTATAAGTACTATAATTGCGAACATGTAACTGTAACCCAGGATAAGAATATTAATAAAAAAACTGGCCAAGTGCGAGTCGGACTCACACATGAATGGTTCCGTGCCATAACGAAAAATTACGTTTTTTGTATGCCGTTTATAACGTTTGTTTGCCTCCCATACAACAAACGTATTTTTTCGTTTTTCCCTTAAATATTTATTTTGTTTTAGTATTTGTTGTTATAGCGGCAACAGAAATACATAAACTACTATAATTACTATCGCGGTTCTTGAGATACAGCCTGGTGACAGACGGACGGACAGCAGAGTCTTAGTAATAGGGCCCTGTTTTTACCCTTTGGGTACGGAACTTTGTTGTGCCCAATATTCCGGTTAATCTCCCGCAGTATGGTATCGGATTTCCTTTTTTGTACAATAGGGACAGCTCTCGGATTTACAATAGTTTTGTTATAATTTTATCGCTATAACTACTAGGTGTCCGGGTCTACATCCTGCAATATAATCATTCGCGGTTTCCCTTGCCTAAAACGCGCTAATTTCCTAGTAGTTTTGCAAAGGCAAAAGTTCTTATCAATGAATATAAAATATGTTGAAAACAATGGTTATAGTTAAACTATGAACTGAACCGTGTAAGTTATGTTTGGTAAATGTAGGCTGTATATCCTGCTAAGTGTCGATTAAAACATGCCGTTCTTTAGGGGGAATCCCACACTAATAAATAGAGTAGTTGACTGACTAAAAAAAAATATGATTCTGTTTAATCCGTCTGTATATCTATAGATTATATAGATTAGATATATATAGATAATCGAAAAATATTGGATACGTGTTTTTTGTTTTATCAAATTAATAAAAAATTACGAAATAAAACGTGTCAAAGATCGTGAGTGGGGGCTGGTGACGTCACTTTCTGGTAAAAAATGTACCAAACTGTGACGTCGCGCGATTTTTCGAAGCACTGTATCGTCTTCATTTATTGTTTAAGAAATTTATGTTTAAACGTGAAAAAAGAAAAAATACGCGTCCAATATTTTTTGGAAATCTATCTGACGGACTAATTAGATTTTTTTGTCAACTACCCTATTGGTAAATTACCAAAACTTTAATAAAAACTTATCTGTAAGTAGTAAAAATGTTACGAATCAATATCATATTAAAAAAAACATTTCTGGTACTGACTTACAATATCAACCAACCAGGAAAAACACGAAATAATAGTGAAATGAGCTCACTATCACATTCAACACAGCATCAGGCATGCGACCGATGACTGAGCGAGCAATGTTCTAGATAAAAACAAAAAAGTATCGCTTTGTTTTGAAACTAGGCTATCGTATTTACGAAAGATTTATTATAAACTATTGTCTAGTTAGGCTAGTGGTCGTGAAAGCGACTGCTGAACTGAGTTTTAGAGTTCATTTGTCAGTTCAAACAAAGTGTCATTAGTCATAGAAACAAAAAATCTGTTGTTTTTGTATTCCGTGGGGTTTTCAATATTATTATGAAGAAACCCGGAGTCCGAAATGTGTACACACGACGAAAAAACCACATGCGGATCTCTAATTGTATGGAGAATCTATACAAAGCGAGGCCCTGTTATACTGGAAACACACGTATTGCTTGATGTGTCTTGATGCCTTGTGTACTTATGCTTCACTACTCTTTTTGGTGCTAGTTCGAACAAGGTTATTAGTATTTTACCTGGGATTTTAGCAGTCAGGAGTATGATTCTGGATGAAAGGCTCGCCCCTTTTACATAGAAATTAGACAAAACTGGGCACCCAAGGTACACCTATCTGCTTAACCCCTCCGTGAAATACCAGCGTTATGTTAAGTTACATGACAAACCTTCGATTTTCGTAGAAATAGGCAATCGATATCGGCCTTGAGTGAACGACAATAAAGACTTGACGTGGATGGAAATATAATAAAGACTTAGGCTTAGGAAGCCCTACATGCCTCGGCTCGGTGCATTTGCTGGTTCGACGAATTGTTGATCCGAGTTATTGCATAGGTGAATGTAGGATGACGCTTCTGCGTATCCTCTTGACCGAACAATGTATGCTTTGACGTCATGTTTTAACAACCTTTCTCAGGGGAAATCACGAAATTTGCTTGGTATTTTCTCTTATTTTAGGCTAATATTGTAATCACAGTTTGCTGGTCGACGACTTAGATATCACTTTGACGTTAAATGCATGTTTTTGGGGCATAGCATCACATCACGCCTGTAATCTCCGAAGGATTAGGGAGAGGTGTACTTTATACTCTAATAAGTACATATTTCGCCAGATATTTTTGGACAAAGACCCCTTATTCGTCCAAACTTGTCACGTAACTACACTAGTGCAAAAAAACATGATTTGTTCAATGGTATCATTGCATGTGGCATCTAGCGTGCGCCATCAATGCGGAAACTGTCAAAACTGCAGAGCTAGGTTACCGTGAAAGTGAGTTTTTTTCAACAAAACGAACAAAATATTAACGTTCGCTATTTCACAACGATGACAAAGTGCATGACTGATGTTTGAAATGGATTACATAATTTACTTGTGTTACAGTGATCTGTGGTTAAACTTGGTTACTGCTAACATCACGCCTGAGTTACCTGAAGGATTGGACAGTCATGTAATTATCATCAGCCTACAATGTTCCCATTGCAGGGACTCAGGCCTCCTCTCTAGAAGAGGGATGGCATACAATCCACCACGCGGACCCAGTGCGGGTTGGTCTCAGTCGTGTAATTTGCCAACATGTTGCCATTGTCATCAACTGCGCCCAAATCTAACTTGTGACTGCAACTGACAAATCGCTGATAGAAACAGTTTGTTCAGCCCAAGAAGCGAGCTCAGGACCACATACTTAGCAGCGGTAGCAGTGACTCCCTAAATCATAGCATACTAAATCAATGTCATAACTCTGACTTGGTTACTGTAGCTATGATTTAAGGCCAGGTAGACCAAGCGAAATAGGCATTTAACACTACCAAGAGTTGCCCGCGATTGCCGCAAAGCGAGCCGTGCGCTTACGTCGCGAGGAGTGTCACCTGTGTCACATTACAGATAAGCAGGCAGTAGGTCAACTTGTCTTATTGATTTATTTTTAAATTAAAATAAGAGATTTGATTAATTAAAAACTCGTTTTATTATAATTTGTAGTAATAGCGAAGTCTTTCGTTTTTTTGTAATAAATTAATTTGAGTAGATATTTTAAATGGAATAAACTCTGAACTATACTTATTACATTAATGGATGTTTTAGTTTCTAGGTCGGGTGTTCCAAATGCAATAGGTAACGCAAGGACGACAATGCCGCAAAGATCGCGTCATTATTATCATTTACGGAACAGATTAGGGTGATCATCGTAGCTTTTTAGTCGACCTTGTTTAGGGTTCCGTACCCGAAGGGTAACCAACGGGAACCGGGGGGGTACCCTATTAATAAGCCTTCGTTGTCCGTCCGTCCGTCTGTCAGCGGTCTGTATCTCATGATCTATAATAAGTAGACGATTGAATTTTTCACAGAATGTGTATCTCTGTTGCCTCTAAAAGAACAAATACGAAAAATTTAAAAAAATATATTAAAAAAGAACTCGATATTTGAATGGAAAATCGTATATTTTTTAATACAACAACGATAATATTATCAACTCTGTATCTCACGCATATGATAATCATCAAATGTGTCAAAATTATTATTCATGTATTCGGGGTGGTATGAGGAACAGGGTGTAAAGTTCCTCATCCCCCATAGAAAAGGGAGGATCCTCCGACCAGACGGGTGTTGTGTCCGACATATGTAAGTCGGGATTTTCTATATAGGCTAATGTCGCGGATAATGTTGATAGCGCGATGTAGGAATTGCCAATTTAGTTCGCATGTGTCGCGATAGATGTCGCTGTCGCCACATCACTCCCCTCCGAGACCGGAGGTCGATAGCAGACTGAGTCTTGATGCTTGCCAGGCCAGTGGAAGGTTCCAGTGAGTCGGAACCGGATGCCGCGTAGTTCTCGGTGAGTCGGAACTGTCTGCGGTGATGCCCCAGTGAGTCGGGGTGATGCTGCATTATGCTCCAGTGAGTCGGAGTGATGCTGTGCTGCGTAGTGGCTGGCTGCTGCGTCGACCAGGAGAGAAGTGCGTCTCTGCTTGCTGACCGGCCGAAGTGCAGTGTGCTGTGCCAAGGTCGCTGATGAGGCTGAGGGTGATGACCAGGTATGCGCTTCTGCTGCATGCTGGTGGTCAGGATACCCTTTGAAGCCGTGGTTGGAATTCATCTTTGAGTACTTTTTCTACGATGAAGGAGTCTTCTGTGTCTTCAGTTTCTCTAAAAAAGAGAAATATGGTAAGTCTTACAAGTTTGTCTTACACATCCGAGTAAAAGCATTGTATGTAAAATGCGGTAAAAACATAAAATGTGGTACTTACGTTAATGTTACAGTTTTTTGTGTATCAACAGGATCCAATCCAATAAAAGAGGTTTTGGATACATCAGCCGTGTTTCTACATGATGCATTATCCATGTAGTACCTGAAAACCCACCCACATTATGTTAGTTAATGTACATTATGAGTATCCAGGACTTTAATACAGTAGAGCATCGATTATCCGAACGTCGTTCAACCGAATGACAGACTCCTTTTTCCGTTTGAGGTACGGAACCCTAATCTTGATCTATGGTGATTACATGACGCGTACCGTTACGGTACGGATACACCAAATCCGTCATCGGCCGAAGTATGCTCGGGCGTCATCGGCCGAACTCGGCCGATCAAATCAAACGTAAGTAAATGGAAGAGAGTGCATACACTGCTACTACCGACGTCGTCCGACCGATTTTGTTCATTTACCTCATATAATTACGTTTGATTTGATCGGCCGAGTTCGGCCGATGACGCCCGAGCATACTTCGGCCGATGACGGATTTGGTGTATCCGTACCGTTAGGGTAACTCGCCGTCCGATCAAGGACCAAGCCCGGGTCCGCGGCGCGTCGTGTTCCACGCGCGCCTCAAAGAGCTGTCAGCAAACTGACGGGGCCCAAATAGGGATGCCTGCCGGGGCCACGAATATGTCTTACCAGGATACCGTGGCCCTGGAACGCAAAGGGCAACCGAAGGAACAGGGTGGATTTTAATTAGTACAAGTCTGACAGTCCCTTCCGCTCCACTCAGAGCGGCAGGACTCATTTGATGATTTTACCACACGATAAAAAAAAAGATAATTACATACCAATTTTCGTTTGAATCCTCAGGTATCAGATTTGTTGCTGCGGCAGTGTTCATGTTAGTTTCTTCAGGCTGCCCAACTAACCTATAACAAAAAGTAAATGGAGTACCTATTTCACAGATGAAATTGATAGGTAGATATAGTAATTTACTGTTCGTTAGCAAACGCCAGGTTGAGATATCGAAATAGACAAAATATGATTTAATTTTATCAAAAATCTTAGCGCTGTCTAGTAGTACTGATATTTTTATATTGTGGCTCGCCACTCGCCAGGCAGGATACCGAACGAAAAGACAAAATATGAATTATCAAAAATCGTAGCGATCCTCGGTACTAATATTCATAAACTATAGTACGATGATCGTAAGTTTTAGACATTTACCAATCAGAGACTGAAGTAAAATAAAAATTAATTTTGAGACCAAATTACATTACAATACAAATGAAACATTTACGTAGGTACTTACTTCTTCACATATCTTTGGAGTGCATTCTTTCTATTTGTGTCTTTTATTGCTTTACACGACTTTTTTCGCCTGCGTTGTTTATTGGCCATTATAATTTATAACTAACAAGCAACAAATTCTCAAAAAGAGATAGTATGGTGCGCGTAGTTGTCAAACTGACACAGGTCCGTCGTCCATCAGCGCCAACACGCGACTGAACGGACCTGTCCGAGCCGCCGCGATCGCTTTTAATTCTTATTTAAACATAGTAATTGAGAAAATCATTTTATCAATTCAAACTCTGCGAATTTGTCTTAAACTAATTAGTTTCTTAATTATAGTACAAAAATTAAATGTAAAAAATCAGTAATATAGTCATAATATTGAAAAAACGATCTAAAAAGGGGTAACTTTGCGATTTTTTTCTATCGAGTGAAGTTCATCAGGTCTTGCAACTGAATGCGATTTTGACTAGATAAGATCCTTAACTAACACATATATTTTTTTTAAAATTTAAAACACTGTATTTTTTGTCTCAGATTGTTTTAAAAAACTTAAATTCGGGTCCACCCAGCCTTAACGGAATTTTCCTGAACCACTAAAGTTTGCCGAGTTCAAAGGATTGTAGACGCTCAAGTTATTTTTAGTTTCTATTGATTTTGATCGATCCGTTATTGATTTTGCCGCCGTAAGGGCGTAGACCCATGTCTACGGTGCGGCGCCGTTTGCCGTGCAACGGTACGGCTCAGTTGCATAGTGCGCAATTGCAAATGTGCAAATTGCAAAGTGCAAATTGCATAGTGTGTGGTAATTTTTGGCATAAAATGGAGGACGATTTAGATTTAGACTTTTTGATTTCACTAGTGGAAGCACGTCCCGTTTTCTGGGACAAGTCAAAGGAGGATTATAAGAATAAAATTTTAAATTCATTCGTCGTCGTCTTAACAGCAACAGGAGCAGGATACGTCTTTCGCGGTCCATATCAAGCCAAAACTGTTATTTATTTATTAACTAGCTGATGCCCGCGGCTTCACACGCGTGGATGTCGGTCAAATTATATACTAAAACCTTCCTCTAGAATCACTTTATCTATTAAAAAAACCGCATCAAAATCCGTTGCGCAGTTTTAAAGATTTAAGCATACATAGGGATATAGGGACAGAAAAAGCGACTTTGTTTTATACTATGTAGTGATTAAGACATTAATTGTCTATTCGTAGAAATGGTAGCGGAGAATCTCGCCGACCCGAAGTCTGCGAAGTTTTCGTAAGGAAAAATCTCAACGTTGAGATCGAACTGCGAATCTCACACTCGGTAATCACGATTTCCGCCACTAGACGGGACGTCATTACTAAAACCCATAATTCGTATTGCTATTGCAAATGCGAAATTACGGCTGTTGATTAAATAGGCAAGCACACAGGATACTTGTAGTATATAAAGTATATATGTATAATATATATATGTATGTATATATATATATGTATATATATATATATATGTATATATATATATATATGTATATATATAGTATAAATGTACATATATAATATACTTCAGTTGTCGCAAGCGCTAGTGCTGAGCATGAGTCCTGGGTTCCACGTGTTATTGGGTTATCCTTCAGGAATTTCTCAGTAGCAGCCACGTATCCCGGATTTGTGCTAAGTTGATGGTTGAGGC
Organism: Diarsia brunnea; assembly: GCA_949774965.1. Lineage (NCBI taxonomy): Eukaryota > Metazoa > Arthropoda > Insecta > Lepidoptera > Noctuidae > Diarsia > Diarsia brunnea. Next base: position 20,787,542 of record OX459000.1, read on the forward strand.
TCGCCTTTTGTTGCATAGGAGAACTTAAACATAACTAGCGAAGTGTGGGTGTACTAAGTACACCTCTACCTAGCCCTGCGGGGATTACAGGCGTGAAGTTATGTTAGTAGGTACTTCTTGTGTGATGATTTCCGACAACCTCGAGGGATAAACCATAGGCATATTCTAGTATTAAACAAAAGGACCCAATGCACTATCTATGGAGAATGAATAATACCTATGAAGTAGGTCATTACATTACTGATAGGTATTGTCAAGAATAGAGGATATATACAATAAAGGTTTTCATACCGATACCGAAGACGCAGTTGTCAGAGGTCGCAGCCGATCAAACAATGCTTTCATGTAGTGCCGTGCAGTCGATGAGGTCGGTAACACGCGAAGGTTAGGGCTGTACCAGTTTGTGATGCACGATGCATAGCGAAAGGGTATTGCAGGTGTTTTTTTATTCATTTGACAATTTAAATAGGGATGTTTCCTGACTAAATAAAATATGATAAATATTTTTCTTTCTTTCTTTCTTTTTTTTTTTTTAGTGCGTCAGTTAGATTATCAAAAATATTGGGTACTTATGTGTTTTTTGTTTTATCAAATTAATAAAAAAATACGAACATAAAACGCGTCAAAGATCAGGAGTGGGGACTTTCGAAGCGCTGTATCGTTTTCACTATTTGTTTACGTGAAAAAAGAAAAAATATGTGTCCAATGTTTCTGGAAATCTATCTGACGGACTAATTAGTTTTTTTTTTATCAACTACCCTATTGTCACTTGAAATCCTTGACTGAAAAACCACATAACATAACCTTACTTTCGTAATCTCCTAAGGGTTAGTCAGAGGTGAATGATTTCGTCGCCGAGTTTCGTTATGTAATTTATTGTGAACCTCTATAATTATACAAAACAATTTAAGACAACTCTCCTTTCGGACTTCGCCATGGTTAACTTATTTGTACTGTGTAAATAATATTTTGCAACAATGCTAGTAATTTTATATTCTTTTGTGATTAAAATTATTGTGAAATAACACATTCTCTATCTCAGTATGAATCATGCTGCCAGTTGTATATTTATTTAATGACTCATTTTACGACTAATTAACTGTTGTTGTATAAGATTTTAATTTCAATTAAAAAATATTACAGTATTTTATTATATGAAGCAAGCCTAAATGAATGTACTAATTAAGCTCATAACCCATCTGGGAACACAGCACAGTATGGTGCAATAAAAAATTGAAATTTATCAACAGTGTATTGATATGCACCGCGATCCACGGGACCAGTCAATGTGGCGACACGTGGGGGAGGTCCATGTCCAGCAGTGGACGTCTTTTGGCTGAAATGATGATGATGATGATTATAGATATGCAACCATCAATAATATTGAAGAATTCGCGTCATTAAACACTTCATCATCGACCCGAATTCACCCATTGCTGGGCATAGGCCTCTCGTTTCTGGTGCCAATCTCCACGTTCCTGTGCCAGCCTCATCCAGGTTTTTCCCTCGATGGCAACTTTATCATCTGCCCATCTCGCCACCAGTCGACCCACATTTCTTTTCCCCGTTCTTGGACGCCATTTGGTGACAGCCTTAGTCCACCTGTCATCGCTGCATCTTGCTAGTGGTCCTATATCTAGTAATTCCACGCCTCTACAACCACGTAACAATCTTTTCAATAAAATACCTTCTTTGTCCACAGCCACATTCCTATCGTACGTCCTACTCAACGTGCCTGGCAACGCGTCTGTCACCGCAGGGAACTGCTCTGAGGCCGACCAATGGCTCCAGGTCAGCTGGACCACTAACAACGCTTCCCTGCCCAACAACATGACCCTGGTCTACCACAGGAACGAGGCCACCAAGAACTATGGATTGAAGAGCCTGAACTTCTCTTTGAGCCCTGAGAACTTTGTGAATAGATGTGAGTATATATTTTTAGTTATTTTCTGTCTAAGGGTTACGGTGCTCCCGTCGGGGCTGCGGGTTGTTCGCAAGAGATATCGCGGCCTCGACATGAAGGGCTAAGAAGGAATATGGGTAGTTTTTAGGCGGTAGAAGTCTGACACTCCCTTTCGCTCTGCCCAAGAGCGGGAGGGGTTATTTGATGATTTTCCACCCACCTGAAAAAAAAAAAGGTTTTACGGTGCTCCTGTTGGGGCGGTGGATTGTTCGAAAGAGATACCGCGGCCCCAACAGAAAGGGCCAAGAAGGAACATGGGTGGTTTTTAGTCAGTAGAAGTCTGACACTCCCGACCGCTCCGCACGGAGCGGGAGGAGTCGTTTGATGACCACACTCCAAAAAAATAAAACGTCACATTGACTGGACGTTTTGCCCTATGCATGACAAAACGTCCAGTCATTGTCAGAGTGGGAGGTGTTACATAGCCTGGAAACAAAATACAGTACCTCAGAATGACCTGAATAAAGAAATGGAACTTTCCCCCTATCGATGGTGTTGTAAGAAAAAGATATCAATCTGCAATATTTAAGTTCTCAATTCACCGCACTTAATTTGGTGGCAATTTAACATGGTTTTCCCAAAGCAAGATCATCCACAATAAAGTAGTAAAGTTGATCATAAATGTTGTAGCAAGAGGAAATTAAAAGGGTAGTGTAATCTTACACTACCCTTTTAATTTCCTCTATCGGCTTAAACATGTTGTATATCTTTAAATAAACTGTTACTTTAAAACATATTGCGTACAATTTACACACTAGTTGACCTCGATTAACCTTTGATCTTGACTTTATCGGCGGGTTCAGTTCACATCATTATGAAGTTCGTTAAATATAGAATCAGTATATACGCTTCAATTAATTGGAGAAAGAAACTGTCATTAAATGAACGGTGTTATAAGAAAGATAAGGTAACTTTTTATTAAGTAAGTACTTAATTAACAAGACAATCTAAATATACAGTAGTCATGCCGCTATCCTACTGGCTGCCCATTTCGGGAATGATTGAAGATCTTGGGATGATAACTTCTACTGTTTTCGCGTAGTCCTGAAACTGAAAACGAATGAATGTGTTGTTTGTTGTTTTTACTCTCTACACCAAAAACATAAACTCGTTAGAATACATTCACATATTAGATTCGAAAGTAGTATCTCTTTTCTTTCACACCCAAACTGCTGAAACAATCGCTTAGAAATACGACAAGTTGCTGGGGACCAGGATTTAAGCTACCTTTTAACCGACTTGAAAAAAGAGAAGGTTCTTCTTTACGTTTCGAAATTCGGTAGCACAAAAAGTCAATGAAACATAAGTCACTGACTTCCGAAATTAGAATGATGATATTTATTAAAACAAAGTCTCAGGCAGCAACTACACAAAATTATCCATTACAAATCTAACGAAGCAGTCTATAATATCTAGTCATTCAGTATTTCTTCATACAATTCTCGTCCAGACCTTAAAAGTTATACTTCTCCATTCCAGCCTCCAAGGACCCAATCGAGCTGTACCACGGCCCAGAGTGGCAGACTCCCCTGGCCACGTCGTACCGCTGCAAGGCAGCCACGCTGTTGAACATGTCGTCCGAGTCCCCCAGCGCGGCTGCCGTGCTCACCCTGTCTAGGCTGCAGGAGGAGGCCTATCGCACCACCAATGGAACCGAATTTAGTGCCGGTAAGTTTTTGTTTAACACTTTTGATGCCAAGCACCCAGCATATGAGTCGAAGAATGATTCGTTTGTGTGGCGACAACCCGCCTCCGAGTCGTCGCTATGCGCAGCTATAGATGACTTGGCAGTAAGGAATTATATTTTGAACTTGGCAGAGAAAATGTATCTGCTACCAGAACCAACCCCAGAGCATAAACAAGGACCATTGGTTCTGGGGTTGTAAATCCTCGTGGATGTCCACCGCCGCGAGTGGAGGGGTCTGTCAGACTATTATAAAGATCAACCCTTCCCACCCTGAGACCTGGGATCGTGGGTGCTGGCACTTTTAACGGTGCCTAGGGGTCCTTATGTCAAGCTAGGACGGGCTCATAAGGCAAAGAGACTGTTCAGAAATGTAAATATAAAGAGTAATAGGTTGTTGCTTAAAAATTTAAAAAGCGCGGGCTAAACGAAGGGGAGCTGCTAATTTTACTTTTTAAAAGAAGTTTAACCCTACGTTTTCTTTTATTTTGGTTCATCTGTCACATAGGTTGTTTCACTATTTTTCATTAACCCGTATCTATTGTCTTAAAAAATACCCTGAACCGTTAAAGTTCGGACATATTACACCGACTAATTCGGATAAATTGTAGGATTCATTGAACATTAATAGCGTTAGAAATAAAATTCGTCCATTGAAACAGTAAACAAGCCCAAGGCCTCAATAGCATACAAAAAAGTTGGTTGTGTATAAAAAGCGTAGCGATAGCTAAGCACGCTTGCCAGACGCGCGATAAGGTCCCGATAACGCGCACTCAACGAACTGATAACAGTAGGAACGTGCTGTGGTGACTGCTGTACTGGTTTTCATCATTTTGTGAATTTCACTGATCTAGGGTTACCATTTTAAATTAAAAAAAACGGGATATTTTTGTTTATAAATTTTCGCATATGAGTCTGACTCGCACTGGCCCGCTTCCTTGCATACGGATAAAATTTCTCTGTGGCAGCTGCGGAGGCCCAGACTCCGCAGCACAAATTTTATCCGGGCATATTTTTCAGACATATTTTTTTTAAATTTATTTTAACCGGGCACATCCAGATGTGTGCCCGGTTGATGTCAATAAACTCGCCCCCTATTACATGGGACTTAAATATAACTGGCGAAATGTGGGTGTACTTTTAGGTACACCTCTGTCTAACCCTTCGGGGATTACAGGCGTGATGTTATGTCAAAGTCAAAAAAATTCGGACGTTTGGAAACCCTAGTCACAACGGTTGTTCCACGTGATTATATTATTTTTTAACAAAATCACGTCATACATTTTAAAGTTATCGTGAAATTGAAATAAATATCCTGTTGCTTTTGGATTGTGAGTCAGCGACTGATAAACACTGCGAATTATGTTATTCTAATATTGCTTTTTAAATAATACTTTTTGCAATTTGTGCGATATCTTTTTTCCGGTCGCAGTGGTCAGACTTGACTCCTTCTGTCATTTTTCTGTTTTTATTTAGTATAGTTTTACATTTTGCATTGTTATCTAACACTAAAACATGCTATTGTGGAAATGACTCGAGCGCCAGAAGCGATACGACTAGTTTTGTTTATAAATAAAATGCTTCTGTTGATAGTTTAATGGCCGTCTTTCGGAAATATACCGTAAACAAAGTTGGGTTTGTCATCGGTTTGTTTTGGTACCATAATCAAGTCCGAATGTCGAAATTATATAACGAGTCTCATATAACGCCCACATTTCGACACTTTTTAGTCATTTAACACAACACATCCATCTGTTGGGTTAGAAGAACCAGATTTAATACAATCTTTCCGAAGAAATTACATTGCAAAACAATGGAAACATAAAATTAAATAATTCGCCATATCAGCTAGGCGAATAATTACATTTAAAGATTCCTTTAGTACACTCGAGTGCGTTTATAAACACAAGAGTGTGAGGACTCGACCAGACCCAGATTACAACCATGCTTAGCGGACGCTAAATGTCGCTAAACCCTGATAAGCTAACAAACATATTTTAATCGTAATATGTGCCATTCAGGGTCAACGCAGAACATGATAGCTACAAAATAAGTCAATATCTAAACTCAACTCTATGTTGTTTAACATACGGCTTAAATTGGAGAAACGAAATAAGACACGGGTATTTTAATGTGGTTTTTGTTTTTTGTCCTTTGAACTTGATTTTTAATTGTTTCAACGCCTATTTGGTTACATACACAGGTTTTGGTTTACAAAACATTATTTTGCGATCATCTTCTTCCTGCCATTGTTCCATATTACCTGGGCTCGCTGCAACACGTTTTATTATTCCATCAATTAACCGTCACGCTATCGTTTATACGGTGATTCAGTTAAAGCTTTAGCTAAACTCGAATGGATACGGTACGAAATTGTCACGCCTATTGTGTCAACAAATATAATTATGAAGGTGTTCAAACTAGTGCAAATAGCCGCTATAATCATTAAAGCAATCGACACACGCAGCCACGTCACACGTCCCGAACAGTGTTCCCCAGTGTGGCAACAAATCAATGATTTGCAGCGAAACGGAATATTCTAAAACTATAATTGCACAGTGCACCTTGTAGTGAAACTAAATGTCCAATTATGGCAGTTTCGGACGTATTTACGTTTTATTCATACATAAACTTACGACTTTATCCCATGGGAGTAGACAGAAACCACAGTAGGCCACCTGGTACGATCCTTACATACTCCTTTTGCCTAGTCCACGTTCATACATTCGGATCAACGCCAGATTATGATAGGCAATAGACCATCAAGAAGACATTGTGCACCACTGTTTGCGCGCACGCTTGTGTACTATAAATTATCCTATATTGTCCTTGTCTCCGCTGACATTGGCTGCTCTGACCTGAAACGGTCTGGCCCCCCAGACCGTTTCAGTGTTATAGTCCCCACTATAACACAGGAACCGATTAATTGGATTGAAAGGTTATCCTATTAAGAGTTTAGATTCAAATTTTTGATTAACCATTATAAGGGTCAATGCTAATTATAAATGGGTGGTCATTTCAATATTTGCTAATTAACTAAAATTACAGAGACGAAGCATCAAACGCGGAGTAACTCCGTCACTTGCATATTTTTATTTATAAAAATGTTTCCTTTTTATTGATTTAAAAATTAACTTGATTAAAATCCTTATACAGGCAACCTTTTCTGTATCACCTTTTGCATTATGCTTATGTCTTACGGAATATTTACCATGTTTACTCTTCGGCGCTGTTACTAGCCACCATGATTACTGATAAACTGAAGTTATTACTGGTGGATGTTTATGAGCATATAAAACGGTTTACCCTCTTTCTTACCGTTTTTGACCATGTCAGTTTAAAAACTTATGCCTTGTGTGTGTTGTGTTGTAAGAGATGCGCATCCCTCGTACGCAGGGTGCGGGGCAGCTCCAACAGCATCCGTAAAATGATTTCTGGCCGACTGGATTGCGCGATCGTCAACCGGTGTTGCAAGGTCTCTGCTGGACCTGTTTACTAGTAGCGATGTGTTCCGTTATTTTGTTGGTTTCATGTTTTGTTCTGTTTGTCATTTGTGTTTAATTTAGTTTACTAACATAGATATAAGGTACATTGTTTCTAACGAGTCATGTTACTTAAATAAATCATCGAATTATTATTATGTTACAGCTCGTGAATGCGGTAGTGGCGACGTGCCCGACGCGGTGCCCATCGTGGTGGGCTGCGCGCTGGGCGGGCTGGTGGTGGTGGTGCTGGTCGCCTACCTCGTGGCCCGCAGACGCTCCGCCGCCCAGGGCTACCTCTCCATGTAGACTGCACCAGTGAGTATCTACCTCATCATCATATGATACGATCATGAAACCTCTTGGTGGGACTAGACTCGGATTTCTGACTATTCGTAATGACTGGTAAAGATCTACATACGACAGACAGACCAACAGTTTAACGTGCTTGCCGATGCACGGGAGGGTCTTGATATGACCCATGCACGGGTCGACCTCGGCTGGCGTTGCTTAACCTCGACCTCGACGCGGATCGTTGTTGATCGAACCTCGTGGTTTAGCGATGCCTTAGCCACGAGCCCCTCAAGAGATCTTAATATGATCTAAAGTCTGTTTTTTAATCTCGGAGACTAAAATGACATTACGAGGGTTGTCAGTTTTTTGCAATTCTTAAATAGTGATGTGCCACTACCGTAAATTGCCGTTGTTGAAATCAATTAATATCGGTTTTTTTTATAATAAGTTTTCCTGAGTAAAAGGTGTAGGTAGTTATTTAAAACGAAATAATACACAAGTAATAAGGTGCAGATGTATTTAACGTGAAACTTTTTTAAGTAATTAATTACAGGAATTCATTAATCATGCATGCATGTCATTTTACTTTAAATCTATGTATATTTTAAACTATTAATGGATGAAATAAAAAGCATTTTAATTTTATATATCAGATTCCGAAAATGACTCCATGTCTGAATCATCAGAGTCGCTGGCTACTTCTATTATAAATCGATCAGTAATGTCTTCGACTATATGGCCCAGATGACACATTTCATCCTCAATTTTAATAACGTGAGCCACACAGTCTTTCCACCGCTGCGGGGTCACTTGACGAAGTCCTTCCTCAAAAAGGCTTCGTACTTCATTTAATTTGAAGGTTTTATTATTTTTAGCAAGCGTTATTCGTTTCTATAAAAAAAGTTTACGGCACGGTTGGCGCAGTGGCTGAGGGATTGGACTGCTGAGCTGCGTGTCGCGGGTTCGATCCCAGCACGGAACAAATATTTGTATGGCCTACAGATAGTAATTGTTTCGGGTCTGGGTATGTTTGTGTATGCGAGTTGTAAGTGTTTGTAAACGGAACCACGATAAACGAAAAATTCCTAGTGTGGGGCAACGTTTAAAAAAAATATTTTTTCAACTTCTCGACGTATAGCCGAAAGAGTGAAAAACGATTTCACTCTTTAATTTACGGCCAGGTATTTTCGGAGAGCTTAAATTTTCATTCTCTTTGTGCTCCTTCAGCACCCAGTAGATTGTAGCTCTGGATATGTTCAGGATTTCGGCAGTTTTTAAAACACATTCGTTTTTTTTCGGCATCTCGGTTAGAGATTCGGTTTTCTTTTCAGTACTTTTTCTGTTTGGCTAAATGATATGAGCTTACGTTTTTTTCTTGCCGATAAAATTTCTTCTTCACGCCTATATCTAATCACACACTAACTGCCGTATTATCATATTTATTTTTAGAATTGCAATTGTTTGTATGGTGTCAAGTTCCAATAATTGCCGTATTTTTCAAAAGTGCTGCCTTTTTATGAGAAAATGGTTCATATATCCGCTTTATCGTGTACGGGAACAACACTGATAGCATCTGTTTTTTTTTTCTAATCGTCTAATAAATATAAAAAGTTACGATTCAACAAACCGGTATCGTAGGTACAACACTAAACAAAGAGCTGGCAGCATTATTTGTAAGTTTGACATTTGCATGTGTCAATTTAGTCTCAGGGATTAAAAAACAGACTTTACAAATAAAAAGGAAGATTTCCCCTCCAATTATTCTACAATAATAATATCTTTGTGACAATATTAATGCTGATGCTTATTGCATTTTTAATTCCCTGTGACCTTATATAAAATATTTAATCAAGATAATGTATCGTTTCAGGTTGCAGCCGCCCCGAGGAATCGGCGAAAGTAGTCAATATATGAAGATATAGAAAACAGTTATACATTATTTGCGTCGCAGTTACCCGCACCCTCATAACGTTACTAAATTCCATGTCTCTGCCTATCCCTCATTGTGTATTGTCTTTATATAAATAATTATCACTAAAGAATTAGAGCCACTTTATGAGCAAGTGTGTTGAAAAAACAGTTTTAACACACTGTGAGAATGTCATAGACAGATACGTATTCCGTTTTTAATTAATCTTTTTATGTATTTCTATTTTGACCGGAAATAGCTGTATGTTACTAACATTTTAATTTCAAATACTGGCTTTTGTCAAAATATAATTTAAAATCATTAGTTTTAGCGGGCAGGTGATGTAATAGTTGTATTTGCTCAAAATTAATACAAATTACTGATTATTCCATATTTAATTGATTCAAGTATTATTTTAACAGAGATATTTTCTTTTTTTTTCCTTTATATAATAATGCCCTTTGTCATGAATAATTCGCGTACTGACCATGACAACGAGTGTACTAAAAAACTTAAAAAAAAATTTTTTTTTTGTATGCCATTTTTGTTTTTTTTGGCCATAATAGTGTAAAAATGACTGTAAACTAACAAAATGCAAACAAGATAGATACAGTAACTTTGAAAATAGATGTGTAGTAGTAATTTTAAAGCGAAGGAGGGTAGAATAGTATTTTTGTTTGTCGAAATTCTGCAATAATTATTTTATTTAAATATTTCTCCTTTTTTTAACTTTTTATATTTTATGTGCTTTAGTTTAGTCCAAAGATATTTTCATCATTTCAGTTATATGCATGTATAACTAAACATTATTTGTATATTGGAGTCAATTTATTGTCAAAATGTCCATAATAATATCCGTAAATATTATAAAAACATCCGTTTAGGTGTAGTTAGTCTATAATAAAATGAATGCAGTCTTTCTTTTGTTAGAGTTTAGTATTCAGACTATTTTAGGTGTAACAGTTTAAAGCTGGAAATATCATTGCTGTGTTATGTATATCTGTGGTCATCAGTGTTGCCTCGCCAAAAAGTGAAACAACATCGTCAAAGTACAACAATCGTTAAAAAGCTGCTAAAATATTTGAAATGCGGGAATGCCATTGAGAATGGCAACACTGACAATCATAGATTTTATCGACATTTCATTAATACTGTGTCGCCAGAGTATAAAAATAATAATTTTGTAAATGGCAATGAGTTGCCCAGGCTACGTTATTTGCAGTCGAGTCTATAAATAAGCTAAGTGAATTTGTATGTTTAGTTCGTGAGACGAGTCTCTCTTATAACTCGACTGCAGATAATTCGCAAGGTGATGGAAAGCGAAGGATATTGTCGGGAGTTTGATTCCGGGTAAAATCTACTATACGGCTGACTTTCTCGACTTATATTTTTAACATTTCACGCATATATTTGATTCTTTCTTTAGAAAAGTTTGCCGTATAGCAGATCAATGACAACTTACTAAAAATGTGACTTTAATACTAAAACTATCTCAGTTAGTAGTAAATATTCATATTTTCGTAAGCCGTGCCGATTGATGTACGATTCGAAAAAAGAAATAAATGTTTTTTATTGCCACAGTCGAGTTTTATTTATTATTTCTTCCTCTGAAAAGCAGTTACAATAAATACGTATTTTATATACATCGACCACTATTTATGTACAATTTATATCTACTGAACACTTGTTAAATAAATTATATTTGTGACAAAGAATCGCTCTGTTTAACTATTAAAGCTGATCCCTATTATTTTACTTATTTACAAAACTATTCCATTGTACGTATTTGCTTGCAAGTGTGCTCATTTTAAACATTTAAATCAAAATTAATTTAACATCGTTTCATGAAAACGATGTCATGTCGTATAGTAGTGCAGATTGGTTATGTTGGAGCTTAAAGCATTCTTTTTATCGATATCTATCGATCAAATCTGACGACCTAACTTACATCACTAATTGAGTAGCGTGAAACTTTCGAAAACGGAATATGTTGATCAATAATCGTTCCAAAATAAAACTTTATTCTAATGGGAAAAGGTTGATTTTACGTGACCTAAAGGAGGCGTCATGCCATCTTCCGTCACGGCATACGAATTGGTTTTACTGCGCAGGCTTGCATATAGATGTTTTGCATTAAAAAAAGATGGTGGGATTATATTAGTTACAACTATGGTCACTTGCTAAAAGCCCAATCTGCACTCTAACTGTAATAGGTACTAGTCTTTACATAAAATAAAACAATTCAATTTCTTACTCAATAGCTTAAAAATCCGGCGAACAGAAGCATTGTTACGACTCACAGAAAATCTTGACCAATTTTGTAATATTTACTACCGCACATTACAAGCACTGGCTATATTGGTCTACTTTACGCTAATGACTATATTTAAATGCATCTTTATATTGAAGAAAATTATCCAAATTGTCTAAAACTGCTGCTAATTTTGCGAATACGTTAAGACAGAGAATACGAAGATCTTTTGACGAATCTGGGATGTTATTGGTAAAAAATATGATACAGTATTAAAAAACATGAGGGCAGTGTAAGTGACGATTTTAGCGACGCGCCAAAAGATCTTCGTATTACTTTAACAAGGAACTGTCGGTAGTACATTATAATCCTAAATGAACTTAACACTAAACGTCCAAGATACGTGGCGGACGCGGTCATAAAACGTGCTCGTAATAGGCTCGGCTCGGCTAGATCTTGTGCTTGAAACTAGACCAACGCTGAAAAATAAGTAATACTAGTCTGCCTGTATATCTCCGCATAAGGGACGGACTAAAAAAAAATAAAGCAAACATGTGCGTAGCGGAGAGGAGAGGACATAGTCTACCGAAGCTATGGGGAGAGGAGAAGATGTATGCAAAATTCGAGCAATCGCACGCCGCTGACCGCACGCTGTGAGAGAGCGGTTTCGCACTACGTCCGATCCAAATCCGATCTGAACCCGTGGGAAAAATACGGTCCGGAGTAGTCATAGAATGATCTCTAACGTCTCCCTTCTCGTCTGCGCGGTGAGCCGGTGCTTGCGTGTGGAGTCTTGGCTTCACACTGGCCGCGTGTTGTGTGGCCCCACATACGAGGGAGTGAGAAACAAATGAAAAGGTGTCTAGAACATGCCTCCTGTCATCACCATGTAAAATGAGGATCGAAAGACGACTGCGCAACAGAGCCCTTTTTTTGGAGGGTGGGTAATCTTCAAATGACTTCTCCCGCTCTGGGCAGAGCGGTAGGGAGTGTCAGACTTCTACTGACTAAAAACCACCCATGTTTGTGTCGAAGCCGCGGTATCTCTTTCGAACAACCCGCAGCCCCGACGGGCGTCGGCCCTTGCGGGCACGCAATAGACCCGTAGAACGAAAATATCTAGGGCAATCTCACTTGCACACTCCATGAGCGCGTCAGCCACTTTGACGGATACCGTAAAGACAAAGTAAATAAACTAAAGTATGTACAATTATTTTAAGAATACTGGTGGAAATATTAAGTACTCTATTTACAACGAGTATTGGTCGCTACAGTGATGTACAATCGGATCAAATAATTATTAAGCAGTTTGACAACATACATCAATTTACCATATTTTAGCCATTTCATACAACTTTGTCAAAAAATGTCAGTTTAAGATTGGTGGTCAAGTAGCTTAATAATTAATTTGCCTGACTTGACTAACTTATTATTATTTACATAGCCTCTTATAAGCCTCGCGGTCAAGTGTACGTTATGAAAAACCTAAATAGTTTGCTTTGATATACAGGATTTGAAGTATTTACTATCATCAGTACAAAATGTAGGTAAATTTCGCAGGGTTATTGGAAAAAGTCTAGATCTATTTGATGCAAAAATTAGGCTGTATTAGTAAATCTGGAAAAACAACTCTATACAGGGTGTAAATCAACCCATCACACAGCCGTCAACCAAGCATTCTGTACATTAAAGTCGTCAAACTAAGTTACCCCTACCATTGACTTATATATTACTGCGTAAGGACTGGGCGGACCGCATGTTAAAATGACGCCTCGAACTTGGTCCCAAAACGGTCTTTTCTAAGCCGAAGTGAACTAGTCCACGATCGGCTCTCTTCGGGAGCGGTAGTAAATTTTTATTAAAAGCTTTATTTATGTTCTTTATACCTCGAAAATACCACGCCGCTTATACAAGGTTAAGTTTACGAGCAGACTACACCGATTCTTTGTATGGCGAACGCGTCGAGCAAATGTTCGGACGACCGTATCTTTAGTTTTTATATCAATGACCCCTACGTTAAATTTTCTGCTGGGAAACGACTTTTGGAACTTTGACCCCCAATATCTCCGTAACTAGGAGGCTCCCGGGTATGGTCTAGAACAAAAAAAATATCGCAGTGGTAGGGAGAACAAGTGCCCTTCGTTTGCGTTAAGGGTGCTTTTACACCCTACATGTGAACATCATTCGCATTATGTTTGGGTCTCCATGGGACTTCCATGTAGGTAATAGGCGGCGAGCTTATTGCCATAAACCAGGCACAAAGTCACAAACCCAGACTCCGCGGCTGCTACTGCCAAATTCCTGAAGGAAAAGCCCAACTTGGGAATAGAACGCAGGACCTAACGCAAACTTTTATTTCCTTTTTGTTTTTTTCCAATTACCCTGCGACCACGAACATTATTTACATCTTAATAACTGGATACAATATAATGGCACTATTTGGTAAATCTTACACAATATAAGGCACGACTTGCAGACGTCTAAGTATTTCATATTTAAAACAGCGCTAAGTGTGAAAGACTGGCCAATGGCCAATAATGGAACAAAGAAGTATCGCTGCCAAATATTCTAAGTTTAAATTATGGCTTTTTCATTCAATCAGTTATAAGCCGTCTCTCTGATGATGTACAGTCGCTTTTTGGCTAAACATGGCACTTCAATAATTACCATCGACGGTAACGTAAGAATTCGAAACTTATTGCCAACGATTAACATCTTTGATAACATTGGAATTTGAACCTTATTGCTTTCAGTTTAAGGTCTACTGCGGTATTGGGCAGGAGTCGAGCAGGACATTGTGTATGGACTCCATTTCAGTCCAGTCTCGCTTCTGTCCGCCCACTGTGACGTCACGAATGCATCCGTTGAAGTTTTTACCGCCTTCTGTGGATTCCATTACTCCTTCTGCAAAGAAATATTATTGGTTAATTTTCTTATATTTCAAGCAAATAAATGATTTGATTTGATTCTTTTTGTATGTTGAGGGTACAGATCAGATTTTCAGAAGGCTGTGTGTGTCGTGAAAGCGTTCATTTGAATTGAATCAAAGGTAAGTATTTTATATTTCATCGACTCTTAATCAAATGTCTGACATTGCCAATTTGACATTGTTTGACTACACATCAGCTACTTATTTTGGGTTCCCATAAGTAAAAAAAATATTCCATTTGTATGGACACCCTTGGGACAACATTTACCTACAAGTGTCGCAGCTTGATTTTTGAATTTGCTTATAAAACGATAGCTTGCAGTTTGAATGTAAACGGTATTGCTAGATTCGGTGCCGGCTGGTTTTCACTAAAGCGGAATGGGAAGAAAACCGAGGAATTATATTGATTGAAATTCAATTGATTGGTCGAATTTTGCAGGCCTCCGTACCGCTCCATTCATCTGCACCTGGGTGGGAACTGAACTTAACTGAACACACCTGCCGGGGCTGCGGGTTATTCGAAATAGATACCGTGGCCCCGGAACACAAAGGGCTAAGTAGGAACATATTGACATGTGATGCGAAGGAATGAAGAAAATGTTGTGAGGAAAATGTTGAGTATGAATGTAGACGGCTGGAAGACCAAAGAAACGATGGATGGACTGTGTGAAGGATGATATGGCTAGAAAGGACGTGACTGCTGACATGATGAGATACTTGGAAGAAGAAGACATGTTACGCCAACCCCAAATAAATTGGGATAAGGGCAGGAGAATGAGGAGAAATCCGTCACTCCATTTTGGGTACACACCTGGCAGTCCGCCAATATAGAGCGGCGTGGGTAGGTCCTGCACAGTGTCCACGATGAGCGCTGTGGGTGGAGCGTCCCGCAGCTCTGCGCCCGCGTCTATCTGCAGCCACGGCGCGCGCGCGTGCAGGCGTGCGCGCACGGCGTGCCACGCGCCGTCACACAGCGAGTGCGCGCCGTGCCACGCCATGCGCGCGCGCTCCTGTCCTGCCGTCGTGCGGGATAGCACCACCTGGGACACAATGACGAGACACTTTAGACACCTTTCCCGCCGCAGATGAGTAAGCGTAGGTATCGACTTTACCCAGCCTCATGAAACATTCAAAAGATTATAAGTTTCGTGTAAGTATAATATACATAGTTGTTGAAAAATGAGAGTACTGGGTCAACGACGCTCGCTTGATGGCCAGATCACTCAACGAGCTTGGAATATACAACGAATAATCGCCCATCACTGACTAGAAAAACTGGCTAACCCCTTTTAAATGGGACATTAAATGCCTTACTATTAAGCGCACTTCTTAGGGGCCGTCACCACAAGCGAGAGAATCGCGGTGAGCCAGAGTGTATAGAAATACGTGGCACGACGATAATATCGCCGCGATTCTATCGCTAGTGGAGACAGCCCCTTACAATCCGGCAGCTGTTATAACTTACGGCGCCATCTTTAACTTCGAGCAGTAACCCGGCAGCCGCCAGTAGCACTCCGTTAGGCTCGCTGGTGCGGAACTGCAGCCGCAGCTCGGTGGAGGCCTCAGAGCCGTCTGACGTCATCAGCCACGAGCTCGACCACGTCGCGTGAGCATCGCCTGCGAATGTACACATTACAGTTTTCAGGCACATAGGTTATGGTGTAAGTAGAATGAAGTACCTAGATCATGCCCGTTATTCAAAAACATTTCGATTCGATCTCGATTCGACAAGTCGTATGCGGTATTGTCTGTCTTTTTTCGGCAGTACGAAAGTAAACGAGATAGACATACCTACGAGTTTCCGAAGTGATCGAAATCGAGTCGAAGTGTTTGTAAATAAGGTCGCATGTAATTTTATAAGAAGAGCCGTAACAAAATAACCCGTACCCGTTAGTATTTGTTTATAGACGCGCGACTGTCGCGCTGCCAACGTCCTAATGTGAAAGCGGTCTAAGAGCCCGGACGTGCTAAAGACGGCACGCAGTGAGTGCCTGAGGACGTTTGTCGTTGCTGTGGAAGATCTACCTATGTAACGGTGGAATGATGACCTAGCTAAAGGTTTTAGGAGATTGGTCGGAGAGATCCAGTTGGACAATGCAGGTTGATTTAAACAGAATTTTGCATCTCCGAAAATTGCTATCTTCGTTCGTTATTACTAGGAATTTTATCTAGGAAATCAGGCGTTTCGTGCGGAGCGTGGCCGTAGACGATCTCGTGTTCATTCATGAGAAAGAAAGTAAGGAGTATATTCTTGTGTTTAGTGGGTAAAAGAATCCAAGAGTGCCCACTGTTTCAAGTTAGTTTGAATGTTGTCAATCTGGTGACCTTTGCTTTCTTCTCTGTTTCTATGTTAATTATTGTAATTTACATACCTACATACAGAAGCTCGTTCACGCCCTTTTTCCATGGGGGCAGAAACCACAGAACGCTACCTGCTACGATCCCTACATACTCCTTTTGCCTCGTCCACATTCATACATCTTGTCATACACGCACGCATTATAAACATTATTATTGTAATTTGTGTTAGGTATTCCGTGTTAATTAACTCTAAATAAATAAATATACGAAGCGATAGCCTTTAAATACCCGGGTGTAGCTCCGTTGTGTGCTAGTGTGGAGCGACGCCTAATCAAGACGGTAACGTAGACATGTCTTACCTCCAAAGTAGGCTGCTTTCTCAACGTTCGGGAAGCATTGTCCGACGCCGTGGTGTGACTGCGCATCCCGCACCAAGTCCTCCGCGCGACCGTTCACTGTCACACGGCGGATGCAGCCGCGGAAACCGGGTAGACGTGATATCTGAACGTGTTACAACAAATTAATTGAGATGACGTCAATATAGACTGAAATTTCTACAGACTGTACTTCGGAGAGTGAGCGCAGGAGCTCCACGAGCTGATTCCACCATCTCCCTTTTTCCATCGGGAGACTAGCCGTCCTGCAGGTTGCCACTCATAGGTACCTTGTCGAAGTTCCACACATTAGAACGGAGCCAAAGAGTGGAACTCCCTGCCTGCGTCGGTATTCCCGAGTTCATATAACCCCAATCTATTTAAGTCGCGAGTAAATAGGCTTCTTCTAGGTTAGCTCGTTCCATCGTCGACCTCATCCTCCCTTTTTTTGGGGGGTGGGAAATCATCAAATAACCCCTCCCGCTCTTGGGCAGAGCGAAAGGGAGTGTCAGACTTCTACTGACTAAAAACCACCCATGTTCCTTTTTCGCCCTTCATGTCGAGGCCGCGGTATCCAGTATATAGACAGATATCTATTTCATTGTACACCAAAATAGTTATACAGTTGGGGGACCATTTGCGGCGATAAGTAGGACCCGCAACGAGATCCGAAGAATTGAAGCCACTTTACTTTTTTTAGGGTACTTACTTTCGTAGCCTGCCCATGAATTATTTTGGTAACAAGAGTGACATTAGAAAAATTGTGGCAATATGAAGGAGCTGAGCTACTGCGCCAACCGTGTCGTCGTAATAATAACTTTAGCAGATCATAATATGATTTGCGTTTAAAATCGTAAATTGGACGTTTTAAAACAATTATTAGCCGTCATGTAAACTTTCAAAGATCCAGTCGTTTGATCAGACTCTGCACCAATGCAAGCACAGTGAGGAAATTCTTAGCAAAGGCCAGTTTTGTTAATAGTAATTGCGTCAGTGACTATATTTACGAAATCATAGTAGGAAAATAATGTGATCTGCTAAAGTGGTAATTTTAGACCCTCTTATAAGTTTCTAGTTACAAAGATACTGACCGCATTAGGCAGGTTGGCGAGTGCAGGAGGTGAGGGCAGGCCGCCCACCAGCAGCCGCGCCGAGCGGGACGCCGCCGCCCGCGCCGCCACCGCCGCTGCGCCCGCGGACAGCGACACCCGCACTCGAGACACACGCACCGACACCTATACATAACACACAGTCTTGTCAATCAATCAATCATCATTTTTTATTATTTTCGTTTTATTATGCTACTACCGTGAATTTTTGCACAGCCCAAACACAACCCGGTTGGTACACTTGAGTCTAACAAAAATTTGCACTTTAAAGCATAATATTTCACAAACGAATTTGCGGTTATCTCGCAATATCTTTTTAAAGACCTATCCAACGACATCCCACACAATGGACTTCGCGAGAAAAAATAAACATCCCCACTGTACTGGAGATAGGTACCCAAAAAAAAAACAATATTTTACTTTAACAATATAGCATTTTGTCGGCGTAACTCATTTGTATATTCATGCCAAATTACAGCATTCTAGTACTAAGAGTCTTTGAGATATCGTGCGGACGGACGGACAGACAGACAGACGGACATGGCGAAACTATAAGGGTTCCATATTGACTACGGAACCCTAAAATATGGCGTATACACGTAGAATGCTGGCAATTTGCGCCAATCTGCCAGCGCTTATCTGAACCGCTCCGTGTTACTAGTCGACGCAGTCAATCTCTATACTTTGTACCGAACCAGCGCCGATAATCGATCTACGTTTATACGCCCTAACCGTCCACAGAAACGTCGAAATAAAAAAACCAAAATGAAAATGAAATTGATTTTGTTAATTGATTGTGTGTGAATCCAGGGAACTGACTGTACATACAAAATTATTAGTAACACACAATATCATTATCATCAGCCTATAATGTTCCCACTGCAAGGACTCAGGCCTCCTCTCTAGGAGAAGGATGGGCTATAATCCACCACGCGTATATAGTGCGGGTTGGTAGATGTCACATGTTTTCGATTTTTTATTTCCTCACGATGTTTTCCTTCACCGTTTTTAGAGCAGCGGTGATGAAATAAATTATTACACAAAGTAATGCGCCTACCTGAGTTCGAACGCACGACTTACGTCTGTTCGTTGGATAGTCTGGAATGATGCATATGTAATTTAATTTTCAAATAAACTATTATGTTAAAAACAAAGAAATTGAAGCCATGGTTACAGTCACAAGACATAATAACTTCATACCTAACCTAACGCTGTTTTAACCCCTTAACATGAACTTGCTGGATTAGTTTTACTAACCTGTCTCCAGCTGCCATCACTGACAGTAGGCGCGAGCGTGAGTTCCTTCCGCTTGCGCCCGCGCACCACCAGCCGCAACTTGCCCTCGCGCAGCATCAGAGCCATGAAGTGCTTCGGCTTCGCTTTAGAACCCTGGTGGAAGAGGTAGTATCTTTAAATGGATGCAAATTGTATTGACATTCTTAATTTTAAAACATGCCAATATTATCATGTTTACTTCTAATGTACCTATTATTTAATTTTGCATGCTAGTTTTAGCGAATTGTGTGAGCTTCTGTTACAAAACCTGACCATCCATATTGTACTACAATTCTAGCAAATAAAGCTCATTTCATTTCATTTCATTTCATTTCATTTCATTTCAAAAATGAGGGAAATGAAAAATTTCTAATAAACAATGAGGAGTACGTGATTCGAGTTCCATCACTGGCGTGCCAAACGATTCATCATCTGGCTAGCTTTTACCAAACTATATTGGGGTCGGCTTCTCTTCAGTCTAACCAGATGCAGCTGAATACCAGTATATTACATGGAGCGACTGCCAATCTGACCTCGACAACCCAGGTACTACTGGGTATAACGACACCCCTTGGTACGTCTGGTTGTCATATTTTCAGGCCACTGACTACCTGTAACTAATGTCAGAGATCTACAACTGACAGCCGGGACCAACAGCTTAGCATGCTTTCCGACGCACGGAGGGAACTCGGTATGTAATAAATGTTTATCTAGTTTCCTGAGATAAAGTTGTAAGAATTTCAAGGTTCAAAATTAGGAGTAATAATAAATCAAGTCCAAGTTACCGGAGCAAGTAGTATGAGTCCATCCCTTGCGTAGGTGCGTATCTGCAGCGACAGCGTTAGTTCCTTGTTGCGCCGGTTCAGTTTGAGGGTGGCGTGGCTGTGCGCTGTGTCGCCGAACTTCACTGCGCCTGCTTCTACCGTGTATGACGATGTCTGCGGAGATCAACGGTGTGTTGTAAGTATGGGGCTTGAATTTATCAAGCTGGTCATTGTCATATCAAGCTGGTCATTGTCATATCAAGCTGGTCATTGTCATGCGAACAGGGAGACATCGTCCACCAAATCAATTAAATAAGGAATAAGGTACTTCCTCCGTATATGTATGTACATTGCCTCCTACATAAGCCATCCTTGTGAAAGATACAGTTGCAATCTGCTTTAATTAATGCAATTATGTCACTGTAATCAATATAAAACATAAATCTATAATGTCATTCTTTATTGAAAAGTGGGCGTTTATGTCAAATTATAGACATACTGTAGCTGTCAATATATCTAATGGGCCGGAATGTGGGAGTGTCAAGTCGGACTCAAGTTTAGTTCACGAGTAACGATACCAATGTAAGAAGAAAAGTGCCACTGTAGCGACGCTTTCAGGGAGGCGTACGAACGCAGGAAAATTTTTTGGTTGTTTCGGTTTTTTGGTCTCCAGTAATGACGTCGGTACCTTGGTGCACCCGGCGCTGTCGGGCTGCGCCTGCAGCGCGCGCGGCTCAGTGCGCGGCGCGTGCGGCGCGGGCCCGTCCTCCCGCCCCAGCATGGCGCCGCTCCACGCCAGCGCTGTCTCTAGCCCCACCAGTCTGCGGAGACACGTGTATTTATAGTACAACAACAAGCCCGAGACACCGCGTCTCTCATCTACATTAAAATTTAAACTTACGTGAAAGTGAGAAAGAGATGGAGCTAAACATAAAAATAATAATCTAAAAATAGTTGCTAAAAGGTATAAAACTCACTGTGCATCCACTATCAGGTCAGCTAGGGTGCCCTTGAAGGCGGTGAGAGGCACAGGCGCATGCACCAGCTCCCTCACTCCACCCAGGAACATCCCCGCCGTGCGCGCAGAGAACGCCGACCCCGCTAGGGCGACGCTGCCGAACTGCTCCTCATCTACCCATAAATCTAACTAAAAGAAGAGAAAGAGAGATATGCAAGGTGTAACATAATAAACGTACAGCTCGTGAGGCGAGACCTTAAAACTGAACAACTTTTGTTCGATGAGTTTTGAAAAGTGATAGCTTTTTTACACGACTGCCCCAAAAAAAGAGTGTTATGTTTTTAGCGTTCACGTATGTACAGATTGTACAGTACCCGGCGATAAATATTGCACATAGACCTTTGGAAAGAGACAATCGGCTAATTTCGGCTTCATAGAGCGTCATCTCTGTCTCACGAAATGCAAACAGTCCGGTATCTATTAGGAGCTATTAAAACAATTATGATTTGCTTCTTTTGATAATTCTTTTTATTCTTTGTATAAAATACACCTTTCCAAAGGTTGATGTGCAATATTTATCGCCGGGTACTGTATGTATGTTTGTTTGTGAGTTTTTTTATTTCACCATAACTTCTAAACGCCTGAACCGGGAGGTGGTGTGAAATTTCAGTCTTCACCATTCTTCAGATGCAAATCCGTTTGCCAAGTTTACAATATGAATGTGTGAGTGCAAAGAAGTTATGAAAAAAAAAGTCTTTTAATATTTTGATTGATATGGACCAAACCAGACCCACGAGAATGAATAATTGATATTAAAACCAATTTGGACATTTTCAAGTACTGTATTACAAGACAAAATATACCTGTTTATGCATGCGTATAATCCTCACAGTGTGCAGTCTCCCGTCATCGAACCTGGTGCCGTTGGTCCGCAGCCGCGCCTCACCCTTGCCAGCCTCTGCCACCACTTCTAACTCTCCTACAGAGACATCATTACAATAGAACATTACCACTACGTCTTTTTACCACACAAAGAGGTATCTTAAGCACAGACGCTATCACATCAAGCTACTGAAATGGCTGACGTAGCTCATAAAGCTGCCAAACTAAAATGAGACTGGGCAGGCCATGTCTGCCGGATGATAATGTAAAGCTGTGGGCCCACATATGTCAGAACTGGAGCCCTGAGACAGCTAGACGGCGGCGCGGCAGACGGAACAGGAGATGGCGGGACGGCGGGATGGCTTTCTCGTTAACTGGCAGGAAGAACCGCAACAACGAAGAAAGTGGAAGGAATGGGGGGAGGCCTTTGCTCAAGAGTGGGAAAGATTAGGCTAACAAATAAAAAACCTTAAACCAAATGCTTTAGCGATAAAGTTGGAAATCAATGAAAGAAGTAGTAGCGTGATGTGCGTGTGTGTCTTGAGACAAACCTAGACTGCAGGCCGATGCTTGTTTTTGTACTTTTCAATAGGGATGTTTACTGACTAAAAAAATATTATTCTAATTAGTCCGTCTGTTAGATTATCGAAAAATATTGGATACGTATTTTTTGTTTTAACAAATCAATAAAAATTGACGAAGATAAAACGCGTCAAAGATTTGAGTGGGGGTCGTGACGTCAATCACCGGTAAAAAATGTATAATAATGTCTTAGAATATGATGTCACACGAGTTTTCAAAGCACTGTATCGTCTTCATTGCTTGTTTACGTGAAAAAAGAAAAAATACGTGTCCAATATTTTTTGGAAATCTATCTGACGGACTAATTAGATTTTTTTAGTTAACTACCCTATTGTTACAGCCGTTATATACTAGTATGACAAAATCATCAGCACCTTTCTTACAAAATAGGCTTCGTATTATAACGTAAATTAAACCCTACAAGCAAGGAACAAACCTTCAATCATGACGAGCGCCAGATAATGCTTGTCTCCATCATCATTGCTAACTTCGTTGTCTCCGCCGACAGAGGGCGCTCGATACAACAGCAAGCCGTCAGGAGACTGCGCGCGGAACGACACGCCCAGCGATGCCTTGCGACGTAAGTGCGGGGAGGGGAGCTCGATGTAGCCGGTGCCCTTCAGGATCGCGGACCGGAGCGTCTGTAGATGTAAAAGACATAGTTTTTAGTTGAGTTTAGGCGTTTGCTTTGTGACCCGGTGGCCGTGGGTTCCATTCCTACGGGAAGCATACTTTGTAAAGCTGTTTCCAGTTTCACCTGACTGTCTGATAAAAAGATGATTCCGTGCTTCGGAAGGCACGTATAAGCCGGTGGCCCGGCCGTCAAATGGCGTCGTCAAACCATGTCAGAGGCCCTTGAGGCGGTTGAGAAACTCTGACACTAGGGTCTCATACACCCTTGTTCGACCTTACTGCCCACACGATAAGAAGAAGAAGTTGAGTTAATGTAGCAGTACTGCAGTTCTCGGGTCCATAACAACCTCCTGCGGCTCGGTTGTGAATTCCGTCTCGAATGCAATAACAAACTTAATATCCCATTTATTTCAGAATGTACTGAGCGATTGTTCTTCAATATTGTTTACGGAGAGATGCAGAACGATAGACTCGACATGATCGGATAAAAACTATGGACAGATCCTCACCCTTTCCCCGCAGCGCGGCTCCAGTCCATGCCTGATGGGTGCGTCCAGCAGGTCGTACCCGGAGCGGTCCACGGTGACGGCGCCCACGCAGCCCAGCAGCGCAGCCCCGGGCGCCGCGCGGCCGGGCGGCGCGCCCGCCAGCCAGTAGGGCGCGCGCGCCAGGTCGGGCAGCGCGGCGGGCGCCAGCACGGGCGGCGCGGGGGAGCCCAGGGTCTCCTCGCCGTTCACGCGCAGGCTGCCTGCCACAGGACCTCCTCAATACACTCAATACATACACTCGACCGATGCGACACCCTACATTTAAAGTTGCGAAGAGCTCAATACAATGTGATAAGTGAAATAACTTTAAAATCCCCACACTTCTTTCAAAAACCAAAACGTCCTCTAATAATATACTCCTTCCTTACAAGAATGATAAAGGTAATAAGCCCTTACAGAAAAGTTAAAAAGGAATCGAATGTCGTGGATATGTGACTAAAAGAGTGTTGCATATAAATGTCAATGGATGGAGAGGGCGAGGCCGAAGGGACCAAGGAAACGATGGATGTATTGTGTGAGGAATGATTTGAAAGAAAAAGGAGTAAATGATAGCGTGACGGTTGGCAGAGGAGAAAAGAAGAAAAAAATGTGTTGCGATGATCTTAAGTAACATGGGACAAGGACAGGAACATGATGATAAGTAGTAGTGTGTGTGTTGTGTGTGTGTATAGTGAAGTTAACTAAAAAAATCTAATTAGTTCGTCATAATATAGATTTCTAAAAAATATTGGACACGTATTTTTGTTTTTTCACGTAAACAAACAATGAAGATGATACAGTATTTTGAAAACTCGAATACCGGTGAGTGACGTCACAACACTCAAATCTTTGAAGCGTTTTATCTTCGTAATTTTTTAGTAATTTGATAAAACAAAAAATACGTATCCAATATTTTTCGATAATCTAACAGACGGATTAATTAGAATCATATTTTTTTAGTCAGTAAACATCCCTATTCTTTTCTTTTTTTGTATTCTTTTGCAGTGAACATAGTAACTTATTAATTGAATACACAGAACTACTGCCGCCGTTGAGAGCTTTCTTAATGAGCAATACTCCAGCGCACATTACCTTTCTCAAGCTTATTGCTGGCGAACACCCGTATGGCTTGCACGTGCGCAGGTCTGCCGGCACAGTGCCGTCCGGCTGCCGTGATCTCCAGCCGCGAGCCGCCGTACTCCACCGTGAACACCACGCGGCATTCTCGGAGGGACACGGATACCGAACGGTTCTGAGGATGAAAAGGTTCGGTAAGTAAATCAGTAAGAAGTGAATATACTACGCTAGTCGGAGTTAAAACTCAAATTATTTTATTAGAATAGACAGGTACTTCTAAATTGTCGACAAAACTTTAAACCTACAGACCCAGTCACAAGGTTCATAATAATAATTTGTAAAAAAAAGTACTGTTGTTGTCCTTTCCAAGTCGTAGATCTCCATGATCAAAGAACAGAGTAACCAAAGAGTATGTTTTTGGGCCTTTTGCTAAAATAAACCAGAATATAAACTTGTTGGTACAAAATGGTTTTACAATTTTAATTACTTTTCTTGGAAAACCTGTTACTTAGTTGTGTTTAAAAGTAGCCTGGTTTTTGTCATAGATGTACGGTTCACGTACAGGCAAATTGCTAACGCCGCAACCTACTTTACGCTACTCGTTTAGTTTACTTTTATAATTACTTATACTTATTAAATTAGTTGACCAATAGCTGCCGTAGCGCTATAACCGCGGATTAGCATCCAAACATAACTTACGTGTAACTTTACAAATATACTGAACTAAGGTGAAATCTGTGGTTATCGTCAACTCACAACTTAACTAGCTCTGAGCCATACAATAGATCTTCCGTTCTATCAATATCTTATCTCAAGCTCAATCAAGCCAAAGCCTCAATACTAACATTAGCAGTATCCAATGCCATGAAGAGCAGCGCATTCTCGTCTCGTGTCCTGAAGGTGAAGGCCACGCTGAACTGCCTGCGGTCAGCGGGTCGCGCGCGCGAACGCTTCAGCTCCACGTAGCCCGCGCCGTTGAACCACACCATCGATGGCTCCGCGCCGCGACCGTTATACCATCTGCAAGAGATTTAATCATCATCATCGACAAAATCACCATTAAGCTAAAAGATGTCCAGTGCAGAATCATAATTTTATAGAAAAAGGTCTGAAGTAGGAAGGTCCTGAGGTACAGATCGCCTTAAAGAGAGAGAACAAACGCCTCCAACAAAATCCAGCAGTTCATTACGACGAGACTCGAAACAGCCCCGAGACTAAATGCAAGAAATTGGCTCCCTAAAAAGCATCAGTCGCGTGGGTAGGGTAGGTGACTGACTAAAAAAAAATATGATTCTGTTTAGTCCGTCTGTTAGATTATCGAAAAATATTGGATACGTGTTTTTTATTTTATCAAATTAATAAAAATAAACGAAAATAAAACGTGTCAAATATCGTACGTGAGGATGCTAACGTCACCGTCTGGTAAAAAATGTACCAAACTATGACGTCGCGCGGCTTTTCGAAGCACTGTATCGTCTTCATTTATTGTTTGCGTGAAAAAAGAAAAAATACGTGTCCAATATTTTTTGGAAATCTATCTGACGGACTAATTAGATTTATTGTCAACTGCCCTATTATATTAGTACTAAATACTATTTTCTGAATCACATCATACCTTTGCGTACAGCCAGTGCACTGAGCCTCCTTAGGTTGATGCACGAAGTTCCACAGACCTATCGTCCTGTCGTCGCTATACAGCGCGTGTACACAGGCCGGAAGACCCTGCTCGTGGTGCGGCCAGCCCAGCCACAGCTGCGTGCTGTGCAGGCTCCCCGCACCGCCCGCGCTGGAGTTGCTGGCGGAGACTGCTGAGCTGCCAGCTCGCTCCACAACCAGACGCGCTGTGTTCCATATCCTGAGGTGGTGAGAGGCATGTTAATGTGGTGTTGTGGTTATCTACACATACTTTTCGTAGATTGCTTAAATACTAATATTGCCGTTGTTCTTCAGAGAATGCGCCAACACGATTAAGTAAATAAATTATTTTTGATTCTTGAACGCCAAAGCCGGCTGGTTTTAGCCCCCTGAGGGTGAAAATCTGCAAACGTAGGCCGAATCATCAGAATTAATGTGCGATGTAAATGTTCATTTTTACCTAAGGTACATGCCACTTGTATTTTCCCGATAATGGGTCCAAAAGAATCGTAATTATGAAAAGCTTTATAACTATGTCCTGTACGGTTACTATGAAAAATACGTTTAATTCATTCACATTAATAAGATGTTTCTTTTTGTAACATTATCTTAAAACTATGTTAGTCAGAAAAAGTCGTGAGTAACAGCCTTTTAGCTCACCGTTCGATCTCGATCCTGTAGGAGGTGTGATCAGCGTCATCATGTGTGGGCTGCAGCAGCTCGGGGTGCACTATCACCCCCTCACCCCCGCCCAGGTTCCACGACAGCCGCAGCTTGTTGCCCGACACCGACAGCTTCATGTAACTCTCTGTTTCCTAGAAGAATGATAGATGAGAGTGGTGTGAAAGGACATGTCTTGAGAAGTCTCTTACAAGATTTATCGGAAACAAGTATATAACTAGCATAAAAATGATCTGGGCCAAGTGAATAATTGCGCGTTTATCTGAAATACTGAAATAAGTTGAAATATTGTTAAGCTATCATCGGGCAATTTGACGCAAAGCACAGAACAGAAAGAAACGGAAAGTGACAAATATTGAACAAAGTCAAATTGGGCAAAGGGCATCTTTGCCCAATTTGACTTGTCGTTCTTCATATTGCTTGGACATTAGTTAAATGCTTGCATTTATCACTTGGTTCATAACATATTAACGACTTCAGAACGCTTACGTACTGAATCTGATTTGAATTTGATTGAAATTCCAAAATTTTTGATCTGAATTAGGTTGTTCACTACTTGTATAAGCGTTTACATACATAGTGTATTTTCCTAATCGCTTCTTTAACTTATGTTGGATGTAAGATTCAACCAATCGCAGGAAAGTTGAGGAAGCAATGTAGATTTCAATCAATGTTATTGGCCAGCAAGGCTCCAGTTCGGTGAAAATCTAGGCTTTCAGGACAATACTCTGTACTGACCTGCGTATCATCCATAAGATACAACAGCGGTCCGTCCCTCAGCCGAGTGTCGAAGGACAGCGCGAGCGCCACACGCGACACCGCAGGAGACGCGCCCGATACTGCGTACGCGCGCACGCAACCCGCGCCCGCACCCGCAGCTGATGTTAGGGACACTGAGATCTGTGGGTGATGAGAACAGATACGTTGTTATAGATTATACTACACGAATCACTTTTATTTTAGTGTGGCGTGAAGACCCAGTGGTTAAGTCCTCCCCTCTTATGCGCGAGGGTTCAAATCCGGGCAAGTACCATTATGACTTTTTCAAAAGTGGTTTGAAAGTATTTTGTCTTCGACATCACTGACATCGGAGAAGGAAAACACCGTGGGGCAACATGAACTTACAATTTATAAGTTAGTCGCATGCCTGGAACGCATATGATATGACCATGCATGTTCTAAGCAATTTCTAGCCTTTCTTTTTACCGTAGTCTCTCCTAGCACCAGGAGATACCACCGTGGTTATACGTGGGGCTTAAAGACGGAATATAAGAGACGGTCTCTCATATGGCATATACTGACCGCGTCAGCCGCATGTCGTGCGCGAGTGACCTTGTCCCGCAGCGCACTGAGCGCCGGGCTCAGCGTGCTGGCAGCGGCAGCATGCTGGCGTGTCGGTTAGTGTCGTGTACTTACTGCGTCAGCCGCATGTCGTGCGCGAGTGACCTTGTCCCGCAGCGCACTGAGCGCCGGGCTCAGCGTGCTGGCAGCGGCAGCATGCTGGCGTGCGCGGGCAGCTGCCGCGGCAGCCAGTGCGTCTGCCGTCTCTGCACCGCGGACTGTGTTGCCGCGGATTTGGGAAACTGCGGATAAAGGTAGCTGTTGTTAGCAAAAAGTAGTATAGAAGACTTACGATGAATTCACATTGACACTTACAGATCTGAATATTATTCCCGTATCTTTATCCCTTTCTATCACTTAGTATTCGCACACAGGTGCGCTATTTTCGAAATTGGAGTGTGTGTATGACATAGACAACTCACCATGCTCCTGCGCAGCCCCCAGCGCCGTGTCGCCATGTCTCTGCAACTCGGTGAGTTGCCTCCTCAGGTGGTACCTCACTCGTCTCCTCAGCTCACTGGCTTCATCATACAGCACCCTGGTGCTGGCGAACACCCTGTCGGCCTGTTCGGAAATGAAATAAATGGAGGGAAGAGTCAGGGTAGCCCGTGAAATTCAAATTTCATTACCTACATATTTTTTTGCAATTTGCAGGTCAGTGTCAGGCTGTATGTTGAACAAAGTATGATACCTATTAGAAATAATGAGTGTTGACAGACTATTTTAACTGCTAACTTAGTAGTCTGCTGCTAGACGCAGACCACTTCCAAGCTACGATGCAACACCTTCTTCTTCGCCTTCCGAATCCAGCCCGCCCCAGTCCCTCTTTTAAGGTCATCGTATCATGCACTAAATGGAGATTTACCAGTCTACGCGTAAGCGGCTTCCAGTTCAAAACTCATTTATTTCTTCGGTCATCGCTTTTTGGATATACCCTATATTATAAACATTTCAATACACACCTGTTCGTTGGCCCCCTGCAGCTGCGGCCGCACCTGTGCCCGTGGCCGGCCGCTGAGCTCTCTCTCCTGCCAGCCGAGCCCGCGCAGCACCACGCTCACCACGTCAGCACCGCGCCGCAGGTGTTCCAGCTGGTTGCGTAGTTCTACAGAAAGGAGTTAACATTTTAGGTCCATCTATCTATATATATATAAGGCAAAGCTGACTGACTGAGGATCAGCGCACAGGCCAAACCATCAGGGCAGAAACTTAAAATTTCGCACACGTTTTCCTCTTATGACGCAGGCATCCACTAAGAAAAGATTTTTTTCAAAATTCAACCCCTAAAGGAGTTTAATACGGCATGAAAGTTTGAATAGAAAATCGTCATTTTCACGCGGGCGATGCCGCGGGCAAAAGCTACTAAATAATAATGGTTGTAAAATGATCCAACAGATTCTAGTTGCACATACCATCAGCTTTCGCCAACACAGCAGCACCTCGTTTCTTCAAGTCTTCAGAAGTCGCCTTTCCTTTAGCCGCACTATGAGCCATGGGCACGTTACCCTGTGCCAGCGACGTGGCAGCTGCAGCAGCTTTAGAGGCTGTGTCAGCTGCAGCGGCAGCTTCCTTCACTTCCGCAGCTACATTGGCCCAGGCCTGCGCTGCTGACACACCTAGTGATGCAGCTGCTCGGCTGCCCGCGAAAAGACTGGGAGAGAGAGAAGATGTTGCAGATCAAACTGGTTTTATCGAAGGTGAGAGTGTCATGAAGACTGGTTTTTTGGAGTGAATGAAGACCAAAATGTTGACGACGCAGTATGGTGAACGTAAATAGGTAGAACTAAGGTAAGTAATATTCTGCCGTATAAGGACGCAAAGGCGGCTTCTCAAAGAAAGCCAGTATCGAGTAAATTCAAGTTTTGTGAATATTATACTTTGTTAGAGACATTAAGGATTGATTGTTCTTTCCATAAATGTTTTAAAATATATAGGGTGTAAAAGTACCCTTAACGCAAACTAAGGGCACTTGTTCTCCCCACCACTGCGATAATTTTTTTGTTCTAGACCATACCTGGGAACCCCCTAGTTACGGAGATATTGGGGGTCAAAGTTCCAAATTTTTAACAGCTGTTTTTGTAAATACTAGTTTTTCAGGTTATAACTTTAGTTAAATTACCTCCATGACCCGTTTACTATTCAAAGCATACAATAGCACAATGTTTTAATAGTGATACATTGACTTTTACCGTAAAATGTGATTTTTGACCCCAAAAAAAAATCGTTTCCCAGCAAAAATTTTTGCGTAGGGGTACTTAGTTTGATGTACAGAATGCTTGGTTAACGGCTGTGTGATGGGTTGATTTACACCCTGTATACTGCTTTAAGGCTTACTACATTAGATGCGTATTTTCAAGGTATCGAATGCCATTAGGTAAATCAACTTTACATTTTTATTTTGAGATACCGCTTTTGACCTTAGCACGGCAGTATTTTAAAGTCAGGTCCATCTAGGATTAATCAGTTTCGACTCATATAAAAATGAAGTTCTTATTAATTAGTTACCAGCACCTAGTTGAAGTCAGGCTGTGGAAGATGTCCTTACCTTTTATATTCTTTGGCTTTAACTCCCAACTCGGCGACATGTTTCTCAACAGCCTCCAGATACTTCTGCTTATACACCGGCGTGAGGTTGTACAGAATGCCCTCCTTCTCCTCTGCACCCAGGGTTAGGACCGCCAGCTCTGAAGCCAGGGTTGGAAACTTGATGCCGAGGGTCTGGGCTTGCAGGAGTGAGGAGCGGATCTCGTCCGTGATGTTGTTCGCTGATAAAGTGTTTATGTCCTGGAGAAAGAATTGTGTGATGAGATGACAAGGCAAAGATTCTGTCTGGAATGACAAAGAAAATTAGATGGTTTTTTTTTCTTCTTAGAGTACTTGGAAACACCGACCAAATCTAGTTCCTAAAATTTTCTCTTTTGACTTGTGAAAGTGTTTGTTAACAACAATTTTCATAAAAAAAACCCGTTTCGGTCGTTATGGTATGGCAATTGTTGAAGGTGGAATGGTCCTGCTTATTTCAATGTATGACAACCATGACCATGACGTGCCAAGTTTTTAAAATTAGAACGAAGAATTTATTGTCAAACAAACCGAGTATTTTATGCCGAAGATAAAAAAATTTGGTGGTTCTCAATACAACACTTTTTTTCTCTCTAACCGTTTTGACTGCATTGGTGAAGAAATAAATTATTGCTTTCCAGGGTTTAAACTCACGACACATATAACAATCTTAAGCCCCGGTTTCCACTGATTCATGGATATTGAAAACCTACCTCTAACACAAGTCGGCACCTTAGCCCGATATCCCTGACTGCGGCCAACCTGGGCTTCACCCGTTCTTTCAGAGCCGTCACGGTGTCGTCAGCCTTCCACACGGTCTCCGCCAGCTTCTGCAGGTCAGCCGCCTTCTCCTCCCAGGAGTTGAGAGACGAGCGTAGCTTGGCCAGGCGTCTGTACTGGTCTTCTAGGCGGTAGTTACTCTCTTGGACGGATGTTGATTGGAGATGTGCCTGGAGGAGTAGAGGATAAGAGGTTCATCGTCAGCCTATAATGTTCCCACTGCAGGGACTCAGGCCTCATCTTTAGGAGAAGGATGGGCTATACATAATCCACCACGCGGGCCCAGTGCGGGTTGGTAGATGTCACATGTCTTCGAATTCTTTGGTTCTAAGATGTGCCGGTTTCCTCACGAACAGATTCGAACCCTAGACTCACTGTTCGTCAGTCAGATTGACGAACAGTGAGTTTGGTGGCCCAATGGTGGCGGCACTAACTGTCGAAGTCACCACCACTGGGCCACAACTGCCGGCAGTACCGGATTTCAGGTACACATTTTAACAAAATTTAATAATCCAATTAATAAAGTAAACAAAATATAATATAACATAATGTCCTCATGATTACGAAAAAGGCAATAATGATATTTAGAGAGCAATGTGCACGAGAAAATGGGAGAACAATTATGGAAACAATAGAACATCATACTATGTAAAGTGTTACCTATATTTTGAGAGTTACGTTTAAATCCCATTTATAGAGGTCAAGTTGATATCTGAAAGTTCCTCTCCCGAATTAAATAAAAGATTGTACGGAAATTGGTTATTTTCGCCGATAGGATTCAAAAGAGCACATGGGTTGTGTGGCTCGAGTAACAGAAGAAAAGAAGAAGTACTCACTGAATCAAATACATCATTCGCAGCCGTCACAAAATCAATGAGTTTCATTTCCTTAATCTGTCTTAACAAATGCTTCGCTTCCTTCAGTGCTCTATGAGCGCTCAAATGCTTCTCACCGCGAGCAAACTCGTCCAAGGCTTCCACCTGCTCGCTCACTTTCCTCCTCACTTTCAGCACTTCCTCTAAAGCGCTCATGCTCTCCAAACTCAAGTAATCAGCCTCCTTTTCCCGTCTTCTCGCTTTAGATTTAAGATCATTCGCTTCAGTAAATACTTGATGTTCCGTACTTTCTAAGTTACCCAACAAATCTTCTAAGTTTTTGGAATGTGCTAGATTATTCTTTAGTTGGTTGAGACTAGATTTGAGTACAGTTGCGTTGTGGGAGAACTCTCGCACGGCGGCGAAGGGTTTCGGTATTCGATTCAGTTCCGTTGGGTCGGCTTTGGTTCGTAGATGCGAGGTTAGCGCTTCAACTGAGTCTAGCAGAGTTTGTGTGCAGTTGTCACATGCTGAAATATGAACAAGACATGAATTATTTTGAATATCTACAGTGAAATTTGTGTGCGGTTGATGTGAATAGGTTTGCCTCCTATTACATGGGACTTAAACATAGAAGCTGTACAGATGTGGGTGTGTGTCTTTGGTTATTAAAATGTGTGTGCAGTACGTATAGTACGTGTGGGTCTATATCCCGTATTCCCTAATCGGCTTCGAATGGAAAGGAGGTTTTTTGGTGGTGGTAGTTACATTTGGTGTTCTGTTTGATAGTGGTGGTGGTTTTATAAGTATATATAATAAGCCAATAACGTTGTAACAGCTGGAATACAGGTTCTTCTATGTAGGTGGGAGTCCATCCACCACGCCGGCAGGAAGATGATCTTAATTTTTTAGGTGTTAATACTTTGCCTAAGTTCTCGTAAAAAATCTTCTTTTTTGTCGCTTTAACTTTAAAATAAGCCTATACTCACGTCTGCAGCCGCCCTCGTCCATGTAAGTCCTCCTAGCTTTGCACTGGTCACACCGCAGGCCGGTGGCGAAGTCCCGACAGCGACAGCGCCCCCTGGCGTCGCAGTGCACGCCCGCGCTGCCCGTGACGTCACACGCGCACGGCACGCACGCGCCCCCCTCCCCGCCCGTACGCCGCCACCCCAACGCGCACGACGAGCACTCTGGTCCGGAGTAACCTGCGAACCAAACATCGTTGACATGTATATGTACATATTTTTACGAAGTTGAGAAGTTGGCGTAGTGGTCAAACAATATTGTGATATATGATATATGTTACCGGCAAAACTCGATTTCATGTAAAACTACTATGTCCTAGGCTTAACCTTTAATAATGTCAGGATACACGAATCAAAACAAAGCAATTACACTGCATCCAACCCGGATGTAAAGTTCGCCGGCCGCTGCTACTGCACCGCTCGCTACGCTCGCTCGGCTCACGCGTGGTTGGTCACAGTTCTATACTATAATAATTAAACGGATTCCTCTATGATCATTATTTTGTGATGACTCATAGTTTGGCCTAGGACAAACTAGTTTGACCTGAAATCGGTTCGGACGGTAATATATCCGAGTGTCAGTAAACATGATTTGTCAAATAGACCACCAACAACTACTCACCAGGTTTACACAGACACTGCACCTTCCCCTCATGCACCACACACGCGTCGGCGAAGTTCCGTGCGCGCTCCGGGCAGGGACACGGCTGGCAGCCGCCGCGTGCGGGCGCCCCGTAGTGGCCCGGCGCGCACGCGGCGCAGCGCGGCCCGCCAGTGCCTGCCGTGCAGTTCTGGACGAGGAGAGAGGATTTTAGCTTACGATTCTGTAGCGATTTGGTTCAATTAGCTGGTTTTAAGCCCCATTCGTTGGACACGCGTGTTTATCACATGTTTTCTTTGCGTGAGCATCGTCACGTCACAAGACGCAGTGACTCATTCAATTTGTTTTCTCCGCTTCATATCACATGCGGGACGCTTGATTGAAGCTCGTGCCCAAGCGCTGAGATAGTACTAAAATTCTCAAGAGGAATCATCCCCGGTACGATATCGATTGAGCTCTATTTTAGGTAACTCCGTTGAACTAACCAATGAAAACTACTTGAGCGGTTTGTCGCATCATCTACGCTGACGCTTCCTTAACTATTCATCATCTGCCAACCTTTTCCCAACTATATCGTGGTCGGCTTCCAGTCTAAGAACCACCAGATGCAGCTTACTGCCTATCTGATCTCCCAACCCAGATATCACGGGGTTATAGACAGAGAGAGAGGTTGTCAGACTTTCAAGCCACTGACTGCCTGTAACGACTGGCAAAGATCTACAAATGACCCAACCCACCCAACGGTTTAGCGTCCCTTACGAGGCAGGGAGAAAATTTGGAAATTAATGGAAAGTCACCCATCCACTAGTGAACCTAAACAAGTGCAGCCACAAACATCTTTAACTACCCAAAATCAAATAACCTTATTTAATATAAACTCACCAAGCATTCCCCAGTATCGGGATGGCACTCGGTAGCCCTGCCATTACAAACGCAGGGCTGCGCCTCGCCCTCCAAGTTGATCACGATGGTGCCCGACACCGCTGTCATCAGGACCCTGACGAATAGCCATAATGATTAGTTAGGTGTTCTTTTCATTCCAGCCCGAAAGCATCCTATGCTGATTGTAGACCTGCCCTTCTTCTAGATTCTGCGTCATCAGTAAGGGTATCAATGCTATCATTATCAGCATTTCAACCGAAAGACGTCTACTGAGGGACATAGGCCTCCCCTAAGTGTCGCCACATTGACCGGTCCCGTGCGTCTCAAATCCAGCGGATGCTCACACGCAAGCTACACCAGCAGGGCTATTGCGAAACTTTTGAAATGTCAGTGGCTTTCATAGTGTCCATCGATTAACTGTCAAATCGTTATGGTTTGGTACAAAATGGAACCATTTCCACTGCAGGTCGTCGGTCTACCTAGAAAGTGGCCTTCCAACCGAACGTCTTCCTTCCTTTGCTTTATTAGAAGAAGTGTTAACCCTAGAATGTGACTTACCTAGGTGGCGGCATCCAGAACCCAGGTGCTGGCTTCTGGCACGAGCTGGCGGAGTACCCCCGGGGACAGTCGCACATCTCCACGCCCACTGCCGGCTCCGAGCGGCTCAGACCTGGGATTGCGGTGTCCAGGGATACGTTGAGGAGTCTGGAGAAGAAAAAAAGTGTTGTTGTAGGTTCTTTGTTGGTGTTAATACATAGACAGAGGTAATTTTTTAGTTATATTCACAATAGGACACGGACATACATAATAAAGCCAGTAGTAAGACTGGACGAGATAGAGTTGTATAAAATTTCAACATCTTAGTCGTGTGTGCAAACTTGTTGCCCAGGCCATGCTCAGGCCCCTGTTGTAGCGATCAAATGAGGCCCTACAACGCGGTCGTGACAGTAACATTTCTATGGGAGTTGTTTATAATTTATAATGATAGCTTTCTAATTCTTTACTCAAGTATTTACGACACAAGTGTCATGTGCAGTGAACCAACATGAGCGCGGAATGCGACGCGACGCCACAGCCACGTGGCAGTCAAGGCACAGTATTACTTACAAGGCATGCACGTGTTCCTGATAGGTAGGCGCGCGGGTGGTGACGCGGATGAGGATCTTGTCCAGTCGCCGCAGTGCCAACATGAGCGCGGATCGCGACGCCACGCCACGGCCGCGCACCATCCACAGTGACTCGTGGAAGCGAACGGAGTGCGTGCCGTTCACTACAGGAGCGTGCTAGAGGAAAATGATTAAATTAACAAAAGGAAATTCAGTGATGCTGTCATTAATATTACCAGGATTTATTTTATGGTCAATACTTGACGAACTTATGATGGCCAAATTGACAATGTTCTGACGTTGTCTAGACCATTGTCAATTTGATTGAATCTTTGATAAATATTCAACAGACTACAGTACATTCAGTTCAGAGTACTAACCTCAAAGTACTCCAACACAATACTCTTAGTGTACAGCCTCACAAGCGGGAACCTGGCCATCACATCCCGGTTCAGTTCGGTCCCCCCCTCCTCCTCTACCCGGAACCGCAGTGACCCCCCGTATGACGTCACGCGGTCCCCCACGAAGCGCTTGTCCAGCTCCACGTACACGGGGACTGGCGGCCAGGGTAATGTGATGGTCGCGTCCGGGGTATGTGTGTGGATGGCGAGCAGGGAGTCTTGGTCCATCTGTGGAGAAAGGTTTAGTGGTTATCTTATGATCTGCATTGGATTTTCCTAACTTTAATACCATTACAGGCAGAAGAACAAAGAAAGCGAGGCTACAATCACAGTCACAAGGCATAATAACTTGTGAAAGAATTCTAGTTGGCGATTCCTACGCACAGATCTCTATGGAGAAGAATGGGCATGAAACTCCATGGAGACTGGAACTGGAAGCTCACTCTAACTGAGGAGTTCTGAATACCAGTATACAGGGTGTAAATCAACCCATCACACAGCCGTTAACCAAGTATTCTGTACATCAAACTAAGTACCCCCACGCAAAAAAATTTGCTGGGAAACGCCTTATTTTTTGGGTCGTTTCGTTTTAAGAGTACTTTTACACCCTATATAGGTTAAACCACAGAACAGATAAAAGAGGTTAGAAGGGCCTTGTGGGCGGGGCAGGCGCGCCGCACATTTGAACAAACGCTCAAATGTCGACAAAATTTGATTTACCGGTCAACAATCGCGCTCATATTGTGACAGCGTACGAAGCTCCGCGAAAAAAAAAGAATTATGCCATCTTGCGCTATTATAATGTGTCGGAAAAGAAGCCAGGGTGTGTAGTGTGCCTCGAGAAGGGATTTCTTATCACCGGTAAGTCCAAATACCTTAAAATACAAGTAATATTTGTAATTATTACAATAGTATTATGTAGTTGGTAGAAAAAATGATACTGTCGCAAGCAGTTAAAAAATTATGTACATTGCTTGCAATACGTGGGTACCATCTTGTACTGCGTGGGCGATTGCGCGATGTATTTCGTTCACTGCGAATGTCGCGTACGACGAGCCAAAGCTTGAGTTCTGCGAAATCTATGCGTTTCGATTGTGTTGTACCAAGTTGTAAACAATGTCGATATTTAGTATGTGTGAATGTATTCAAATAATATTATTATGAATATGATTAAATAACTTTTGTCGCAAGCAATTCAATTCCCCGTACTTCTGGACGCCGCCGCGCATGTCTTCCCTCTCGCTTTAACGACTATGCACTAGAGGTATAGGAGAGAGATAGCGATAACACAGCCCGCCGTACACGCGCCACCGACGCGGGAGTTCAGTCGACGCATAGCCACGCCCGAAAGCGCACACGGCTCCCTAACAAACCGCTGCGCGCCAACACGCGCCCGAGCTCTAACCGGCCCGCGTTTTTCTTATATCGGTTTGTTCTACCAGTTCCCGAAATAGTAATTTTAAAATAATAGTGACTCTTTCTTTACTACTGTTTACCGTGAACGTGATTAAACGACATTTTATGTTACACAAGCGTTTGATTTCCCAATCCGCTTCGATCCAAAATGAACACAGTACGAAAGATGGCGTCCCAACTGTAGGCTCGAATGCCACAGTTCCTGTGAAAACTGTGCAGTGAAAGTACTAAGTGTGTGTAAAACTGTGAACATATTAGTGATCGTGTAACAATGCCGAAGACACGGGGTAGGAAATCCCTCAATGGTTCGCATGACGATGAACTCAACGACAGCGTCACGATGTCTCGCGATAACTTTACCGCTCTTTTATCAACGATTCAGCAATCGAATGCGGACATCTGTGAGCGTATGTTAGAGCGCCTGTCGACATTCACGTCCCCTCTGACCGCTCAGTCACCGGCGCCAGCGCCGAGTGCGGCAGAGAAGACCGGCAATTTCTCTCGATGCTCGTCCAGATTCTCCGGAGCAGCGAAGGAAAACGTCGAAACGTTCATTGATGCCATTGAAGCATTCAAAGAATGCACGAACATCATTGATGATGTCGCTATTCGAGGCATGTCTATGCTACTTACCAGCGACGCAGCAACCTGGTGGCAGAGTATCCGCGCGGAGGTCACATCCTGGGAAGATGCAATACAATACCTACGTGACGCGTACGGCGACCGCCGTCCTGAATACAAAATATACCGGGAGTTATTCAGAGACGAGCAGGGTGAAGACGAACGAACAGATATCTTCGTAGCGAAGAGTCGAGCCCTCCTAACACGCCTACCAACAAACGACCTGTCGACCAAGGTACAACTCGATATGATTTATGGCCTATTACACCGGAAAATCCGTAAAAGATTACGACGCGAAGAAGTCAGTAATTTTTCCGAGTTGCTATCGAAATCTAGAATTATCGAAGATTCCCTAAATGAATCGACAAAGCGAGAATCACAAAACGCCGCATCCATTGCTTCGAGTACGAAACGTAGCGCAACCGAAACGCCTACTCAGCCCGCAATGAACAACGCGCGAACATTAAACTCCGCTGGAAGCGTGAGACCGGCGCACGGGGCAGCCACGCCACGCGGCGGTGGCGCTCCGCCCTCCGCCGCGCGCCCGCAGGACTCGCACGCGCAAGTTCCGGACGACACGCGCGCACAGCGCGCATCACAAGCGCGTGCCACCGCCGCAACATCGCGCGATGAACGCGCACCAGCGTCATCGAAACAGCAACGACCGTTTTGTGCGTATTGTCAACACTACGGACACCAGCGCGACCAGTGCCGTAAGTTGGCGGACAAAGGTGAGTCAGCGGTTGATTCTAATAATTCGGTTTCGTGTTACAAGTGCGGATCTAAAAATGTTACTCGTGAAAATTGCAAAAAGTGTAATAACGAATCAAGTTTTTTTAGTTTTGATAGTACTCTGCAAACTTCGGGACCAAAGTACACTCAAAAGTCAAATCGTGAAAATATTGCGTGTTCCGATAATTTGTATAATCGCGTAGAGAAGAAGTGTTCGGATAAACATTATTGTGGAGATTTAGAGTTCTCTAATACTTTGCCTACTTCTAATTTTAAAAATTTTGATGCAAATGTTTGTTGTGTCGATCAAGAAAATAATAACTGGTCTCGTGATAGTTCGAGTGAGCCTGCGTCCAGTCAAGCTATTTATAATAATAATAATAATTGTTATTCTGTACAGAGTAATTTTTCGGACAACGATTTTTCGAACGATCATAATGCCAGCTGCGAGGTCGGTAATAATAACGACCGTCTTTGTAATTTTTCAGATAATGATTATTTTTGTTATGATGACGCCCTTAATGTAAAGGAGCGTAAAGACGATTTTTGTACTTTTGCGAAAAATCGTAAAGTTTATTGTAATGACGACTGTAATGCGTTAGAGGTTACAAACCATTTTTGTGATTATTCGAAAGATGATAACGTTTTTAAAAATATTTCCCTAGGAGTAAAAGGGCGTAACAGCCATTTTTGTAATTTTTTGCGAAATGATGTATTTTGTTGTAATGATGATATTAATATGGTGTGTAGTGATACATGTGTAGAGAATGCGCGCGCCGGTAGGAGCTCCGACAGAAAAGTTTTGCGGCCGATTTTTGATATTAAAATTTTAGGCGCGTCGGGGACCGCGTTAGTTGACACCGGTGCCAAACATTGTATTGCGGGCCATACACTGCACACCCTCCTCTGTCGAAAGGGACACCCTCTAGAACCGGCGCGAAGACGTATCAAGCTTGCCGATGGACACGTTCGCGACGTAGACGTGCTCATGACTACTCTTGACGTGCACTTAGAGGAGAAGGTCATTAGGACTCCTTTTCTTATCCTCCCTGAGGCGCGGAACAATGAAACGTTGCTTGGCATGGATTTCTTGTTTGCAGCCGAGGTAGTCATGGATTTTTCTCGGGAATGCTGGTATTTTTCTAATAACAGCCGCGTTCAGTACATGATGCGTTTTGAGCCTTCCTTATCACCAGAGCTATCTTGTTCCTCTGCTGACGTACTCAGGGACGACGAAGGTACATTGTTGAACCCACCTGACCGGAACCTGCTGGCGCAGACCTTGGCTACCAATACGGACATTTTCCAGCTAGGGGGAGAGCCTACCCCGTTTGCTGAGCACCGTATCGACACAGGTGAGCACCCTCCTATCTATGTACCTCCGTACCGATTGACCCCTGCCAAAAAGGAGCTAATGCGTCAGGAGATTGAAAAGATGCTGAAGGACAACGTCATTGAAGAGTGTGAGTCTGCATGGTGTTCACCAGCTCTCCTGGTTCCTAAGGCGAATGGCAGCACCCGCTTCTGCGTAGATTACAGACGCCTAAACGCCGTGACCAAAACGGACCATTACCCGATGCCTTTGATTGATGAATTATTACAGTCAACAAAGAGGGATTGTTATATGAGTACTCTAGACCTGAGATCCGGCTACTGGCAGGTTAGTGTTAATGAACAGGATAGAGATAAAACCGCATTAATTAGTCCATTGGGAACTTTTCGTTTCAAACGCATGCCCTTTGGTCTCAAAAACGCTCCGGCGACCTTTCAACGGCTGATCGACCGTCTGCGCTCCTGTTCATCTCTGGCCAATGTGACGATCCTGGCGTACTTAGATGACCTGCTGATCATATCTGAAGGTTTCCAGCAGCATCTCCAAAATCTCCAGGCGGTATTCAGTCGGCTTCGCGAATTCAAGTTGCGAGTCAACCGGGAGAAATGCGTTTTTGCAAGGGAAGGTGTCAAGTATCTGGGGCACGTCATTACCCAGCAGGGCGTCTCACCCGACCCTGAAAAGGTTCAAGCGGTGCTAGACATGAAAGTACCAAACAACTTAAAACATCTACGGACTTTTCTACAAACCTGTTCCTGGTTCCGGAAATTTATCCCGAATTTCTCCT
The DNA here is from genome assembly GCA_949774965.1 of Diarsia brunnea. Classification (NCBI taxonomy): domain Eukaryota; kingdom Metazoa; phylum Arthropoda; class Insecta; order Lepidoptera; family Noctuidae; genus Diarsia; species Diarsia brunnea. The sequence goes on from OX459000.1 coordinate 20,829,254, forward strand.
CTGTAGCAGAGCCACTTACAAGGCTAACCAGAAAGCATCAGACCTGGACCTGGGGTTCAGCTCAGACCACTGCTTTTAACGAGCTGAAACAGCTTCTTACCTCAGCGCCAATCTTAATCCAGGCTAACTTTAATCACCCGTTCGTCCTCCGCACTGACGCGAGCAATTATGCCGTCGGAGCAGTTTTACTCCAGGGGGAGGACAAGGAAGAAAGACCCATTGAATACGCCAGCCGTCTTCTGAACGCTGCTGAGCGTAACTATTCTGTGCCCAAACGAGATGGACCGTATATTATAACGGAGAAGGTTAGCCCTACTACCTATCTTATCTCTCCAATAGGGAATCCTGAGGAATCCTTGGGAAAATACCATGCACAAGATCTAACGCCTTTTGTAGACAGTGGTATTGGAAGTGATGTACCACCTAATCCGGTCATTCCCAAGCGACGTCGCGGACGCCCGAAGCACAAGGGCCATGAGCAAGTCCAGGAACGAGGGCGTTCTCCTAGACTAGAGGGGGAGTCTGTCGCAAGCAATTCAATTCCCCGTACTTCTGGACGCCGCCGCGCATGTCTTCCCTCTCGCTTTAACGACTATGCACTAGAGGTATAGGAGAGAGATAGCGATAACACAGCCCGCCGTACACGCGCCACCGACGCGGGAGTTCAGTCGACGCATAGCCACGCCCGAAAGCGCACACGGCTCCCTAACAAACCGCTGCGCGCCAACACGCGCCCGAGCTCTAACCGGCCCGCGTTTTTCTTATATCGGTTTGTTCTACCAGTTCCCGAAATAGTAATTTTAAAATAATAGTGACTCTTTCTTTACTACTGTTTACCGTGAACGTGATTAAACGACATTTTATGTTACACAAGCGTTTGATTTCCCAATCCGCTTCGATCCAAAATGAACACAGTACGAAACTTTGTTTATTACTGTCAATTATTGTTTATTGTGGGTTATTAATTTTGGTTTTCGTCTAAAATTTGTTTTGAGGTTAGCCATTTATAATGGAAACATAACACAACAAAGTTTTGTTTTTAGGTTTCCAACAGATCCAGATACAAGAACACTATGGCTAGAGGCAACCGGTAGAATTGAATAGATACCTACTAACTAAATGTAGTAATTAATTGAATGTATGTCTTATTTTTAAGTGTTTCTCGTATGTTTACTTTTGATTTAACTTTTTTAATCTTTAATTTTGTATCTGTGTGAGACAAATAAATACCTTTTCATTATTTCTATCCCGTTCCGAAATTAAAGCTAAATATTGCAAAACTTAAAGTTACAAAACTAAAGTAATTTCGACATAAATTATCGACCTTTTGGTCGCCGTAACATGTATGAGAAATTAAAGCGTGTGTGAGTGTACGTCATACGCAGTGTTTGCGCTAGTGTGACAACCAGTAGCAAACTCGCGATCTATGTGAGTGCGGTTTATTTGTGTGCGTAATGCGCGTACGTATTAGCCGCTTGCTTGTGGTGGATATAGAGAGTGGGAGACAAGCGGCGACACCCGTTCTAATACAAATCAGGAACTATTTCCTTTCTAACCTCTTTTATCTGTTCTGTGGGTTAAACAGACTGCGATCAACAGCTGACACTGGATCTACATCTATAGAATGTTTCCTTGGGTAAAAAGTATTCGATGGGACGCTCTTCGTCGGCGGAGACAACTGTGAACTTATTTCTCATTTCCCCGCGGCTTCCCTTGCGTTTTAGTCAGAAATTAAAAAAAAAAAAGATTTGAAAATTATCCCACGGGAACATTTCAAATATAGCCTATGACACTCGGATTTAGGCGTCCCATTAGTGTTACTTCCCAAACAAAACCATTTTAAAAGAGTAATCGTGGAGTTTCTTGCCGGTTCTTTTCCATAGGAAACGATCAACCCGAACCGTGCACCTTTTTATTGTCGACGACGTTTAGTGCCCATGTAGGCCTATGTAAAATAAAATATTTAGATTTTGAGTGGAAGAGTTTTAGAACTAAATCGGTTCATTAGATCCTGAGATTTCCACCCTACAACCTCACAAACTTCACCTCTTTATAACATTAGTATAATTTACTCACAGTAGTAATAACATCTTGATGCCCCCTCTGTAGCGTGACATGTAGCGGCGCGGCGGCGTGCACCGCAGCGCGTGCGAGCTCGGCCTGCGTGCATTGCGCGACGCGCCCGAAGCAGAAGCACGCCGTGCAGCCCGACGGGTTGTCCACAGACAGCCCGAATGTCCCCGATAGACAACTGTCGCATTTCTCGCCGACTACGTTTTCCTGGATGGGTAAGACATGATTAATGATCAGAAATTAAATTAGTGAATCAGAAAAAAAATGTTTAAAGTTTGTTGAACATGTGATGTTTTACGGCATCCTTGAAGGGTTAGGCAAAGGTGCCCGCCGGGGCTGCGGGTTGTTCGCAAGAGATACCGCGGCCTCGACATGAAGGGCTAAGAAGGAACATGGGTGGTTTTTAGTCAGTAGAAGTCTGACACTCCCTTTCGCTCTGCCCAAGAGCGGGTTATTTGATGATTTCCCACCCCCCCAAAAAAATAAAAAGTGTTAGGCAAAGGTTTAGGTACCTAATAGTACACCGACATTTCACCAGTAACGTGTAAGTCCCATGTAATAGGGGACAAGCTTATTGCCATCAACAGGTCCAAATTCAGACTGCTACATGAGAAGTTCCTAATGAAAAAATCCAACTCTTTGCCCGATCCGAGAATCGAACCCAGGACCTCATGTTCAGCAGTCCCGCTAGCAACAATACGACCAATTAGGCCGTCTGAAAATATAGATAATAGGTATATAATATGGTTACAAAGTAAAACAAATGTTTTTTGGATCTGTATCGATAACTCCGAGAGAGTATAAAAAAGCATGTTTCCTGTTTACCATCTCCACAAGTACACCGCGGGAGGTAGCCAGTCTATTTACATGGGCTAGGTACTAGTCCAGCTCACCTTACAAGCACACCTGCCCCACTCGTCGCAGCCACACAACCCATCGGCGCAGTCCCTCGTGCCGGCTGCCAGACACTGGCACGGCCGGCATTTGGGCCCGTAATGCCCGTGCGTGCACTCCTCACACGTGGCGCCCTCCCAGCCGGTGCGGCATTTGCATTGGCCGGTGTGAGGGTCGCAGATATCTGGAAAGAGTTTTATGCACCTGTTAATGAATAGTGACAAAAAGAGCAAATGAGTTAATGGTGGTAGGTCTAGGGCGTCCCGAATAAATCAGTGGGCCAATGTTGGGGCTACTAAAAAGCTCCCAATGGCCAATCAACTAGAACTGGTCTACCTGGATTTATCTAAACCAACTTCGAAGGCAGATGGGCAGCTGCAGCTTCAACTTATTCCGATTCAAATTATTGATAAAACATCAGAAAATGGTTCAATGGTATCAGGAAATGGTTGGAGAACGGTCGTCGTGGTTATATATCGTATATGGAGACGATATAACCACTTCGACCTTTCTTTGCTACAAGCTGCTGCTTCCCGCATTAAATGGAATCCTGTAACCTTCACTAGGAAAGAGACTACTGGTAAGTAAAGGTCTCTTCTCTTCTGTGCCATATATCCTTCCTTAAATACTCACTGGACACAGCACCAGGACCGCAGCTGCAAGGCCGGCAGGAGTTGCCGACGCCCCAGTACCCACGCGCGCACTGCCGGCAGCCGGTGCCCATGGACCCACCCGGGCACACGCAGCGCCCGCTGTGGGGTGAGCAGACCTTACCGTCTGTGCACACCGGGCATGCTGAAACAATTAAATAAGAAGTAATTTGAATAGAAGCTTTTATAATTATGACGACGGGGCTTCGAAAAGCCATCACTAAGTAAAGGTTTTGACACTTTAGTGAAGGTTTTGTGTGTGAAATCTTTACTAAGTGACGGCTTAAGTAATCATTAAATATATCTGAGTATGGCAGTAAGAGAGATAGAAAGCACGACTAGCTGTCGTGTTTTCTCGAACAAAATATGTACTTAAGCCCCAGGTCAGTAAAAGAGATACTTATCATTCAATATTTCATTTACACCGACTGTTTTCATCAACCATGGAACCCTGACTTACGTAGACATCCAGCAGGTCCAAACCCGTAGTAGCCCGGGAGACAGGTATCGCAATGCGCGCCGCCGACGCCGTCCGCACAGGCGCAGGCACCGCTGTCCGGGTCGCAGGCCGACGCACCTGGGCCGCATGCGCAGCGCCGGCACCCGCCCAGCTGTAGGCCCCAGTAACCTTCCTGGAAGAGAAAATGATGGGACTGTTGGCATATTATTTCAAAGTTTTTAATTTTCCAAATTGTGTTTGTAGCGGTCCCGCTACAAACACAATTTGGAAAATTGTGGTCTAGAGATTCTTCCGAAACACAATGCTCTCGATTAAAACATGACCCACTTACTGTATTTAAATATTAGCCTTGAAGTATACCTAAATTTGAATTTCAGTATTCAAATTTAGGTACACTTTAAGTCTTGCTACACCACTAATACTGGGCCTAAATTTGATAAAGCGTCCCATGGATACAAAAGGAGAAGATCGCACTATTCAGCCGGCCAAAGCAACTAGATGCAGAGACATGAGAAAAAAACATACATACATAACAAAACATCATCATCATCGTTCTCCTGCCCTTATCCCAATTTATTTTGGGTCGGCGCAACATGTCTTCTATATTTTTTTTTCTCTAACAAAACAATCACATTAAATTAACTGGTTAACCTCGGAGATGTATCGGGTAGCGATATCAAATCGTATAGGAATACTGCATTTTTTTAAACCGATTTAACTGTGCGATATGGACCGGTCATACCCAAAAAAATGTATATAACCAGGATAAGCTGGTCTTTTAAAACTCCGTACTATGTATACTAGGCCAGATCCATGATTTACCACCGACTTGCTGCTGACTCTTGAACATCGCTGTGTAAAAAGCCGATAAATGGCTTAAATATCTTATGCAAATAATATTAAAAACTATTAATTCATTCAGATCTTCATCGAATCTCGTAAATGTTTTCATTTCCAACAAGAGAGCCATTAAGCGTAACCCCGTAGCCTCAATCCATAATCTAAAATTGATCGCATCTTGAAATATGTGCGTCTGTTTATCCTAATCCATCAATTTAATGTCCCACTGGCGCATTGCCATAAGACGACCATTTTACTTTAAGAACAGCGCTCACTAAAACTAGAACGTCTAATTACCTCACTTTTAGTCAAAACTGCTGTCAATGACTTTGAAATTTATGGTAAAAAAATTTGGGTCGTCAAAGACCTTCCAAAAATCACTCGCTATTCAATTCGACCCTCATAAACTCTCATTGAGCAGCTAGCGTGAGGTGGGTTAGATTTCCAGTTCGGAAAGTTTCTCAGGAATTTCTCAGTTCGGCGGCACAAAGCCTGGATTTTTGCACGGATGCTGCCAATAGGGGCGCCCCAATCTAGCCAGAACTATGTGAGCGAACTACAGGGTGCTTACCGCTACGTGAAATATAGGCGTGTTATAATTTATTTCTTGTGTGTACTATTACTTTATTTACTTGAATAAAGTAATATTATTTCAAGTTACGATTATTTAGCAAATTACTTTGAATCATCATCATCATCTTTACTGTACTGTAACAACGATTTAAATAAAAAATAAAAAATCTGCCTAGCCTTTTCACAATATATTGGGGTCGGCTTCCAGTCTAACCTTAGCAGCTAAATACCAGTATTTTGATTGCCTATCTGACCTCCACAACCCAGTTAGCAAATTACTTGAAATATCCTCAGCTAAAATAGTAGAGCGTTGAACCGAACACAATGGCTCACGAATGCCATCGGCGCTCACTCCACAAGCGTCCCATTCACGCACAAGAATGCGCAGGCGCACGATACGATCGCGAACTCAGAACAAACGCGCATAGACGCGGAAAGTAAATCAAGACATCGACTAATTCAAACAGACGTATTTTAAGCCAGTACCCATCCAGTACCTATTGGAATTGGTTCTTGTTTGACTGGTGGGATGTTCACCACTAAATAATATCTACCACCAGAGTGTCCAGAGTAATTTAAAGTGAAGCAACGCGTGCCTAGGTTAGTCCTTGGAATGGTGTCCAACCATAACATATAGAGACCCCTCCGCGCCGATCATTCAGAAGTCCGGCGAACGTCTAGTCTTTCCTTATGGTAACGTGTTACCCAATAAAGGGTTGTGGACGTCAGATAGGCAGTCGCTCCATGTAAAATACTGACACACAGCTGCAGCCAGTTAGACTGGAAGCAGATCCCAATATATGTACTTGAGTAAAGGTTAGGCAGATGATAACTCAATATTTTCAGTGCGCGATCACCTTTCAAACAACTTTAACGTTGGTGAAGTAAACGCAGATTAGCCGACTTAAGCCCGGATTAGTTTTGATCGTCGTTTTATGTTCGACATAATGTAATGCTGGCTAACCCTTCGAGATACAATCGGTGTACTGATTGACATGAAAGACGATAATGCGTTTTGCCATTTAGGTTCCTTGGATAATGGATTAGTGGGTGCGTTCAAATTGATGGAATATTTGTGTGACGGGATTCCGTTGCGCCTTTGTCTGTCTTGAAAAATGATATTGTCAAGTTTCGAAACAACCTTTGGTCTAATTCTTTGAAGTCAGTACCGGTTTTAGGGTTCCGTAGACGAATGGCCAAAAACGAAACCCTTATAGATTCGTCATGTCTGTCCGTCCGTTTGTCCGTCCGACTGTCCGTCGTCTGTCCGTCCGTATGTTTTTATTCGGAAACTATTAAGTCAGTTGAAGTAGTTGAAATCACATAATAATAATATGTTTTTCTTTTGCCGCTTTATCAAGAAATAATAAGAGTTAAAGGGGGCTTCCCTGCTACGACGGTACGGAACCCTTTATGTGCAAGTCCGACTTGCACTTGGGCAGTTTCTTTATGTTGCGCCAATAAACAGACCACCATCATCATTATTTTCCTGCCCTTGTCACATTTCATGTTATTTCGGTAGCGAAACGTTGTTTCCTTTAATTCTTACATATCAATTGCCATTTACACATGTTTCCTGCATATCATTCCTCACAAAATCCACCCATCTTATTAACCGGCTTCCAAACAAATATCACCGACTTCAGAAGCTGTTTTTTTTCTGAACTTTATTTTTCACTTTTTTGTAGTTTTGTTTTTTTTCACTTTTTTGTGTATTTGAAGTTGGTTTTTTCTTTGCGGCAGTTGACAGGCCGTTGAATAGAAAACTATATTTAATTTCTTGACCACATACGTCAAAATGTCACCTTTGTAGAAATAGGTACAGTTCAACAGTCTAGTCTAGCCTATAACATGAACCCTGGTTATGAAGTTTTTTTTTATAGATACTTTTATTTTTGTAGTGAACATTTTAAAGCATTAAAAAACTCATCTCAAGGTCTCTCTGTTGATTATGATCAACAGTAGATCAAGATAGCAGAATCATACTGCATTAGTTATACTTATTTGCAGTTAACTCCAATCGTAGCGAACGGAAATGTACGAAGAGGGTTTAAAATTTTACTGCGGTTTAAATACCTAATTTAAAGACCTCATTACATTTTATTTGACATTTAAAGCACAATAAATTACACTTTCTAACCAATAATACTGTTTGCATGCGTTTTAAGTGCTATAAAAGTTATTTAACTGCGACAAATATGTAAATTCTTACTAGTTTGTTGCAATAAAACAGTGGAATCAAAGATAATTATTGCTTTCGACTTTATTATGTTACATCATCCTTTAGTACATTTATTTATTAGTCAAATGGGGAATCGTCTTTGAGTAGCAAAACGAAGGTGGCAAACACACTTCTGACTTATCCCTTCAGGCTCTTATAGGCGTGATGTGGAAGTTCTACTCAACCGCACTCAAAATTATTGTGTACAACTGGAGGTTCTTTTCTAAGAAATAGTGAAAAACAAGTGGCAAGAAAAATGATGGACGCGCCAAAATTATACGAACGTCAGGTACTGTGATTAGTTGAATGAATTTAGTTCGTCAGCAGACAATCACATCACTTGACCAGTGTTCGTTCCAGAAATTGGGGATGCTTACAGAACGAAATATTAAAAATGTTTAACATTTTCAAAATCATTCCCTTCAGATTGATACGGTAACTATTGTAACAAATGTGAGTAAAATACTCTTAGATGAGCTGATGATGTGTTTGCTACTTTTAGCAAAATCAAAACCAAGCTAACACCTACCAGAAAGTGATTGACATTAATGATATTGGCACAATCCGAAAGCCGTTGCCAAGTGCCAATTACTAACTCCAGAGCTCCCCAATTTTCAGCCACCGTTTGAAGTTCGTTACACCCAGACACAAACACCTGTCGTCCATAATCCCTGGCTATTATGTCCATGAGATATTAGCCAGCTGAGCCCGCTGTGGCCCACATTCGCAAATACTTGTCCCAATGACATTTAATTGAGAGTCCGCGGTACAATTCCGATACGAGCGACACCAATTATTGGTATTATGGTCGACAGGGCCGGATTAGGTAACTAACGTAAGGTGTAGGTTCCGGTTCACTGTGTGAGATAGGTTTCTAGACGAATTTCAATGGAATCTTCAAAGATGAACTAGGAATTTACATGGGTTTCCGCAATGGTTGATAAAATAACTTTATAAAGCTGGTTTATAGAAGGCCCGTCGATGGACCCACGGCTCAGTGCTAGTAAGCCAAGTCAAAAAATATATTAAGCAAGATAGAACAATGTTAAAAAACCGCTAGGGTTTTAATTAAACATCGGTTTCGGTTCGCAACCAATAAGATAATACACTTCCACGCCAAAATAAATAAGAAATGAGAAATAATTTTGGGATATTATAGAGATGTTCTTCAGTAAGTGCGAAGTACTCGCAATCACCGTTTATTAAAGACCCGATGTTAACATGGATGTATCAAAACGCATATGCAAGGATCGTAACAGATAGCGTTCTGAAGTTTCTGCTTACTCTTCTGAAACGTATCTATTGTTCATGCAAATCATGCATACGTAAAACCATTTCAATTTCACTTTCTATGCTTATTTCATCACTACATATTATAAAACAAAGTCCTACGCCGCGTCTGTCACCGATAGTCATGCTGTTTTCTCCAACGAATAGAGTGATTTTCGAGGAAGGTAACAAGGTTAGTCTATAACTTAACCGACATCCAGGCGGGCGAAGCCGCGCGGGCATCAGCTAGTCAAGTAATGAAACAACAGAGCTTTTTAAAGTACGCGTTTCGTAAGTTCGTCTCTGTGTAATATAGCTTAAGTGTCAACGTTAAAATTCTGCTTCATTTTCTGTCAGTTTTCTACTTCACAGTAAAGTTATAAGCGAACGATATCGAAGCGATTAAATCGCCTAGTTTAATAGCTGTGGCTGTGGAGCTCTTTGTGAAATAGCTGGTTAAGTGGTTAGAAAAATTATCATCGGCACCTACAATTCTTATCAAAGTTATTTGATAAGAATTGTAGGTGCCGATGTAACTTATTACAGGCACAAAACCAAAGAGATTTAAAATATTGTAGAGAAGCAACTGCAGAAAAAAAATGTAACCCATCTCTCCCAGGTCGGGTATAGTGACATTGGGTTGGTTAATGTGCGTGTGGTGTGAGGGCCCGTTTGTTAAAACTCTGTAAAAATGTGCTTAGGATTTAGTGAACATTCCCCAACAATTGTGAAAGTTGGAATCAGATTTTGTGAAAGTCATATAAGCGAGTTATTGACTGTAAAGTTGGGCCCTCAGTTCTCACATAGAGGACTGAGGGCCCGCCTGTACCTGTAAAACTATGTACACTACAGAAAAAGTCTTTATGCCCAAATCTTACCTAATGCCGAACAAAATTTGTGAAAACAAGATATTATCGCAAAACACTGTCCTACTTTGTAAATCTTCGTTCAAAATGGGCCCTCAATCCGCATACACGTAAAAGTTTGTCACGCAAATAAAATGAATCCATTAACTTACAGCTACTGTTTGAAATCCTATTAGCTACTAAATAAATTGTGAAAATTTGTGAAAGCAAGAACAGATCACCACTTCTTGTTGTTTGAAAGTTATGACCCTGATAAAAATCGGGCCCTCAGTCCTCCATTTTTTTGTATTCTTTCTGTTACTCCTAACGTATGAAAGATGAGCCAAATATAAAACTGTCTCTTTTTGTGAAAAAAATTGTGCAACAAATTCGATACTAGAAAGAAATTAAAAGACCCTTTATTGTATATGAAAATCGAATTTTATTTTTCCTTTCTGAATTAGCAAATAGGGTGACCACAATTTATTTTTCATTACTCGTACTCTGAAAGTAGGTCATAACATGCCTCTGATGAGAGGATTGAAAGTTATGCTTTGCAGCCCTAGGAAGAATCCCTTTCAAATGCCAGCACCCAAATTAAAAAAAAAACTAGTTCTATTTTGACATTTATATTGAACCATGTTCTACCTTTTTTTAAACAGCCACTAAATTACAGCGCGATTTAAAATTAAAATAACATAAAGTTAACTTAAGAATATATTTTAATGTAATTTAGTTAAAATAACATGTAAAATACTAGCTATAGGTATAGCTGGACGACCAGAGGACAAAAAAAAAGCGGGAAAGCGACATATCGATTAAGACTCATTTTTTCTTTAGCTAATCATTTATGTTCTTATTTTTACTTTCCTCGTATTCGTAATGAAAAGCACAGTGTTTACCTCGGGTAAATTACTTATTTAGTCTCTCGAACTATTAGCCCCTCACTACGTTACGGGCGCCAAACCCCGTCTCGGGACTAAATAAGTAACTTTCACCACTTGGAAGAAAAAAAGAACTATTACATTTCTTTATTCGTAAAAAAAAAACAACCTTGCAAATTTCGAGGTGTAAGTTACATTACATTACATTTATATGTAGCAAACTTGTAACAAAACTAGCATTTCACAATAACAAATAAAGAGATAACAAATAATAGTAAAAAGAAACAACAACAACAATGTACTATTAGATTGCAGCAAAGATCAGTAAATGTAGTGTCATAGGTATTAATAAACTTTCTTCGATTTTACGCTTATTATCGTCATAGCATTTGAAATGACCATTAATTAATACATGACATTTGTAATGACCAATACTATCAACAAAAGGTGGAGGAACGAACTCAATTGCTCCGATTAGTTCGTATATCTTTGATTTTAAATTAAAATTAAAAATTAAAATTATTAATTAATTATTAAAATTTTAAATCAAAATCAATAAAACATTTATTTCAAGTAATAAGAAAAAGCTAAAATGAAATTATTGTCACCCTACCCGCGACTGTCACAATGACACGCGTACACAATAGAAAAATTGCTGATTTCAGTATCTGTTAAAATTTGTTGTTTTATCGTAATTCTTATTAGTAACAAATAACACCAATTTGTTGCACAATTTTTTTCACAAAAAGAGACAGTTTTATATTTGGCTCATCTTTCATACGTTAGGAGTAACAGAAAGAATACAAAAAAATGGAGGACTGAGGGCCCGATTTTTATCAGGGTCATAACTTTCAAACAACAAGAAGTGGTGATCTGTTCTTGCTTTCACAAATTTTCACAATTTATTTAGTAGCTAATAGGATTTCAAACAGTAGCTGTAAGTTAATGGATTCATTTTATTTGCGTGACAAACTTTTACGTGTATGCGGATTGAGGGCCCATTTTGAACGAAGATTTACAAAGTAGGACAGTGTTTTGCGATAATATCTTGTTTTCACAAATTTTGTTCGGCATTAGGTAAGATTTGGGCATAAAGACTTTTTCTGTAGTGTACATAGTTTTTCAGGTACAGGCGGGCCCTCAGTCCTCTATGTGAGAACTGAGGGCCCAACTTTACAGTCAATAACTCGCTTATATGACTTTCACAAAATCTGATTCCAACTTTCACAATTGTTGGGGAATGTTCACTAAATCCTAAGCACATTTTTACAGAGTTTTAACAAACGGGCCCTCACACCACACGCACATGGTTGGTTATTATTGCGTTTTTCTGTCAGGAAGTTCTCAACAGCAGCCACAGAGTCTATATTTGTGCCCAGTTCATGGCAATAGACTCGTGTCTATTACATGGGACTTAACATTACTGGCGAAATGTGATCGGTACTTACTAAGACCTATCGGTACTTACTACACCTCTGCCCTTTATACCTGACACTTGACCCTTCACAGAGGTCATCATCATCATCAGCCTATAATGTTGCCACTGCAGGCCGCCTCTCTAGGAGAGGGGACGGGCTATAATAGTAGCGGCGGCGGGCGGCCCAGTGGTGGCGGCCTCGACTTACGAACAGTAAGTCGTGGGTTCGAAACCAGGCAGGCGCATTACTTTGTGTAAAACGGTGAAAGAAAACATCGTGAGGAAACTGGCATGTCTTAGAACCAAAAAAATCGAAGACATGTGACATCTACCAACCTGGGCTTTACAGATGTAATGTTATGTTATTATAAAAAATATATATACATATTGTCGCTTTGGTTTTTTCTAATACAGCTCTGCTTACCCTCAGTGGCACCGCATAAATTCCGCTCCGTTTCCTCGGTCCGCTCCGTTTATTACTTAGAAATGTCACGGGGACATTTGAAACACCGCCATTTGAATATCAATGCGAAGTACGAATGAATGTAAATTGTTTTGCTTGGAATCCTAACTGTGTTTGTTTTGGGAAGGGAAGGCCGCGGGGGGCTTTGAGTTTGTATGTTGGAGGGCTGGTGACTTCATAACCTAATTTTTGTCTGACTCGACACTATTACCTTATAGATCTCGTCAATGAATCCCTGATTGACACAGTTTTTCTGATCCTAAAAATTCACGGACGTATAGTTCGCGTCAAATAACTTTGCCCCTCTGAAGTTAGCCATTTGCAAAGATCGCGCAAGTGCAGTCACGTAGAAAATTATTTGAACAAAATAAATACATATTTTTAAAAGATAACATAGTTTTGTATAAATGTTGAATTATTTTTGACTGCTTTTTGACTTTTTGTTTCGTAATTTTGACTGCTGCGCAGCCACTCGTAGCCAACTTCAGAGGGGCACAGTTCTTTGACGCGAACAGTACTTAGTTTGACTTTTTCATTACGCCATTTCATCCATTCTGAGTTGATCCGATGCGTTACGTCCCTATTTCGCCACCTCCCTGGACAAGCTAACCGAGGTACCGAAAATCGGAGCAGATCGGACTGAGAGAATCAAAGTATTCCGTTGTGGTTCTATACAGGGTGTAAATCAATCCATCACACAGCCGTCAACCAAGCATTCTGTACATCAAACTAAGTACCCCTACGCAAAAATGTTTGCTGGGAAACGACTTTTTTTTTAATTCAAAAATCACATTTTACGGTAAAACTCAATGTAGCACTGTTAAAACATTGTGCTAGTAGATGCTTTTAATAGTAAACGGGTAATGGAGGTAATTTAAGTAAAGTTAAAACCTGAAAAACTAGTATTTACAAAAACAGCTGTGAAAAAATTGGAACTTTGACCCCCAATATCTCCGTAACTAGGAGGTTCCCAGATATGTTCTAGAACAAAAAAAATATCGCAGTGGTGGGGAGAACAAGTGCCCTTCGTTTGCGTTAAGGGTACTTTTACACCCTATATAATTTCAGGCCAACATTCTGCAGATTCTCCAGACTTACCGATAGAGAAGTAGAGAGAATACTTGGTGATACATTACCTCACAAGTTTCACACGCTCTGCCCGTAACGTGTTGCTTGCAACGGCACTGCCCCGTTCGGATATCGCACACGTTGCTCTCGGAACCGATCGACGAACAGTTGCAACCTGTAACAAATGAAAATGGGATAAGTACAATATTCTGTCTTCGAATAAATAATGTCATTATCATGGTACAACATCGATCACTAATTAGTGATTGATGTGGTACAAATAGTAAATTTACAATGAGTATACTTTAGCTGTAAGTTTTCACTTTGGTTGTTCAGTTTCATAACATAACGCCTTAAATCCCCGAAAGGTTAGGCAGAGTTGTACCTCATAGTACATTCACATTTCACCAGTTATATTTAAGTCCCATGTAAAAGGGGGCGACTGCTAAATTCCTGAAGGATAAACGCAATAACACTTTGTTCCACCCAGGAATCGAATTCAGTACCTCATGTTCAGCTGTCGCGCTAGAGACCACAGGACCCAACAAGGCAGTCTTTTACTTCAGTCACTACACTAAATTCAGTTCCTTTACTCTAAAAACTTTCCAGATATAGTTAAATCTAATTTCACAAACAAGACACAACCCTCAACTGAGAGAAGTGAGCCAAAACCTAATCCACAAACAAACTAAACAATGTTGTTCATATTATGATTTGCATTACATTGCGAGTTGACATTTGCCACGTCTCATAATGTCTCATTCCTTTCATTCGGCCACAAACAAGAGGATTTATAAACATTAACATGTTCAACAAACTCCCACGCAGCGGCGCACGCGTTCCAAATTCAAGCCGAGATCAATTCGCTAATGCACCTGACAACGAGCGTTTCGGCACACGTCCCACCGCTGGCGATTAGCGAGAAGAGCCAGGTACCAGAAAGAAAGAAGGGGCGTTTATTCATAAAGTCGCATGTAACACTTGGATGAGGGACACACAGAACCGATAACTTTGATTAAAGGCCTTATTCTGCCTTTCTTCTGAAAGGCAAAAAAAGGCCTTTACGCAGCAATGGGAGATTCAGGGCTGAAATGATGATGATGAGTAGAGTTAGCATTTTTAGATGCAGCGAGGACCCCGTCACAAATCATGTTTTACGAGATTTTTAACGGAGTCCTCGCTGTAGCGGCTGTGTTATACTATTGCGTCATGTTATTGTGTCCACCTGACGGCACACATAAAGCCTACATCGCACAAGCTTTTATCCACGAGATTAGATTATAACAACCTGACAACAGCCGGGCAGTAGCTCACGTCATAACAACCATCTGCTAGAGAATGACGGCACGATTGGCGCAGTGGCTGAGCGATTGGACTGCTGCGCTGCGTGTCGCGGGTTCGATCCCCGCACGGAACAAATATTTGTATGACCTACAGATAATTGTTCCGGGTCTGGGTATTTGTGAATGTGAGTTTAAATGTTTGTGAACGCACCCACGATACAGGAGAAATTCCTAGTGTGGGGCAACGTTTTAAAAAAAAAAATGAGGATCTTGAGACACTGTTCCTGTTCCTACTAAACGTTTCTTGAGCAAGAAAAGTCGATATAGTGAGTCTTCGAGCTTCCTCGTTCGCGGTAGGACAGTGCCTCCCACTGGTCGGCACTTCGGTAGTTATTAAAATGCATGATGATGTTAATTTGCCTCGTTATCAAAGTGTTAATGCTAATACAAGCTATAAACATGCTTTTATCGAAGAATGGATTGTCCGCGGATTGGCTTGCAATAAAATCAGTTCCAAACATCGTGCCTTTCTAATTTTCATGGCAAACAGTTTTTGAGAAAAGCTTTAAGCGGAGAGACAGACAAAAATATTATAGAATGATCTTGTCCAGAACACAAAAACCTTAGAGCATACATGTATATCAGATCAACGACAGATTTCCCTAATTCTTTACACATATGAGAATATTTCTCTGAACTGTTCCACTGCTCAAAGGTTTGTTTTCAGATTTCCACTCTTTTCCCCGGCCAATCTCCCAGAATACTAAATCGTCATGCCACCGTTTTCTAGACCTCCCTCAGTGACTACGCCCGTCTTCTGGTGCCTGATGACTGGTCCGGTATTTCGTCTCGAGAACACCTGGAAGTGCTTAAAGTCCACGAAGACGCTGATGAAGGATGGCGAAACATTTCATCAACACAAAGAAAATCGGTACAAACTGCCGGACAAACGCACAATCTTCATACACAATAACCAATTTGTTGGAGCAAACTTGTGAGATAACCGCGACGATTACGCACAGAGTGGTCGGCAGGAGCGAAGCACTAAGAGCCCGATATCAAAGGCTTGTAAACAATATTATAAAGATAAGAGTTATCAGCGATTAGCCCATTTGGGACCAACAGAGATGTAGGGTAATGGCGGTCGTGGGGCAGGATTTATGGAAATTGGTTTAAGTTTTCTTTTTGCTAATTTAGCATTGACTTGGCTAAATGAGGTGGACTAAGGCTATCACCGAATGGCGTCTGAGAACGGGGAAAAGAAATGTAGGTCGCCCGGCGGCGAGATGGGCAGGCGATATAGTTGCCATCGAGGGAAAAACCTGTATGAGGCTGGCACCGGAACGTGGAGATTGGCACCAGAAAAGAGAGGCCTATACCCAGCAGTGGGTGAATTCGGGCTGTGGATGATGATCATCATCATCTGCTAAATGATGCTGTTTCTCCACCATACCATAACCATGTCCATACTCATAAGAGAAGCGAATGTGTTATTTTTACACCAGGGTGTCTATTCTCCAAGTCTTTCAACGAAGATACGAGTCCATTCGAATCAAATCATTAAATTACTTTGCAAACTTGGGTTGTACATAGATGTAATTTTTTTATAAAGAAGTTCTCCATATTTTACCGTCACATAGGCATGCAAATAATTAGGTTTACATATCGCCTCTTTGCTTCAATAATGTGTTATCTTGAAAATTGACATTTTAGAAGAGAGCGTTTTTAAAGTTTAAAAAAATAATTGTGACGAAACGAATATTTTTTTTATGTAAATCTACGATTTATTGTAAATAATAACAAATAAACTATGTGGAAACTTATTAAAATACTGTTAATTTGGAAGTTTAGCAAGAAATTCTCTTTATTTACAAAAAAGGGGAAAACATGTCACATTGTTCTTGCAAATATATCGAAAGATAAGTGTTACAAACTAAATTGTCACGGTTTTGATGATATTTAATTTGGTAATGAATGAGTTATATTATGAACAAACAACGTCTAAATAAAAACTTTTAGATTTTAGAATCAATATTTATTGGATTTTTAGTCACATTTTACTGGAGAAATTAAATTATTAGCTTAAGATTAAATAAAAGAATATCTATCTTACGAACAATCAGACTATGATCATTGATTAATAGGTATACCTAATTAAAACTCATTATGTAGATCTTGACTATTCAATAGCGTTTAAAATCTCGGACAAAATATAATTACAAGAATTAAAAGAATTGGACATTTATATCCAACTTGTCTAAGACAAAACAAAAAGGGAAATGCCCAATTTTGGCCATGAAACGCCCAACAATTTGCTTTTGTTAAAAAAAAACATCTTTTTTTATGGTTATTAATCACGGTACTCATTTATCCAAACAAGATTGCGACATTTTTGCACAAAAAAAAAGTACTGTAACTGATTTAAATCCGTAATTCCTTAGTTTGTGACAACATAAAAAGTGTTGCCAATTACTAGTCGAGTTAAAAAAGAATCGATTCTCTTTTTTTATCGATTTTTATGGTGTCATTATTAGAATGCTAATAATTTTTCGATAATTAAACAAGCGAATACAATTTAAATAAATAAAAGAAAATATATTTTAAAAGGCGTGCAGAACTTAAAGCACCTCAAAGATTATTTTTTATTTAGGAAATTCAAATTCAAATAAAAAATCGATATTGATTTATCGATTTTATGTCTGTTAAGTGGCAACATCGAATCTGTCAGCTAGGCTCCTATCATGTGAAATGAAATCACAACTAAATAATCCAAATCGAATTCGTTTGCCTTTGTATTATTTTGTTTGTTTTCCTGCGGATTTGTTATCTAAGCAACGAGTAAGCTTTCTAAATGGACTCCGACAATTCTTCTCACCCTACTGAGCGACAAATGATGAATAAGATCATAAAAAGCTTATTGTTAAAAAACTGTATAATGTGAAAATAAAAACCATTATATCTTAAAAATCCGGACTTTTTTTAAACCAATTCCTTAACCATTTCATTCTTTTAATTGCATATTAACATTTCCATATGCTTTTATATGTGTGCACCCATGGCCGAAGTGTCTATGAACGGTGGGCATTCCCCTTTAACATACTGAAATAAAATTAAATCAACTATAAATTTTATTATAATATAACTAATGACACTTTGAGTATTAACTTTACCAACATATCACTAAAACTACAATTAACAGTCTTATTATTAGTTTTGTTTTGGCGTAGTTATTAATCCTGCCTGTATTTAAAATAACCCGCTATTCTCAGAAGTTACAAACATTCATAAAATGGCCCATCGATGGAGATATTTTTTATCGGATATCCCAGGTTTTTGGGTGTATGCATTTTTAAATTCCAAAGTGATGACGTTCCTTTTCTTTTCAATAACAATAGGTTTTTAAAATTGTTAATCAGCATTCGAATCTTCAAAAATAAAACCTTCAGGATCGCTTTTTCGAACTCGAATCATCTTTAAACCTGTTTAAGTTTCCCCAATCTATTTAAGTCGCGAGTAAATAGGCTTCTTCTGGGTTAGCTCGTTCCATCGTCGACCTCATCGCTGCCCCTAGAATAAGATTGAGGTCAAGAGTACGCCCATATTATCATATAAAAAAAACTCGATCATTATTTTCATCTTTTAACAACGAACAGTTCATTTCATTAGTTAAGCTTTTCCAATCATAGAAATCTGCGTAGCAAATTTCATTCACATGGAAGGGCTTTTCTTCCGGGCAGCCTTTATTATAGCACCAATAAATACGTCAGGTGTAGGTATACATCGGTCCAATCATAATAGCCGCGTAATTTCTCAATTTGAGAATGAGCGGTATCACCCTCTTTCTGGGTATGTCCTTTTATCAAATACTAGCTTTTGCCAGCGGCTTCGCCCGCTTGGAGTTTCGATAAACATACTACCGGGATAAAAAGTATCCTATGTGTTAATCCAGGTTATAAACTATCTTTGTTCTAAATTTCATCCACATCCGTTCAGTAGTTTTTGCGATCCATCCATCCATACATTCTCACAAACTTTCGCATTTATAATATTATTAGAATTTATGAGTGACTGAGTGACAGTGTGTCCAGTGTGATTCAGTTATGATCGGGAACGCATCGACTTCTTATCGAGACTGTTATGAATCATATCGTGGTGTTCTGTAGGTGTACGAATAACAATTTCTTGTAAATCACCGTATTGATGTCTATTGTTAACATTAGCAACTTATCTGTCAGTTTCCGAGGAATTTTGATTAAGACGTTCAGGCTCCACAACTTCATAGTTTGGGTCTTTAACTGAATCGTCGCTATCTTTATTAAAATATGTATTTGATGAGCTGCTTGATTATGATGAGTCACTCGAAGAACTACTGCTGCTGCTGGTCAAATCACAACGATGGCGATTGGTTTTCTGTTGCCAATGCTAGAATAACAAGTCTTTTACATCGCGAGTCCACCTGGAAAAATAAGTACAATCAGTTATTTGTTTTAGCATTGACAATGTAATATTTAGGAATATTACTGGTCAAATTATTTATAATTTGTTCAATAACGGAACATCAGCAGATAACTATAACTTGATTTTTGTATTGGAAAAAGTTTCATCAACAACAATGTTGTATCATAAGATATCTCAAAGCAAAATTCTCATTCTTTCTACAACAGTGTGACATGAGCATTTATAACAATTGACATCTCACACATTTTTTTCAATAACACTGTTTTACCCCAAAATACCACATTATAAAATAAAAAATAATAATTGAATTAAAACATACCTTTGCAACCAAACAGTGATATCGTCGTGATTAGGGCTTTCAAATACCGGATATTTTCAATACCGGTATCAATACCGGTATTGGAGGTCAATACCGTGATCACGGTATTAATACCGGTATTACCTAATAACCTTTAAAGTACGTGTTTTTTATTTTTAAAACGGTCTTCATTGTTCTTATTTTTTATAAAATAGCTTTCGGATATAACAATTTGGTATTGGTTGATAATTTAATTAGAAAGGACTAAGATTTAGTATATTCAAAACTTAAACTATATCAAGTCTTTTTGTAGGAAGGCATTTCACATGGAGTTTGAAAAGTACAAATATCAAAAAGTATACGTTTTTATTAGTATTGAAATTTCTCATGTAATCAACAAATGTATCAATATTTGTAGAAACGTAAGTATAGCTTAATTAGCTATTAGCCATCATTCACAATAGCCTACTGAAAAAAGCACGCTCTACTTCAATAGTCGAAGGTACCACAGACAGTAAATATCTCTAAGCTGCCGATAGGAGTGGATGGATGTGTCTTCATTTTCACTCATCATCATTAATAATCATTTCAGCAAAAAGACGTCCACTGCTGGACATAGGCCACCCTTTTTTTTGGGGTTTGGGAAATTATCAAATTTTTCGCACTGGGTAGAGCGAAAGGGAGTGTCCGACTTCTACAGACTAAAAACCACCCATGTTGCCACCTTAGCCCTTGTGCCGCCGCGTTATCTCTTTTGAACAACCCGCAGCCCCGACGGGCGTCGACCCTTCCATGTTCCTGATATATTTTTAAGGCGCGCGTAGAACATGAACGCGCCGGGCATAGGCCTCCCTCAGGTGTCGCTACATTGGCCGGTCCCATGCGCGCATCCAATGGGTCCCCGCAACCTTCACCAAGTCATTCGTTGGTCGAATCATTGGCAACACACACGAGAAAATATCGCGTAACTGCCCGAATGCTGCCTAGCCAAGTCGGATTCGACGATTACCACTCTTCCTCACCTACCTAACTGAACCATTTACACCATTTGTCTCAGGTAGACATAATCGTCCACAACTTCGAGTGTATAGTCTCCGATTTTGAAAGGTGTGGGTGTTACGTGGACATTCAACATGACTTTGGTTTTGTCCATGTTTATTTTAAGACCCACTGAGGTCATCGAGCACTTTACTGAGGTCCTCCATGGTCTCAGCCATGACAACTATATCGTCGGCAAACTGAAGGTGAGGGATGTACTCGCTATTGATGTTGATGCCAAGATCTCTCCAAACCGGAAGCTTGAAGACATGCTCCAGGGTAGGTGTGAACAGTTTCGGAGATATGACGTCTCCCTGTCACACAAAAATTGGTTCCGAGGTCTATTCCTGAAGTCGGACTGACATGATGGCGTTTATGTACAAACACTTCAATTCCTCGATTTACCTGTAAATGTAATCGATTTGGGACCTTTGGAGACACTGCAGTCTGGATCGAATCATAGGGTTTCTCGTAGTCCACAAACGCTAAACAGAGAGGCAGATTATACTCTTTGGTCTTTTGAATAACCTGACGCAGTGGATGTATGCTTTCTACGGTACTAAAGCCTTTTCGGAATCCGGCTTGTTTCCCGAACAAGCCGGATTGAGTCGAAGGCTGAAAATCGTCAAACCTGCACGTGATATCATTTCCACTGCTCGTATTCAATGAAGTAGAAGGTTCTTCTATGGTCATATCGTGTTCATGATCAGTCATTGTCTTACTGTCTCTTAAAACGTTTTATGAGTCATTATTATATTTTAAACATGCAATTAAATTTACGATAATACATGTAGTGTTTGCAATACCGTGATCACGGTATTGAGGCGTCAATACCGGTATTGAAAAAGGCCCATATTTAATCCGGGATCACGGTATTACGGGATCCCGTAATACCGGTATTGAAAGCCCTAGTCGTGATGTCAGGTTATCGCTGAGATTTGAGAGCACCTTCCTCTGCACGTGGGACGTGACAACTGATTTGTTTCGTTGTCGAAAAAAAACTCCGCACAGAAAGAGACAACGTGAAACAAGGAAGACGATACAGTGCTTTGGAAACTCGTGTGACGTCATATTCTAAGACATTAGTATGACATTTTTTACCGGTGAGTGACGTCACAACCCTCCACTCAAATCTTTGACGCGTTATATCTTCGTCAACTTTTATTGATTTGATAAAACAAAAGATACGTATCCAATATTTTTCTTTTATTACCCAACTCAACGCAAACGTAGACGCGCGTTTAAGCTAGTTAATCACATAAAAAACATTAAAACCAAAGTTATATAATCGCAAGTTGCTGTCCCAATTCCATAAATCAGTTTAATATCCATTTAGAGCAAATTGTGCAGAAATTCGAGACGCAGATATTGAACGGATTGTTATTGTTCATATAATAACTGTAAAACAATGGTGGTGACATAACACAGGTGTACGGAACCATATCAATTTGAACTCTAAAACATAGTAATTTCAACTCTGTGAAATAAGATTTAGGTGTCAACATTGATTGTACGAAACTATATCCGTTTATAGTTGAAAACGTACAAATTTCAACTTTGTAGCTTAAAATTTAGGTGTCAAAATTGCAAACGAATATTATAAGGTCATGTTCCCACGGTTTTCGAAGTTATTGGAATATTATCGATTCATGTTTCGATAATTGAAATGCTGATAGAAATAATTGACAGCTAATTGTTATTACCGGAAGCGCAATAAAGCCAACTTCAAGAATTCAATCAAATTCGGCCAATCACTGCTTAATCCAAATCTTATAATTAAATACGAGAAATTAATCCATAATAAATGATAATTATAGTGCGTGTTCATTTCCCACGAACAACATTTTTTTAAATGGGCTGCCGCGGTTCTTATCATCGTTGAGCAGTTGAGCGGTCAGACAGAAGCCCACTACTGGGCGAAGGCCTCTCTCACGTGATTTAAATATTTTTTTTCCTGCGTTACCTTGAACCAACCTTTATCTCACCACCTCTTCTTGGGCACCCATAGCGCTAAGACCCGAAGTCTGACTTAACCAGTCTTGTCTTCTCAAAGTGCTCCAGGACCAAGACATGACACAGTTACGGGCTAACTTGTGCGGATCCCATATTCTGGTGAAGATCCGTTTATCATCCATTTATTTGAAATAAAATGTTGTCCCATCCATCTTGACCGTATAAGTGTAGTACTGTTATAGGAATAGCTATAAAAGTGCAACACCTGAAAAATGTTTAAAGTTCTAGAAACACGTGAGGTGTACGTGATTCTAGAACTTCGAACATTTTCCCCCCATGAACATTGGCCCCCGCCCCACACTCCTAGTGGCCTTTACACTGTGTATAAAATCAAGACAGTAAGCAAACAGTCGATTATCGAATTACGTAGTAGCTACCTCCTTACTCCTTAGTAGTCCACGACAGTCATCACGATTAGATGTACAATCTAACCTAATGGGCACTTTGCAACAATTAGCTCCGACCGTAGATTTATCCAGCCATTCTCGACAACATCCATCGTAAATAAACTAAATATTGTAAGCAATTAAACAATTTGTATAAATCTAAGAGAAAATCGCACTGAAATACCTTTGGACATTGGTTGCCAACCTTTTGTCTGTGGACCACCGGTAGTTCCAAAGAGATAAAACATGTTTCAGAGCTTTCACGATTTAAAAGTAAAGTTACATTGTCACTCACGGGATATCTTCTATGATTTCCATATTGTGAACCTTAAAAACGTTTTCCGAAGAGTAATCCACGGGATCCTATTACCAAGCCTCCGCTGTCCGTCCGTCTGTCTGTCTGTCAGTCAGCGGGCTGTATTGTATGTCATTTTCGTAATCGTAATAGGTAGACAATTAAAATTTTAAAAGTCATCATCTGCCTAGCCTTTTCCCAACAAATATGTTGGGGCCGGCTTCAAGTCTAACCGGATGCAGCTGAATACCAGACATTTTAATTTGTTTTTAAGTAATAAAAATAATAAATTAAAGGGGGTACCACGATGGTACGGAACCCTTCATGCCTTGACCCTACAAACTCTTCTCACTAAACTTTAAATCTCACTTTTTACAGTTTATTCTTCTCAAATCTTATGGTCAAAAAAGAAATCAAAGTGGTCTAGTTAAAAATGTTGTTAGCCACTGCCTCAGAAACTTGTCTAGCAATTTAACTGTAGTTGCTGAGAGTAAGACAGCGGTGTCTGACACTAATGGAAGCTGGTTTCTCTTATGGAGGTGTTGCAATGGGTGTCTGACATTAGTTTTGGGTAGCTGGTTAACGGGAGTGTAATCGAGGTATTACTGAACTCAGAGTATATTTAATGGCTCTTGGCCCTTTACATGTTTCCTTATTAGGTAAAGTAATTTGTTTAAATTAACTGATTTGTGTCGGTCTTCATGATATTGTCGACATTGTAAGCATGTGTATTTACAATTACGAACAATGCAGTAAACAGGGCACAGAAATTCATAGAAAAGGGTTATATAGAGCCTAGAGGTCATTAGAAACAAATTAAAGCCCTGATAACTAGGGTCTACATAGGGACTGCCTTGTTGGCCGAGTGGCAAGCGCGACTGCTGAGCAAGGGCTCCTGGATTCACGGGCTGGGCAGTGCTATTGGGTTTTCCCATCAGGAATTTTTCAGTAGCAACCACGAAGTCTGTGCTGCGCCGGTCCTTCGATTTTTTTCTTTTCTGACTTGTTACTAAAAACAAATAAAGGGCTGAGTGGAAACTAAAAATGATAAACTTTATATAAAATCCACTCTCGAGTGTGGACTATAGTTAGGGGCCGAGTGGACACTTTAATTATTGGGGGCCGAGGGGCCGAGGGGCCGAGAGTGGACTAAACGTAAAAATCACTCGACTCATAACATGTAATTGATACTTTTCTGAAAGCTGAAAAATGAGTGAACATTAAAAAAATGCTTGCCCAAAACTTACATAATCCTTATAAATAATATAGGTAAAAGGTACAGACCTTTTATTTATGATTGAGATTAGCTAGGTATTATTTATGACTTTAGATTATTTTTTCTGTAATTGACCCAAAAATCAAGGCGTTCTGAAGTTTCTGACTACCCCCCATTGGAAAACGCGTGTATGTATGTCTATGTCTTAACAAAAATCCATTAATTATGTTATTATAAAGACTGTGCTTCTGTAATGATATGTAAATCAAACACTGAAATATCAAGCAAGGGAAGGAACGGGTTGTTCGCAAGAGATACCGCGGCCTCGACATCAAGGGCTAAGAAGGAACATGGGTGGTTTTTAGTCAGTAGAAGTCTGACACTCCCTTTCGCTCTGCCCAAGAGCGGGAGGGGTTATTCGATGATTTTTCACCCGCCAAAAAACAAAAAAAAGGGCAAATACACCTAGAAGTTCAAGCAACACTAGTTATAGTAATAGGGTATTACTAAACATTTTCCAGTTTCTGTAAACAAACAAACGTAAACATAAACGAATGTATCGGTTGCCTAATTGCTAACTAGAGGCCCGCGGCTTCTCTTAACCTTATTAGATTGTAATGGATAATTAAAGGTTGTTAGTACCTAGAGCAATGAGCGAATCGATGTCGAAATATACTTTACACATTGTGAAATTAACATCAACATGCATAGCATCACTCATACATAATATAAACGCAGGGCCTTTTCCCACGGGGGTAGGTAGGCCAGAAACAGAACGCCACACGCCCACATTCACACACTCAAAAGATTCTAAATTGTTTATTTCATCAAAAGATTACTAAAATTTGTTTGTGATTGGAGAATACTTTTATGCAAACAATGCCTGTTTTAGAAGACTCCGCTCTTCCATAACAAAAGAAAGTAAAATATTAATAACAATATTATTTAACAGATAAGGTAAGTAGATAAGATTGGCATAAGTATAGTTTGTGTGAGTGTGTGGGTGGGTGTGTTGTGTTTTGTTTTTGTGCCTTTGTGCGAGTTTAGGTTAAAAATCCAAATCCATATTCAATTAATTCAATACACCCAATGGATGGGTCGTGGGGCTTTCGGGACCGGGACCGCGGTCCCGAAAGCAACCAGTAATATTTTAATTAATTTGGAGTAGTACATCGGGACCACAAGAAAAACGAAGTTAAAGTACAGTTAGCAAAAAAGTGATATAATATTATGATCAACAATTACATGAATTGTTAATGTTTACTTATGTAAACTGTTGATTATGTTATTATAAGCTGTTTCCTACAAAACTGTAATACGCTGTCAAAAACAGTAAGTCATTAATTGGACACAGTTCTAGACTCCGCTGTTACTGAGAAATTATTGATGGAAGAACTGCATTACCCTTCGTCGGGCTCGTGATTTGTCAATTGTGGCATAAATTGTTCGAATGACATTTTATGTGCATTACGAGTTATCAATGGGAAGATTTGGCGTTTAATTAAAAATTTTTTGGTGTATAAAACTCATTTTGTGAAAAAATGTGGGTTACGAGTTGTCATCGTTATGTAACTTGGTTGTTAAATCGAGGATCTCGTGCTCTACAGTCACACTTACTACTACTATGCTAAGTTAAAGCAGTTAAATTAATAACCTTTATGTTAATAAAGTAATTATCACATCTGTTGAGCATTTATGGCAAAATAGTCCCCACAGAGAGAACCGAGGACCGGGCCGGGCACCTTTTATTTCGTATGACTCATAAGTACACAAGTCCCGCGTGGCATGACAATTTATCTGTAATTTACTGTGATTCGATATCCATTGCCAATCGAATTTCGCTGTAAGTAATTATCGATTAGCGTAAATCAATGATGTTGATTAATTAAGTTTTAAATTCTTTATTATTAATAGTATAATATGCGAATTATCTCCTTGTCTCAACGGCATGAAAGATTAGCAAGTCGGCGCGCGTAGTTACATCTATTAATGTAGCATTGTAGGACATTTTACACGCGAATTGCGAGTAACACATTCGTTTAAAAAAAAATTAGATAATTTAATGGACTCTGACCACATGCAGGGCGCGAACGCTCTTATTTTCTTCATTAATTAGCATGAGCATACTCAGCCTATCATGTCCCCACGGCTGGGACAGGCCTTCCCTTTATGAGAGGGGAGTGGGCTATAATCTACCACGCGAGCCCAGTGCGGGTTGGTATATTTCACAAGTCTTCGGACCCACGAGTTACTGCTCGTAACCTGACTCTCGTTCAAAAGAAATACTTAATCATTTATGATGTCATTACCATCATCATCATCATTATAGCCATAAGACGTCCACTGCTGAACATAGGCCTCCCCCAGAAGGGCGGATTTGCCATAATCGCCACGCTTGGCAGGCAGGTTGGCTATCGCAGTATGGTTGTTACAAAGGCACAGAGAACGCTGCTGCCCATTCTCTGGTTTTATGATGTACTTCATGATAATGTCATTTTAAAGCCTATGTCCAAGATGTGTCTGTTTGACATTATGCTAAGCCTAATGTGGAACTTTTGCAATTTACCTACTTTAAGGAATGTCAGGTGCTAGCCCGTTTGACATTTGGCATATTCAGAAAATTTCGTCATGATGAATGGCCACAGTTAAATGACTGTATGTGAGATTTGAAGAAAATGTGAAGGAGTGGATAAGATGAATAGTCAGGATTTCATCATGTTTCTGTTGACTACCTAGCCATAAGCCCCTTGGCCATAATGGCCATTGCACAGGTCTACAATAGGAGTGATATTCGAATAAAATAATGCGACTGTGGCGCGGCTAGAAAGTATCACGCACAAATATAAGGCTCTATCGGGGTGCAAGTTCGATCCCCAGACATATTCAGATTGGAATAGGCTATTCACAAAAGTAGATTTAGATGCCAAGACTTTCGTACTTACTAGCGTACCACTCGTAATTTTTTTCGAAATAGCGTGCGTCGCAATAACGTCATTCGAAATAGCGGTTTTCGACTTAATGAGTTTTCGAACTGGCGTACCACTCGTAAAATTTTTCGAAATAGCGTGCGTCGCAATAACATCATTCAAAATTTCATATTACTCCCGTCTACAATTATATTCATGTGAAATCCGTCAACCACGCATTTGGCACGTGTGGTAGAGAAGAGGTCAGTGTTCCACCAGTGGACACTTGACAGGCTGATTATGCATACAGAAATAGCTTACCACCACTAATACTGCTATATAAAACGTAAAACGGAACCAAACGATTGCCATAAAATAAAATCCGGGCGTTTTGAACGGAAATCAAAAGCACTTAAATATGCTTTTATCTTATGAGTTCAGTAATTTTTACAAGTTGTAAAATAATCGTAAAACAGTTTTATGAAGATTCGATTCCTATGATATCCCACACTTCACCGCACTATTTTATTTAAAAGTATGTTTTGCTAATGTGAGACAGAGATATCTGTATACACAAATATCGCTGTCTTTCTCTAGCATAGAAGAAATATTGATATTTTAGTGAGGTTCAGAAGTCAAGTTTGAATGATTTGATGTTTATTTTATTACTATTTGATATTCAATAGTAATCGATTTGGTTTTAAAGGTTGGCGAATGTTTTATTTCCTGTAGCGATTAAAATGTTTATGTAAGTAAGCCCGTTTTCCAGTTACGTGGTATTTGGTAGTTTTAGTCGTAAATCCGCGGTTGCCACACGTATATTCAATTGCTGACCGTACTATGAACTTTATAGGGCAGTAGGAGGATTTCGTGTTGCAACTGGCTAAGCAAAACTATAATAAAATATACCATCACGCATATAATCCCCGAAGAGTTAGGCAGGTGTACATGTACACCCAGATTTCGCCAGCTATGTTTAAGCTCGAGAATTTCCTAATAGCATTTTACCGGACCTAGGAAT
This sequence comes from Diarsia brunnea, assembly GCA_949774965.1. NCBI lineage: Eukaryota > Metazoa > Arthropoda > Insecta > Lepidoptera > Noctuidae > Diarsia > Diarsia brunnea. Next base: position 20,857,825 of record OX459000.1, read on the forward strand.
AACCTATAATGCCACTATCACAATGTTATCAATAATCATTACTAATCCTATATAACTGCATCTTATCTGATGAATGTGTCATGTATAAATGACTCATACGAGTAAGTATTTACTAATGTGAGTAATCAATCGATACTGCCATTTTAATGGCGTCGATCTATGAATCACAACAGATACTTGATTAAAATCATTAACTTTTTCTTCTTCTTTTTCTTGACCTATATTTAAAAAAATATACCTTGTAGTAAAAATTTTGCTTTCGAACGTTGCAATCTTTTGAAAAAAAAATGAGGTTCCACCCACCGCGCACCGGTCCATTTTCTTGCCGACTGGTTTACATTTTCATCAAATAGATAACTTTGGATCAGGGTCAGAAGAAATATTATAGAACCTGTGATCTCATGTCTTAATGAAACCATATTAACTCTTTTATCTGTTCTGTGAAAATAACCCTTCTTTTGGGCGTCGCTGCAGTCGGGTAAAAGCAAAATTGCGAGTTTGTCGTCTCTGCTAGGCTCTTGCAAGTTGATTACAATGTCTTTAACGTCTTTCCAATGCGTTTAGGTAATGTAGACCAGGCGTTTCCCCCACCATTCGTGTCCCATTTATCACGCTACAACACTAAGTACCTCCACAAGCGGGGTCTGAGCAGAATATTTCACTAAGCACATTTACTTAAACCCTAGGGTCACTAGAACTAGGTCACAACGGTACGTTTAGCTCACAGCTGTTAATTAGGAACTATCTAGGCTAACTAGGCACCCAGTCGCTATGTTTTTAGAGTGGTTTTAGTTTTAAGTTACGGAATTGCATAGATTTAATGTGGCTTTGGGAAAGTCGGATGGATAGGTGATTTGATTCAAATAGCATCCGATAATTTACAATGTCAACCTTTATTTTAGTTTGGTTCGATTCCATCGGGCGTTGTTATTGGATTTGTTGTTTGTCCATCAGGAATTTCTTAGTAGGAGCCACGGAGTTTGAATTTGTGTCCAGTTGATGGCAAAAGGCTTGCCACACATAGCATAACATCACGCCTGTAATCCCAAAAAGGTTAGGCAGATATGCACCTAAATAAAACTGGTGAAATGTGGGTGTACTATAAGATACATCTTTTCCTAACTCCTCGGGAATAACAGGCATGATGCTTTATCATCTTGGCTCAGTTAAAGGTTAAGATCACTGAAGTGACCTCAAATCTTTTTGCAAAGCAAACTCACATCATGCCACGCCTGTTTTCCCGAGGAGGAAGGCAGAAGTGGACAAGATAGCTATAGAGCTGGCTATTTTATGAAGTACATTTCACTAGTTATGTTACGCAGTCTATGTAATAGGGACAAGCCTATGTATTCACAAATATGCACGAGCCTGTTCCCAAACCCGTCGGGGCTGCGGGTTGTTCGCAAGAAATACAGAAAGAAAGAAAGAAAAAATATTTATTTATATTATTATTACAGCGGCCTCGACATGAAGGGCTAAGAAGGAACATGGGTGGTTTTTAGTCAGTAGAAGTCTGATACTCCCTTTCACTCTGCCCAAGAGCGGGAGGGGTTATTTGATGATTTTCCACCCACCCAAAAAAAAAAATGTGCGTGTGAACTGAGGGACCAAAAAGGAATACGCGAAATGAAAATCCTAAGATTTAGTAGAAGACTTAAAACAAATGTAGAACAAATCCGGGGAATTTGTAATCAAATATATTAAAAACTACGACCCATAAAGTGTGGTCCCTCAGTTCTCACAGACGGTTAGCCAGATCTCGGAAAGTATCTTAAAAAAGAAGGTTTTGTGAATACAGACATTTAGTAAAGAATTTGGAAAGATATTCACAAAATAACAGACCACAAAGCATTAAAGATAAAAAAAATATAACGACTGAACTGTGGTCCCTCAGTCCACACAACAAAGATAAATATTTTAGTGAATATTACTGAATTAAACTAATAAAACCGTTCTTTTTCTACATAAAGTTTTAGAAGAAGTCTTAAAACATATCGTAAAAAAAAATGAAGCCTAAATATCGAAGCATTTTGAAGATAGTGATGATTATTACTGGTCCCTCAATCCTCCACTCCACTGACATATGTGCATGTGCTAGCTGCTGGGCTATAGGAATATCAGAAAGTCTAGTGTACTTAACTTTTAGTAGAAAGTTTCTTCTAAATAATAGGTATCTAAAATTGTGCATTTCTTACCTCTTAGCTGAGATAATATTATTTCTTTAATTCTATGAAAGTAAACAGAGCAGTGTGACCACACAATAAAACAAAATGTAGACAGTCCATTTATACTTTATTTAATATAATTTTCATTTTTTAGACAAAACGAAAACAAGGTTGTACGGTTCCCGTCGGGGTTGCGGGTTGTTCGAAAGAGATACCGCGGCCTCGACATGAAGGGCTAAGAAGGAACATGGGTGGTTTTTAGTCAGTAGAAGTCTGACACTGCCTACCCCTCGATGATGATTGTATAGGAAATGGGTGTCAAGACAACAGCAGCAATTTGAATTTAAATACGATGAACATTGACTCGTTTATTATTCAAATATAAAATTACCCACAAGAAAGGTAACTGCCTCCTAGCACAGTTTCGATAGAAGTGAGAGAGCGACTAAAGGCAACCGTCTTTTTTATAACAGACGTTTGGTGACAGTGTTGCCAGTATAAAGAAAACCAAAGATTAATTTTTGTATAATAAAATCGACTAAATATCAACAGATTGATGCTTTCCCAAGCCGCAAAAAAAAAACTTACGTACTTACAATAATTTTGAAATAATGATCATCACAGCAGCAAAAGAAGCTCGTTCAGAAAACAGTGATATCGGTAGGCAGTATAAAGAAAGATTATGAAGGCCTAGTTTTTTTTATAGCATTTCATTTTCCCACTCAGGCGTACCAGACATACCTCCCTGTTAGCAGTCCCTTCGGCCTCCACCGATTATTTGAAGATGACACCCTTTTTGCGTCTACCCGCATTATACAGGATGTAAACGAACCCTTCACGCATACGACAACCAAGCATTCTGTACATCAAACCAAGTACCCCTACGCAAAAAACCCGCAACCCCGACGGGAACCGTACAACCTTGTTTTCGTTTTGTATAAAAAATGAAATTTATATTAAATAAAGTATAAAAGGACTGTCTACATTTTGTTTTATTGTGTGGTCACACTGCTCTGTTTACTTTCATAGAATTAAAGAAATAATATTATCTCAGCTAAGAGGTAAGAAATGCACAATTTTAGATACCTATTATTTAGAAGAAACTTTCTACTAAAAGTTAAGTACACTAGACTTTCTGATATTCCTATAGCCCAGCAGCTAGCACATGCACATATGTCAGTGGAGTGGAGGATTGAGGGACCAGTAATAATCATCGCTATCTTCAAAATGCTTCGATATTTAGGCTTCATTTTTTTTTACGATATGTTTTAAGACTTCTTCTAAAACTTTATGTAGAAAAAGAACGGTTTTATTAGTTTAATTCAGTAATATTCACTAAAATATTTATCTTTGTTGTGTGGACTGAGGGACCACAGTTCAGTCGTTATATTTTTTTTATCTTTAATGCTTTGTGGTCTGTTATTTTGTGAATATCTTTCCAAATTCTTTACTAAATGTCTGTATTCACAAAACCTTCTTTTTTAAGATACTTTCCGAGATCTGGCTAACCGTCTGTGAGAACTGAGGGACCACACTTTATGGGTCGTAGTTTTTAATATATTTGATTACAAATTCCCCGGATTTGTTCTACATTTGTTTTAAGTCTTCTACTAAATCTTAGGATTTTCATTTCGCGTATTCCTTTTTGGTCCCTCAGTTCACACGCACATAAAAAAAAGCCTATTGCCAAAAGTCGAGTATATTTAGATTGTTTCGATCTGGGCTGAGACTATTATATATTTCGATACAAAACGTATACTTACAGTGACTCTAGTTTAAAATTCTCTCTAAAATCATTATTCCGATACGTAAACAGACTAGATATTCAGATAGAGATATTTAACAGTAAACCTCTAGATACATATATCTAAGCAAATATGACAAAAATCTCAATGAGAATTCCTCTTAATCAGTTCCGTAATCGCATGTTTACATGGCGGGAGAGCTAATGTCCTGCCGTTCCCCTTAAGTTTGCGTGTCCGTGGTGATATCCCTTAAGTGGTACGACCAGTTCCACTGGCATCACTATCGAGGTGATAACAGTGATGGCTGATAGCATTCGCGTACTTTTCGCCTTGTATTTGTAAGTTAGGATGTTTGCTGCCCAGACCTCTTTTCACATGCACTTCGATTCAGAAAGTCGTGTCTATCTCGCTCACTTTCGTAATGCCAAAAAAGGATAGACATACGACTTGTCGAATCGGAATCGAAACGAAGCATTTGTGAATACGGGAGGAGATTGAAGGTACTTTCTATCTTCGAAGATTTTTTAAATAGGGGAATTGATAGTGTGCCGCGAAAGTCGTTTACTTTAATTAGCTTATCAATTTGTTAGTCTACATCGGATTTTCCGACTGCTAACTGCTGAACAAACTATGGCTGTGAAATGGTGGGTAGGTTTACATTTTATAATCGTTAATTTCGTAGAACAGTTAGTCATTGATGGTGCTATCGTAATCTGCGTCTCTTGACTCATACGATTGATGTTTTGACAGTAACTGTAATAGTTGTGATAATTATTGGATACCTAAATAAATTATCATGTTTACTAAGAAAATAAGATTGTTATATTTTAGTACCCTATCACAATGTTATCCTAGCTTACCCAGAGATTTACTGATAGATATTTCCTTGTAGGTACCACTACTTCTTCTTAACGTGGCATGATAATTCAAATTGATTCAGTTCAAAATGTTGCGACGAGATATAGCGTCCATCAGCTCCTGTGTGTAACAAGCAGGACACGATATTAAATATCCCATCGTTTTTGGGGTAACACCACATTAACACTCCATGTACATACCTGCAGTTTTAATAAAGAGTTTCTCGTTTCACTATAAACTACGAAACCACGTAATAACTACGGACGCAAAATAAGCCATAAAATTACTTTCAACAAACAATATTCAGTGTAAGTCTCTCGGTAATAACCCTCTAAGCGCAGCATAGTTCAAAATCGTAAATCACGACTTATTTATTCTGTGTTTGCTCTACAAAGTTGCTAATGACGTTTATAGCAGAAGGTTCATTTCAGGTATAATACATCAATCTAGTACTTTAATAACAGTACAGGAATCCCGTGAAACTAAATCGATGTCGCACCATTCGCTTTGGTTACTTATCGATGGCAATCTCAATTGAGTCAGTTATGCGTTTGGCAGCTATTCCTATAAAAAGTGGGCAACAGGACACGTAGGCCACAATAGGTTCCAAGTTTCCCAGTTAACCTGTGCAACAATACATTTTACAGCCCAGGGAATTATGAATTTCTACGTAAGCAGATGTTGCTTGCTACGATAGCCTAGCTTCGGACTTACGGAGTCTGGACCCGAAATTGGTCTTCAAATTCAGTGGCACTAGTTTAAATGCTACCGAGGAACTCGGTAAGTATTGAACACCTATCTAACCCAGCCCCACCGTGAGTGCTGTGACACTGGCCGCGGCAGTCGCGTCGAGCTCGAGCGACGAGTATTTCTCTCTATCCCCGACGCCACCACCTGCTCGTCGACGGAGAGGACGCCGGCCGCCGGACTGCTTGGGACCTAGGGGCCAACCGACCCCGAGCCGGGTCCCCGCTGCCGGTGGTTGTGTGCAGCGCATGAAATGGACTCGAGCTATAAACGAGAACGTCATGCGCGCATACTACGGGTCTACAGAGGGGGGAACTAACCTCACTGCGTACCGTGTTAGGATGCTGTCTCTATTTCAGGAACTTGAACCAACTGTCAGCGTTTCGACCCAACGACTGTCGGATCAGGTGCGCGTCATCCAGCGCAATCACATGTTGGACGGCGCCGCGCTTGATAGGCTGCGCTCAGAGGTACTGAGCAACCGTACCATCTTCACTCCATCTCAAACAGTGACGCAAACACCAGCTTTTAATACAATCCCACCGCGTCCTAGTCCTGCTGTTGAAGAGGAAGGTGATAGGGTTGCCACGGTAAGTAGCCAGTGCAACGACCGATTGAGGAGCGCACTGGAGGATGCGCTTCGTGAGTATCGATCTGCTTCTACCGAACTTAGGCCCCGATTGCCACGGTTACCCATGCATAAACGAAATAGGGCGTTGGTGTGTGCCCTGGACTCGCAACTCAAGAATATTTTCGAGAGTAGCGAGGACCTCGTTGATACACACTCAATCTTGTACTGTGGGGCTGTTGCGGCATGTCGACTAGCTAATGTTAAATTCCCAAATTGTGACTTAGCTAGTCGACCAAAACCAGCCGTACCGGCCTGGCAGCGCAGGATCGAGCGTCGTATCGACGGGGCCAGGGTACTCATTGGCAAACTTTACTGCTTCAGGGAGGGCAATACACGACCACGTGTGATGCGTTTTGTGAGACGGGCATTCTCGGGGACTGAAATCAGTCCTCAAGATTATATGTCCCGTGTCACAGAACGCATCGACTTCCTGAAGCAGAAGGTTTATGCATGGGCTAACCGTATTCGACGGTATAGGCGGCGGGTTGATCGGTACTCACAGAATCGCATGTTCCAGAGCGATGAAAGGTGGGTATACCGAACCTGGGAGCGACCCCAGCAAAATATGACGGACGTGTGTCGCCCGGATGATGCTGCCACGAGTTTATTCTGGCGCAGCATCTGGTCGGTACCCGTCTGTCATACTGAGGCTGACTGGTTACGTGATGTCGAGCGAGTGTGTGAACGTATCCCAGAAATGGAAGATATTTTAATAACACCACAAGATATAGCCAGTGCAGTTCGTCCGTTACCGAACTGGAAGTCACCTGGTCCGGACGGACTGCACAATTTCTGGCTCAAATGGCTCAGTAGTTCACACACTTGCCTGGCATCCCAATTCCAGTCATCCTTAGAATCTGCGTCGCTGCCGCAGTTTTTAACAACAGGCGTTACCCACCTGCTCCATAAGTCAGGTAGTCCCGCGGAACCCAAGAATTATAGGCCGATCACGTGTTTGTCGACGGTCTATAAACTTCTTACATCCATTTTGAGAGCGAAAATTAATAAACACATTGAGAAAAACTCTATTATGTCTGCCTCTCAGAATGGATGTAGGAACGGGTCCCGCGGTACTAAGGAGCTACTCCTCATCGACATGGCCATTAGTCAACAGGTTCGTCGAGCCCGCAAAGATCTGTCGACATGCTGGATAGACTATAAGAAGGCTTTCGACTCGGTGCCACATACATGGCTCATGAGGGTGCTGGAGTTGTACTGGAGGATTCAGGTCTAGGCTACCGGTTGAGGAGAGATGGTCAGGTCATATCTCACCTTCTTTACATGGATGATCTGAAACTCTTTGCCCCCAACAAATTGCGACTGATGGAGTTACTAAAACTAACTGATTCTTTTAGTAGCGCCATCAGGATGGAATTTGGTGTGGACAAATGTGCAGTCATGTATGTAAAGAGAGGGGAGATTATGGAATCCGAGGGAATTCAGCTCTCGGATTCCATACACCTCAGATCCCTTTCCTCATCCGAAAGCTATAAATATTTGGGTATGTCGGAAGCGTTAGGCATTAACGTAGCTGACATGAAGCAATCGTTGAAGGAGCGCTTCTTCGGACGCCTGAAGAAGGTTTTAAGTAGCCTTCTTTCAGGTGGGAACAAGGTGCGCGCCTTTAACGGTTGGGTCATGCCGGTTTTAATGTACTCTTTCGGCATACTCAAATGGACTCAGACCGAACTTGACGCCTTGGATAGGAGAGTCCGTACATTGCTGACCGTAAATCGGATGCATCACCCGCGCTCATCGGTGATGAAACTGTACATCCCGCGGAAGTGCGGGGGTCGAGGCTTTTTAAACGCGAAGACCCTCCACAACCGCGAGGTGTGCAGTCTCAGGGAATATTTTTTAAAAGCCGATGTGGGTATGCACCGAAATATGGTCGCAGTGGACAAGGGACTCACCCCGCTATCCATGGCTAACGAGAACTGGCGCAAACCTGTGGTACTTACTACTGATGACCGCAAGGAAGTATGGCAAAGCAAGGAGCTTCACGGGCGCTTCTACCGGGCTCTTCACGGGCCCGATGTAGATTTTCTAGCGTCCGTGTCCTGGCTACGTTTCGGCAACCTCTTTGGGGAAACTGAAGGTTTTGTCTGTGCGATTATGGACGAAGTTATGTTGACGAACAACTACCGGAAATATATTATGAAGGATGGGACGGTTGACGTGTGTCGGGCATGCCACCGTCCGGGTGAGTCCATCAGACATATTATTTCTGGTTGTTCTCGTCTAGCTAACGGCGAGTACTTGCACAGGCACAATCAAGTAGCCAGGATTATTCATCAGCAACTTGCCTTGAAGTATAAACTTGTGGAGTCAGAGGTACCGTACTACAAGTATGTGCCCGACCCAGTTCTCGAAAAAGACCATGTAACGTTGTACTGGGATCAGTCTATCATCACTGACAGGACTATTGTTGCCAATAAGCCTGATATAGTGGTGATGGACCGATCAGCGCGCCGCGCAGTGATAATCGATGTTACCATTCCGCATGACGAGAACCTCGTGAAAGCTGAAAAAGAGAAACAAATAAAATATCTAGACTTAGCACACGAGGTTGTCGATATGTGGCATGTGAGCTCGGCTATCATTGCGCATTGTGAGGAGGTTCCTCTCTCTGGAGCCCTAACCACCGGTAACTTGGACCCTGCTCCCGTCACCGGTGGACGACTATTTTTTATATTTTTAAATGTTTTTTATATTTTTTGTATGAAATATTTAAAAGTGTAAATTATATGTAAGAAAGTAAATAAAGGACATAATAATAATAATACTTTATTGATACAAATCCTTACAATATATGCTTAATATCTAACAAGGTTCACAATAGTTAAGGCGTACAAAAAAAGCTGAAACCCTGACTCATAAACTAGGGAAACCTGTGACTTAAGAGTCAGTGTTCTACTGCCACTTGGAAACAATATACCTTATGGAACTTGAGAGTTGGTAAGTTTATAAATTATTCGAAAGAGTATATTATTATGTTAAAAACTAATTTAAAACAAAAACGTAAGATTTAATTTTAGAAAGTAAAAGTTACATTTAAAGGATATAAAATGACTGTGTGGTGAATTCTGTTTGTGTCTGGAAAACGTATGATTGATTGCATTGTGTATGTGTGTGTGTGTGTGTGTGTGTGTACGTGTGTGAGTGTGTACGTGTACGTGTGGGTGTGACTGGGAGATGGGTGTATTTTTGTGTTATGTGAGTATGATATGAGGTGCCTAAGTATGTGAGTATGGTAGTGACGGGTGTAAGACGAAACAGTGCGTTGTTTGCGTGGTTTATATACTGTGTTACGCGGTTTGTGTGGAAAGTGTGAGTTATGTGTGAGTAGTTAATAGTTCCTCAGTTTGAGTGTAGTCCAAGAGGTACAACATGTCTTTCAGCCTAGTCTTTGCTTCGTGTTTGCTTAACCTTGCTATTTTAATGGTCTTACTAATATTTCTGAAGACAAGAGAGCTCTGGACATACTGCTGTCTTCTAGCGAAGGCAGTTCTGTGCCCAGGGATTGGGCAAAGTATTCTTTGACCACGTTTGCTTAAGTCTGGGAGAGGAACTTGGCTATGCTTCCAAATTGTGGTTCGGAGTACAAATAACTGTCTCACAGTAAGAAGTTTGAGCTCGGTGTAAAGCTCATGGGTCGGATAGCGAAAAGGCTTTTGCGACATAACCTTAAGCACCGCCCTTTGCGCACGCTCCAGCTCCAGGAACTTTGTTTTGGCCGATCCACCCCAAGCAAGAATACAATAGCCGATGATGGACTGGCAAAGTGCAGTGTAAACCATTTTTAGGATTTTTAGGTCAGCAGAATGCCTTAATGACTTGAAAATATGTATTGTTTTCCTGACTCTGCCGGTAGTAGATTCAATGTGTTTGGTCCATTTCAACCCTTCATCGATTATTACACCCAAATATTTTACCGATGCCACTGAGGGAAGCGCTATACAAGAACAAGTTGCTGTGTCCTGGCAGGTGTGAGCTCTAATTGAGTACTTGTTTGGGGGTTTCGTGCTAGCATGAATAGAAAACGGGATGAAGTTTGTTTTTTGAAGGTTCAGGGTAAGGAGATTTTTGTGGAGCCATTCCATGACTATTTTCAGGGATCCTTCAGCATTCTTTTTCACCTGGGCCCAGTTTTTCCCGTGTACAACAATGGCAGTATCATCGGCATAGGTAAATATATTGGCAGATGCTAAAGAAAGAGTGCACAAGTCATTGATGTAGAGAAGAAAGAGCGTTGGGCCAAGAACGCTACCCTGCGGGACTCCGTATGACATTGTCTCATCAGCACTAATATGTTGTCCTATTTTTACACAAATTTTTCGGTCTATCAAGTAACTTTTGAAGAGATCAAGTACAATGCCCCGTATGCCGATGCTGTGCAACTTGGATAGAAGGGTGGGAACAGAGACCGTGTCAAAAGCTTTTGTTAAGTCGAGGAATAAACCCAAGCATTTATGTTGACTGTCTAATTTTCTTGCTACATGTTCAGTTAGGTCCAGAATATATCCATATCGAAGCTTGCGGTATTTATTATTTAGCCACATACCCCAACTTATTCCACAAATATCGTAAACGTAACACTGACCATGTATGATCGTATTTTTGTTGGTGGATTATTATGCATTGCATGATTTGCATGCTTTAGTCTGTGGCGACAGCGACATCTACCGCAACACATGCGAACTAATTTGGCAAATCCTACATCGCGCTATCAACTTTATCCACGACATTAGCGTATAATAATATAGACAATCCCGACTTACATAATATAATTATGTCGGGCAGTTAGCACACCAGACACAACACCCGTCTGGTCGGAGGATCCTCCCATTTTTATGGAGAATGAGGAACTTTACACCCTGTTCCTCATACCCCCAAAAGTCCATAAAACTTCTGTAAGTTTTTTCCTAGTGACAAAATGGTTCGAACGAAAGCCGTTGGCCGAGGAAATATTATGCATATCGATCATTTTGCTGTTGCATATTTATTTAGTTTACCACAGTTATGGAGATTTTATGGTAGGCGCAATGTCGAGTAGAATACTAAGATATATCTGCGGGCTAAGCCGGGTAGACTTTAGTGTCTTCTGAGCGGACATTCAATTACTGGTGGCCTGTAGAGGCCACCTGAGGTCACCTGAGGTGACCTGGTAGTAGTACCAGGTTTTATTGTAAAATAAATATACATACAGTGGGCTCAACAGAGAGAGTTTGGCCCCGGGTAACAACTAGTCTTCTTCTTTGTCCAGTTGATGATGAGCTTTGACCAGAACTCGGCGACCTCGACGATGTTCGTAGTGGCCTCGGGCAAAATGCAAGTGGAATAAGACATAGAACAGTACCGGAGGTAGATCACCATTTCTCAAACGTCGCAGTGGAGGCTTTTGCCAAAAGAATTATGAATTTCTCAGTAGCAGACATGGATTTGTACCCGGTTGATTTAAAAGGTTCGGTCCCTCTGAGAAGTTGTGGGTGTACTAAACCTACACAACTGTCTTACTCTTCGGGAATTACAGGCGTGAAGTTATAGTCGCTAATTATTTATTATCTAAATCAATTACATTACTTTTGTCAGCCGTGTCTTTCTATTAGACAAAGACTTCACAACCGTCCATTATCACCTACCACGTTAACAAATTGATTGATGACATGAAAGCCCTGAGCCGAAGGCAGAGATCCATCATCGGTGCCGATGGTGTCAACAATAGGCTTGAAGTAATCCGGTCAGTGAGCAGTCCGTAGGCGTATGTTGTCGACATTGTAGACGTATATCGTTCATATACCGTGAGGTTCAATGAGGGGGACTCATTAAAATTAACTGCCTCATTGATTTAGCATAGCGTTGGTGTGCTCAGCATTGGGGGACCTGGATTCCCAGGTAGGACAAGAGTGTTATGGAATTTTTCTGTCAGTGGAAGGACTCAGGTTCAGTGCATTTGATAGGCTCGCCCCCAATCAAACATGAGCCTCAAACATCAGTATTGAAATGTTTGTGTACTAAGGTACACCTTTGCTTCATACATCGAAGGAATGCTAGCGTGCTGTTATGTTATAAAAATGAAGTTAATAGTGTATTTCAAAAAGTGCAATTTCTATGGAGCAGCCGACATATAGTTTGTTTATTTATTATAGTTAGGTACTGTGAAGAATCCAATCAAATTATTATTTATTTACAAGGTATATAAACAACAGGGGCAATAGTTATGGTGAAGATTCGTGTGTGTGCTGTGTATCGCATGTTAACACTATTTGCAGAGCTTGCTCCAGTCAATAAGGTTGGGACGTTATGTTTCTAACGCTATAAAACTTGAGCATGAGGTCCTGGGTTCGATTCTCGGGTCGGGCAAAGTGTAATTGGCTTTTTCCATCAGAAAATCACTAACAGCTACGGAGTCTGAATTTGTGCCCGGTTGATGGCAATAGGCTCGCCCCCTATTACTGGCGAAATGTGGGTGTACTATTAGGTATACCTCTACCTAACCCTTCGGGGATTACAGGCGTGATGTTATGTAATATCATATAATACCTTTTGGTAAGACTGGTTGACTTTAGGGTCACTGACTACCTGTTACGACTGATCTCCAAATGACAGTTTATTCTGATTTAATCATAAATTTTACAGCAAATTTTATATTGATAATATAAAATTTGCTGTTAAATTTAGTATTTGTAGTTTGCCTATTATATTCGAGTCCGAATTGGGTGTGAATATCCCCATCACTAGCAGGTCCGGGAATGCAGTAACTTGAATCGTGACTGGCGGCTCGGAAGCGATCTGTACCACAACACATGAATATGCAGAAGTTCTACTATGCCATGTCTATGCTAGAGAAGCAGAAATGTGCCACTTATTTCTGTAAAAAAAGATGCGAAATTAACCCTTTAGTGTGGGAAAACTGGCAGAAAATTGGCCCGAGTGGAGATGTCTGTATCGGCCGGTCAACACCTTTGAAAAGGGAAAAGGTGGCGGTAAGATTTAAAACGTGATGACCTTTAAGTTAGACCACCGAGAGCCATTAGGGTTACAATGTCGTCAATAGCTACTTGGGAGCATTGTAGATTTTTAAGTCACTTTCAGTCTGAATTGCAATTGATATGGGACACACGATAATCTATAATACCTGATGCCTAGCAGGGCTTATTGGGGGGGGGGGGAATCATCAATAAACCCCCCTCCCGCGCTCCCGAGTGGAAGTGAGTATCAGACTTCTACTCCGAACTTTCTCGCTGGCTGTACAGAGTGGATATTCTGTAGCTGCCCTGTGTGTTGTGTTTCACACCGGCCGCGCAGGCGCAGCATTGTTTAGCTTCGCATTGTTTGAATTAAGAGCTAACTGTTATTAGTGCCTGTAATTTGAGATCTTAGTATTTTTAGTTCGGTCATTGAACCGTAGGAACCAACTCAATTATAGATTGGTGTTGAGTTTTGTGGTCGTAGGTACAAATGTAGCTCATGGCAGTAGGTAAAAGGCCACAAAATATGCAAGGATAAATTAAATCAACCAACAAAACTACAAGACCTGCGACGTCTTCTAACCCGCATTGGGCCCACGTTTATTTCGTGCACAGAGAGGAGGACTGTGTCCCAACGGTGGGAACATTATGGAGTGATTTTAATTTTGGTCGCACTCACAAGCGCTACTACTGTGGGTCGATTCCCATGTCGGTCAAAGGGTTATTGGGTCACGGATTTCTATCAGGAATTTCTATTAGTACCAGTCACGTAGTCTGGATTTGAGCCCGTTTGATGGCAATAGACTCGCCTCCTATTACATAGGACATAATATAACAGGCGAAATATGGATTTACAATTGGTACTCCTCTGCCTAGCCCTTCGGGGATTACAAGGCGTTGTCTTATGTTATACTTCCCTTAATTTTCCTTTAAAGTCAATGTTTGAAAAGGAAACATGTCTAACTACTAGGCTCTAAAATACTCCGCATATTTTTCGCCATTCTCTTTTAGGCCCATAGCTTAGTGTTATTTATTCGCCTTTACAATCATAAAGTACAACCGCGACAAGTATTAGGAAGGTAAGTAGAGTTTACAGTTTAGTGCGGCTTACAATGAGTCAATATCTATTATCCCTAGAACACTTTGTAACTTGAATAACTTAGATCAATGTAGGTTCTGGAGCAGGCTTAGTGCTTTGACGAATAGGGCTGGCACACGAAGCCAAAATATAATATACACTATTGTTTGTTTGTAACGAATAGGCTCCGAAACTACTGGACCGATTTCAGAAATTCTTTCACCGTTGGGAAGCTACACTATCCGCGGGTGACATAGGCTACTTTTCATCCCTGTATTCCTCCGGGAACGGGAACTACGCGTGTGAAACCGCGTGACGTCCGCTAGTATATCATAAAAGTTAAATTCTAACTAAGACAACGATGAAGGGTACATGTTTTTCAATGATAGAAACTTGTCTAGCCAACTATGTTGGTGGCTGCGAGTCTCACCAGATCCAGCTGAATACCAGAATTTTATATGGAGTACCAGTACCCAGTAGTTTAGTAGTACCTACTGGGTAATACGATACTCTTAGTAGACGAATTACCAGACGCCAGGAAACTGACTACCTATTACGACTGTAAAAGAATTACATGTGATATGCTGGCCCAAGTTGTCTACTAGTTTTTCTCCAGGCGAAACGAGCTCATGAAATAATTTATCTCGCGACTTTGTACTAGTTAGCTCCATGTGGATATGTTAGTATAAACAATATCATTAGGAACATAATATACTCTTGCAAAGTTTCTTTGTTCTAGCTTTCTTCCTTGGGCGAGTAAGCGAAATTACTACAGATGTACCTCCTTTATAATCTGTCTGTAAAGGCAAAGAGCAGACCAGGCAATGAAGGAATTTTATACCTTGAGACCGACAAGAAAGTTATGCAGTAATCTAGTCGAGAACAACTGCATAATTTTATAGAATAACATTTTTATCAACTGCCTGCCTGAAATTAATTCAATAAAAATCCCTCATACAGCCCTAAACTATACTCTAGTATTTGTTTTAACCGCAGTCCAGTACAATAGTTTACGAGAGCTATCGTTCACTCACAAGCGTTCCATTCACTCACAAGAATGCAACATAGCCGCGAGCGCACGCCGCGTTGCCATTGACACGGCAGCAGTGTTTACTCGTATATTTCAAATACAAAGGCTCAACACGAAGTAAGAAATTTAGAGTATTTAAAACCATGGTGAACAAACCGACATAGAATGTAGGCAGACCTAAAATTTCGAACAAATGTGACATCTACCAACCCGCACCAAGATTTAAGGTCAAATTCATGTTCCGGGTGCTGCGGGTTGTTCGCAAGAGATACCGCGGCCTCGACATGAAGGGCTAAGAAGGAACATGGGTGATTTTTAGTCAGTAGAAGTCTGAAACTCCCTTTCGCTCTGCCCAAGAGCGGGAGGGGTTATTTGATGATTTTGCAACCGCCAAAAAAAAAAAAAGTTCAAATCTATGTCACAGAGACCTGTGTTCCAGCAGTGGGAAACCGTTAAGAATTATTTTGCAAACTCAAACATGCACGAAATTCACACAAATCTATCGATGGTAGTCAAGCAATCATCATCTGCCTAGCCTTTTCCCAACTATGTTGGGGTCGGCTTCCAGTCTAACCGGATGCAGCTGAATACCAGTATTTTACATGGAGCGACTGCCTATCTGACCTCCACAACCCAGTTAATACTAGGTAATACGATACCCTTTGGTAAGACTGGTTGTCAGACTTTCAGGTCACTGACTACCTGTAACGATATGGCAGCCGGGACCAACAGCTTAACGTGCTTTCCGAGGCACGGAGGAAACTCGGTATGTCGGGTGGTCACCCATCCACAGACCGACCTAGGCAAGCACAGCTTTACCTAAAGATCGACCCGAGTGGCAGTTCTTATTAAGCTACGAGCTCCTCTATCGATGGTAGTCAAGCATTTGCTAAAATTACTCTTGGCACGTCAATCTGTCGAATCAAGGCTATATCGTTTATATCGCAACTCATACGCCGATCCTTAAAAGGAGCTATGTGCCTCTATCTCCTTATAAGGAGCTAGACCAGGCAGAGTCAATACAACATGTTTTTTTAGACCAAATTCGTGCAGTGTGCGAAAAAAGATATCGTCAACATTTTTGGTAGTTTTCTATTTGTATCTCGATAAAATTAGTTTTAATGTTTTATTTGGAAAATATTTGTAGCGGTGCTGAAAGGGTAGATTTCGGACATAGCGGGTAAATGATCCTACGAAAGAGTAATTACGCAGTTGCGACCCCAAATTATTTGAGATAAGGGCACCAAGATGGTGATACGACTTAATTTTTACGGAAAAAATGCAGTACCATGTGCAGCTTTAATACACAAACTCACGTCTTTTTCCGATGGAGGTAATCAGAATAAACAAAACTGATTAATTTTATGAGTTATCGTAACGACGGAGAATATATTAATTTACCCATGGTTAACACTAAAGATAACTAAGAAGTTCAAAGGAATGCACTTGTCTCGTGATCTGTGATCGCCAAATATTTCAAAAATGGTGGTCATAGCATCATTAAATCCATAAAAGGTACTAAAAACCTATCAAAACTACAACCAATTTTAGTCACGCACAACAACAAAAAGTTGGGCACCTCTGGTCAACTTTGATTGGTCATAAAAAGTGCTAATCCAACGATTAGTGGCGTGCAATAAAAAGCACGATAAAAAAAAAACTTCAAGTTAATTATGGTCAGATGATGTCAATACAAATACCTACATAGTAACTATTGGCCTTAGTAGTGTTGGACCTACTCAAATAGAAATATCGATAGAAAAAATATTGTTGTGATTCAAAGACATGTTCCAAAAATCACTGGGAATTGGAATCTTGTCAGTGTTCTAATGGCAAAAATCACACTATTGGTGACGAAGACTGGAAAGAAGATGAGAACGTAAGAAATAGGAGCCACGCTAAAGATGAAGAAGAGGCATGCAACGAGGAGAGAAAATCGTGTGAAATCAATGAAAGTGATGAAAGAAGGAGAGGAAAACTATATAAAAATAGGGGCATTCTGGAAATAACTTTTTAAGTTCTTTAGCATCCAACCTAAGTTACATGGTATAACGGTAGACAAAAGATTTACTACGTATCAAAGGGGTCATTACCCTGTAAGCCAACTATAAGGTCAGCATCATATTAAAATATTGCTTAGTTCAGTGTTCACTTACGTAATATGAAACGCAACGAAACAATTTATAAACTCCGAGGTATAGGGCTTATGTTACAAATCTCTGTAACGTTTACTTTTCAGTTTAATTTTTTTTTTCAAAGTACAATAATTGATAAGCTCTCAGAATTGACCAAATAGAATAACAAAAGGCAATAAATGCTATTGAAATGATTTTAACCATCTCTCAGCAAAATAAATGATGACGTGATGCAAATGAAATTTAAGAGTGGCCTGTATAACACTAAAGAAATTCGTAAATCCATTGCTTTATAAAATAACAATAGATATGTTTGCGAAATTCATCTGCCTGTCGCACAGAACAGTGGGTGATTCCGGCCACAAATGATGATGATGGATGATACTCTGCTCGACAGTGTTAACAACACAATGACTGTTTTAGAATTGTTAAACCAATTGTCACTGAGATTGTTTGCAATAACCCCGGAGTTAGGTTTTCAATGCCCTTTTTTGAGGATGGCAAATCAACAAATGACTCCTCCCGCTCTGTGCGGAGCAGAAGGCAGTGTCAGACTCTTACTGACGAAAACCCATCTGTGTTCCTCCTAATGCAATACAGATGGAAAAAAAAGAAAAGAATAGAATACCCTTTGCGTTTCAGGACCACGGTGACTCTTAGGAATTCCACAACCCTGAAGCTTTTCAAAACCTTGCCAAAGAATACTTCAACAAATCCACCATGAAAACCATTCACATTGAAACGAGTACAAGCCACCACTTGACACGCGCACGCGCTAGAAATCTCGCTATAAATACGATCGCTGGTTATGAACTTATGAATGAAACTTCTCAAATAGTCTCAATGGAAATCGTTTCCAATCCGTGTGGGCGGCAGATATGGCTGCTATAGGATAATAATTTCAGGTGGATGGACGTTCCGACAGGCTCACAACAGTCTTATAAACAGTTTGGTTTGTATTAAGGATGGTAACGTCATATAAAGTTACGCCTTTGGAAAGATAGTCAGGGGCGTATCAGGGGTTTAGAACACCCACAGTTTTAGGTATGAAGTTCCTACAACAAGCAGGAGTGTTTTAATATCTGAGGGCACGGTAGTGCCCCCGCCAAGTCGAGCAATAAACGGCACGGCACGGCCATGTAACCTAACTACATCTTATAGTGACCATATCAATATTAAAAATATTTGATGTTTTAAATAAATAGTTTGACTTGGCCATCTCATCACATTGGCCAATGTGATGGCGATTAGCCAGATACGGTAGTTTAGGTGGATAAACTAAATAGTATGTGGGAAGTATGGCAGAAGAATGGAAGAGGCTATACCCAGCAGTGAGTGATTTCGGGCTGAAATTACGAAATATTTAAAGCAGCCACAAATCTATCTACAAAGTAAATAATTTTTTGAACGGAACGAATACCAAACCCATAAAATACTGTATTTGGTTTGAACTTAAAACGGTAAAAATAATTTCAAAACCGCACTACACAGTTAAGTCCACAATGTAATCACGCAGAAATGCTAGGAATTCAGCTTACCCCACTAGCAGAATCAGTGTAGATAAGATAAGAGCGAGTGCTGGTGAATGAGCGTGGAGAACATTAATCATAGTTATTTTATTATTAAGACAGCACTCACTGGCCTAGACCGCTAGTCTGCGTAGGCGCAGCGGACTAGGGTTGGCAAAAGTAGATTTTTAATATCGATACTTAATCAATCTACCCACTTTAGAAATGTCAAATTTACTGACAGACAAGGTACAGCTTTGATCGCTGGATCTATTCTAGAAGAATGTTGTACAAGTTTATTTATGATGATTTATGATTTTTATGATGAATGTGAGCAGGAGTTTTGAAAATTCATTGCCTTAATAAGTAGGGGGTGAAAGTTTTCATGAAAGTTCGTCATATTTGACTTATACTGTGCTCCTGGCACAGCTTGTAAAATGCAACAAACGACAATATTATTTTAAACTGTCGTCAAAATTCGTACAGCTAATCAACACAAGTTTTGACGATACTGGTATTTTCGCCAAATTTCACTAAGAGTACTGTAGATTTAGAAAATTCTTTGACTAACCAAGTTTTACCAGCAGCTCAAATACTTTTTGTTTAAAACTAATATTACTGAAAAGGTAAAAGTTCTTTGGGTATAGTGATTGTGATGAATAAAGATCATAGACACGGAGGCAGGCCCGCGCGGGAAAATGTGTCACTGACAGCTGTCACTCGAACCGAGCGGGCTGGCACCCGATTGCTATTTTAAACCACCAAACTATTGTTTTATTTAATAAACTATTTGTGCTTACCCCTGTGACTAGTGGACGTCACAAATGGCGACGAGGTTATGGGTAGGTACACCAAATAAAACAAAAAGAGAAAAAAAAAAAATACAAGAAAAAGGAGTGAACTAACGGGAATTGTCATCCCTTTATAACCAATATGCTAAGCGGTGTTTACGGGAAACATAGTTTATAGGTACGTAACTTGGATTATTATTAATAACGATAGCTACAAAATAGCTCGTTAATACATAATACTAATATGTACTTACTTATGGCAAGTTGTTTGATTGGAAGTTAGAAGGGTAAGTACCTTTCTATAAGAACAACACCAACCACAATGTTATTATTTTTAGCTGTTTACAAGCTATAAGCGTGGCTAACAAGTACTCGGTTGATACTATGAAGTAATACGTAAGCTATCTATTAGCTTATTTGAGAGACTTAGCTATTATATCACCAAGTACAACTCATAGATGTTTTGACGGATTCATTCAATTTCTGTCACGCATGTCGGCGAATTTAAATAAAGAATTGTTTGTTGTGGTTATATCAAACTTGACATAATTTCTGCAACATAAGCAAAGTAAAGCATGCTATGTTTGATTATGATCTGGAAAAATAATAATTTTTCATACCGACCTAATATCCTAAGCAAGTGGTAATGTGTTATTTTATTCAAGTTCGGTATTGAATTTTATTAATGGGGCACGTAAACACTGCATTGACCTATATGGAATCACCCTTAAAAAGACTCGAGTAGTAGGTCTATTATAGACCGGTACTAAAAACGCCAAAGTAGTAAACTGCATACTGCAGTTGGTACTAACAATAAATATTTAACTGGCGAAAATGGAAAAGATGTTTCCATAAAAAGTAGTAAGTCGGGTGATCGACTTTCTATGAGGTTCTATGAGTAGTAAACTGACGCATCTGGTTGTCGGTTGGTACTAACAATATAAAGTTCTATGAATAGTAAACTGACACATCTGGTTGTTGGTTGGTACTAACAATATAAGGTTCTATGAATAGTTAACTGTCGCATCTGGTTGTCGGTTGGTACTAACAATATAAGGTTCTATGAATAGTAAACTGAAACATCTGGTTGTCGGTTGGTACTAACAATATGGTGTAGTTCACCTCGAAATGTCCTATAGAATAGATATGAAACTGCAAACCTGTGTGTGTGAAAACATAAGAGGCGTAAAGGTGTGGAAATGTAAATCATAATGGAGACAGTAACCATTGCTCTGCAAAAGTAAAACAATATCTAAGATCTGGTTTTATCAGACACTATAAGAAAAACATCCACAACAAGAAATAGAGTGTCTAAAAAATAAAAATAATCAATCCACAGATAAATAATTCCTATTGGCGACAATTGTTTTTTTAATCTTGGCAAAGAGATATGTGTCTTCACGGTGTCAATATTTTTTAAATATTTGAATTATGTTTATAAATAGAATACCACAAATAAACATGATTATTTTAACCAAATACTTAGGTACTATGTTAATTACATTTATTTGTATTCTTAATTCGAAAATATTTTTATGTTAAAGCTGTTTAGCGGCTTATTATAATTATCTTTGCTTCTCCGTCAACTTGAAAAGCATGGCGGGGAAAAAGCAATTGAATCATAGTTTCCTAATAATTAATGACAAAAACACTTATATCAGAATGTACTATTGTTGCTTACGACAGCAGCACAGCGGGAACAATCAATAAAGTGTGTGGTGCTTCCTTCAAAAGACCATCTCAGACACTAATCTGCATAGTTTTCATGTAAAATTATATCAAGATTATGTCTGGGTCTTAAAAGAGAAATAACCTCTGAGGTGTTGCCATATATTGTAGTAGAAAAAAAGGAGACTAGTAAAAGTGTTTGGTAAAACCTATTTGAAAAAAAAAAAAGCATTTGATGCAGATATTCAAGTAGCCGACAAACAGCAGACTGAAACATTCTATGTCGTTAAGAACGGCACTCGAGACCTTTTAGGAAAAGACACCGCTATCTCTGTACAAGTACTCAAACTCGATATAGGAATTAATTCGGTAAGCAAGCAAGGTCATAAAAAAGAAAAATTAAAGACTTGCAACTTGATATTTCAATCAAACCGGCAGACAGCCCTGTTGGTGATACCATTTATTTGGAAGTAAAGATTGACAAGTTGGTCAAATAAGATATACAATAAGGAGCTCGTGGCTTAATAAGAACTGCCACTCGGGTCGATCTTTAGGTAAAAGCTGTGCTTGCCTAGGTCGGTTTGTGGATGGGTGGTGCCCGACATACCTACCGAGTTTCCTCCGTGCCTCAGAAAGCACGTTAAGCTGTTGGTCCCGGCTGCCATATGTAGATTTTTGGCAGTCGTTACAGGTATTCAGTTACCTGAAATTCTGACATCCAGTCTTACCAAAGAGGTATCGTATTACCTAGTATTAACTGGGTTGTGGAGGTCAGATAGGCAGTCGCTCCATTTAAAATACTGGTATTCAGCTGCATCCGGTTAGACTGGAAGCCGATCCTAACTTAGTTGGGAAAAGGCTAGGCAGATGATGACAATAATTATATCCTATTTAAAGGCACGAAGCCTTCAGGATGGGTCTTACCAATAATGCCCGTCCTCAAACCGGACGGAGATATAAGAGTGTGCGTAGACATGCGATACATCAACAAGGCTATAATCGTGACTAATAGTGAGAGAAAACCATCCATATCGACAATAGCTCTAACAAAATTATGATGAATTGATGATGGATAGCCACTAAAAAAAAAAAAAAAAAACGAAAAAAGAAAAAAGATCTATCAATCTTTTTATCGCCAAGGTTTAAAGATTTGGCCAGAGCATTCTAAAAAAATAATAATAATAATGCAGAAAGAATACTTCTTTCCTGTGGTGGCGTCGTCGTTAACTTTATTGATGATTTTGTCGTATGGCAACGATGATGCAGAA
Source organism: Diarsia brunnea (assembly GCA_949774965.1). Taxonomy (NCBI): domain Eukaryota; kingdom Metazoa; phylum Arthropoda; class Insecta; order Lepidoptera; family Noctuidae; genus Diarsia; species Diarsia brunnea. The sequence goes on from OX459000.1 coordinate 20,880,420, forward strand.
CACAATGCTAGGCTCAACATTTCCTGGTTATGTTTAAAGAATAATATTCTATTAAACCAGGTAAAATGCGTATTTAATGTCAAGAGCATACTATTTTGGGACTTGAATTGTGGTCAAAACTATATATGCTCGCCACAGACAACTAATTTATTCACAAACAATGACAATTTTTTGATACATATTCAACACACTCCCTTATAAACAAAAACAAAAAAAAAAAAAAAAAAACTAGCGAATCGCCCCGATTTCGATCCGATGCAATGTGCTACATATAAACCTAAATCTTGAATCATTCTATATCTATTAGAAAGAAAGAAAACATATTTATTTAGCACAATACATGCCACAAGTGCACACAACAAACAATAAAAATTATAAAAGAAACTAAAAAACTGTACTGAAAAAAAAAGTGTGTGTATCGCAATATTACTGAAAACTACATTAAAATCTGGTGCGTAGTTCAAAAGATTTAAGAGTACAAACAACGGAAGCGATTTTATTTTGTACTATGTAAAGATGACAGTTATAAAAAAAAAAAAAAAAAATTGAATGCAACAAAAAGACAATAAATTTACAATGGAGTGAACAAAATGATTGAACAAAATTATTATGTTTTGGAAACTTAAACTCTTTGTGAATAATATGCTGGCGGCATATTATTTGTATTTAAATACTATATTTTAATAAAATAATTTTCAACCGTAGTTCTCACAAAAAGAAATCATATATAAATAATAATATGTTTGTTCTTTTATGGAATACACTGTGTACTCTGGTTGTCAATATATAACAGTACAGGTGACTTATTTCTGCATTTCAGTTCTAATAATAAGTTTCTTAATTATATGGCTTCTTTACTTGCCTCATATAATGCTACATATTCAGCATCTGTACTTGATACAGCTACTGTTAAAATTGTTTTTACACTCAAATGAAATAACACTACTATACATGTAAAAGATAATAATATATCCTGGATAAGACTATAGACCATATGGTCAACACAATCTGATGCCCATCAGCATCGGCCGGCATATCCTATTAAATCTAAATCATTTTTAGTTTAACATTTTGGACCAAAATGCTTGATATTTTCAAGTATTATTAATTTTACATGCTTCCAATATTGTTTCATTATAATTGTTATTAAACTGACTAAGATAAAAAACAGAATAAATTATGTATGGCTGGGTTACCATTGATAAATAAAGCAAACTTACTGTTAATTGCTTGTAAGGATGTTAAACTTATTTAACAAATGATCTTGAAAAAAAAAAAAAAAAAAAATTTTTGATTTTCTGCCTCTCATACCTAAATACTATATAATATTTTCCAAGTATTTTAATTTACATTTTAACATAGTCATAAGAATTATGATATTCAGTTACTACGTAAAAAAAAAAAAAAAAAAACACCTACAAACAAGGCAATTTATATTTTATTTGGCGGTATCGGTTGTGTAACGAATACACAAACTTCATACATGGCCTAGCTGACTGTTTTCAATCCAAAGATAATGTTAAATTAACATGACTTTTAAATTCTCAGAGTTCACAGACATAATAATTAAAGAAAAGGAATGGTTTATGTAGATAAAAGAAAACAAATTGACACCTAATTTTGGGCCCACACCACATACGGTTGTTGATTCTAGAGGCTCTGAATATTACAAAACCACAACCGGACCAGAGTTGAGAAGGAATATTGTCCATTTTGGAAAAAAAAAGGAGGTAAATGACAAGAGAAGGTATGGGAAAAAACACCTGAATTCATCTGATTCTGATGACACTAGCGATTGTGATTCAGACAACGAATAACTAACCTAAACCTAAAAGACAGATGTGTTGCTCGGGAGTTTGTTCCACCACTTCTTCTTCTAAGCTAAAACTTTATGAAGTGTTGAAGGGTGGGCGTTTTGAGGGACTGTCTTTTGTAAAATTTAACCTTCGAAAAGGGCTGATTATCAGCCTAATTTGAATAAATGACTTTCTATTTTGAAATTAACAATGTATCAATGTATACACTTCTTTTGTTTAAAACCTCTATGTAATCTATTTGATTGTGTTACTAATGAAGGAATTTTAATTGCGTTATAAATGAGTTTCAAGTCCTAAGTTTTTACTTAGTAAAAACTAGCGACCCGCCCCGGCTTCGCACGGGTGCAATGCTGATACTATATTAAATACACTACAGAAAAACTATGAACGTTGTATATAAAAACATAGCGGCCCGCTCCGACTTTGCACGGGCATAAAATATATATGCCTATGTCACTCAATGAAAACATGATTAAAATCGATCCAGTATTTTTGATTCATTCATTACTGCCCTTGGCCTGCACGCATTAAATTTGGAGTAAAACAATTCCTCTTTCCCTATACTTACTATGAAGATTTCCTGCTATCTTTGGAATATCTAAATTCATACAATTTTTATTACATTACACATTTTTACTTATTTACTTTTTACATTTTTACCTAGGTATTTATTTTATTTTTACAACAATTAATGACAACAGGATGTCTTTATACACAACGTTCACAGCTTTCTTGTCATTAGACAATACAAACATGTTTTCTCTTGAGGTTACTCTTGAAAGAGCGACATACAGTTGGCCATGTGAAAAACAGTCAACGCTCAAATCTAAGCCTGCAACGTTGAAGGTTTGACCTTGCGATTTATTAATGGTCATTGCAAAAGATGTCTTTACCGGAAACTGTAAACGTTTAAATTGGAAGGGTAAATCCGATGGTATCAGAGGGATTCGGGGAATCAATACACCGACCGGTACCGCCCGCCGCAAACGCAAATTTTAAATTTGTAATATCTCCGAAAATATTTGTTTAATTTACATGCTGTAAGGAACCATATTGATCTATATTAATTGCACACTGTATTTAAGGTACTTAATTCGATAAGGATTAATGTCGTATTGCTTAAAATAGCTTCGTAAATAAGCCATTTTTTCACGTAAAAAGTAAACAATAAAAATGGTTAATGTGGGTTATCCCTAAAATATACACATATACCATCGCGGACTTTTTTGTAGACCTTTTTATGGTGTACAATACTGTAGTACATTAATTTGATCTAACTCGTAGGGTTTAGGCAGCGTTTTTGCTAAATTGCTAAATAAGCCCAAAAAAATAGGTTAATTTACGACATCACGTTAGAAACCTCTAAAATTAGCAATGTTGCCTTAGTATATGATGCATGTATTATACATATAAACCTTCCTCTTGAATCACTCTATCTATTGGAAAAAACCGCATCAAAATCCGTTGCGTAGTTTTAAAGATTTAAGCGCACATAGGGATATAGGGACAGAAAAGGCGACTTTGTTTTATACTATGTAGTGATAATATCTGAAAAATCTATGTTTGTAAAAAAAGGAAGAGGTGTGATGAATAAAAGATCATAGACACGGAGGCAGGCCCGCGCGGGAAAATGTGTCACTGACAGCTGTCACTCGAACCGAGCGGGCTGGCACCCGATTGCTATTTTAAACCACCAAACTATTGTTTTATTTAATAAACTATTTGTGCTTACCCCTGTGACTAGTGGACGTCACAGTGATCATATTATAACAGATATTCTTTTAATGGTATAAAGTCGCATTTTTCTGTCTACGATCATACTAAATGTCTGTGTATAGCTCTTATGCCCTGCACAGTACTAAAGGAGTCAGGTGGGTGAGCAAAGAGAGAGGTGCATGCATTAAGTCATAGATATATTTTATGATGGAGGCCGCGCAGTCTGAGTAGCCTAGACCCTGCAGGGCTGCGTGGGCGCACCAGAACAGGGCTGTCATATATCATTTTATGTAGAAGGATTATTTCCTGAAAAAGTTATTCAATAGGATTAAATGAAGTGAGAGAGTTGTATTGATGATTTTAATTCTTTAAACATTTATGCGCATTATGACCGCAAATCATATTTTGATTAACATACAGCTGATGCTAACCGGCAAATTGCAAAAAAACACGTTAGAAAATTTGAATATCGCGAGATACCCTGGCGTTTCTACCTTAAAAAAAACCTCTTAATTGTAGTGACTGACTCACTAACTGCAAAACATCGCACATCTTAAATCCCTAGAAGCATAATATTTTTACGCACAGATTTTTAAATACAAGAAACTCTGTGGAACAAAAGTGAGCCCTAAGCAATATTTCAAAATTCATACCCAAATGTAGGTCATGAAAGTTCGAATAAATCTGTCAATTTTGTCCAGAGGAAGTCTCATCCGGTGCAAGACTTGCCTTTATAATATATATAACTACACGCTATCCTTCGTAGTAGCAGCCCTAGACATAAGGCCCACGCACACAGCCCGGCTGACCCGGCACAGCTCATCAACTCCCGCAGGTGAGAGATAAGTCTGTGTACATCTCAACAGTGTTACATTAGGCTATGGGGTTCTTAACGAAGGGACTTTACGTATGTGTTTACAATAGTAATTGTTAGTATTTCCTTTTTGTCTTTACTATCCCACTGCTGGCTCAAGTTCTACCCCAGGTTTTTCCAGAAGTTTTTATACCACACCACCTGGAATTAGCCCTCGTATCTAGGTCGTCTCTTCGCCTCTTTCAGTGGCGACCTCGAGTGGCGTAGTCTTTGCGATATATTTTCTAGCTTAGCTTTAATTACCACCATGAACTGTTTACAATTCAAACCATGTATTACAATGTCTTGAGTTTTATAGTGAGTTTTACAGTAACACGTGATTTTTCACCCGAAGAAAAACTCGATACCCAGAATTATTTTTCCGTTACGAGGGACTTACTCGTAGTTTGATGCTTGCTTGACGGCTTCGTGAAGTTTCCGTTAACATTCTGTATAACTTCAGCATTTAATCGGATCCGTTCCACGTTGACATTGTGTTCTAGGGCAGGAAATGTCTGCCAATTCAACAATATTAATATTAATCCATTGCTTGTTTGTACGCGACATTCTGAGAAAGTAGCATGTCTGATAAATGCAGAATATTATTAGCTCCTGAAGGGTGTGGGCAGACATTTATGTCTGTTGTTGAGTTCATGCTCATAATTGGGTTAGTCTATGGTCGCAAGCGTAACTGTTACTCTTAATATTCTAGATCAAGCAGTGATTTTGAAATTTATTGAATTATTGATAAAGAAAATCGTGACTGAGTTGCATATGAAATAAAAGGGTTTTTGCTGCATCAGAAGCAGATTTGTCCCAGGTTACTGGCAAATAAGGGTTGCCGCCTATTAACTACATGTCTCTTATCATCTAAAATCAGGAATCATCATTATCTGCCTAGCCTTTTCCCAACAATGTTGGGGCGACTTCCAGTCTAACCGGGTGTAGCTATAACCAGTATTTTGCATGAAGCGACTGTCTATCTGACATCCACAACCCAGTTAGTACAGGGTAATACGGTACCCTTTGGTAAGACTGATTGCCAGACTTTCAGGGCACTGCAGACTACCTGTAACTCATGCCAAAGAACTATATAAAATATAGCAGCGGGGACCAACGGCTTGACGTGCTTATCATAAGGAATGTGATCAAACCAAGAATTTATTTCGACAGCTTGTTAACATTTCAAGAAAATTAAGCCATGAGTTCTGTAATAAAATCTCAGAAAATGCTAATAAAAACGGACAATCAACATATTCGTGGGCCCTCGTCGCCGTCGACACCAACTTTATCAACACTTATCACATGAATATCTCTACTAGGGTTGACGTTTCAAGTTACTAATTTCAACAATGTTTTAAAAACATACCATACCATATAGCCTGTAATTCCCGAAGGAAAGAGAGAAAAGGCAGAGGAACCGGGAGGAGGGTTTGGGTTGTAATAACTGATGATCATAATCATCATCTTCAGTTGTTAGATAATATTTCCACTGTGCAACCGGCCCGAGATGCCTCGACAATGTGACATTCTATCAGCTTTAACAATGATCGAATAAGTAGTTAATACAAACTAGATCAAAAAAATAATAGATGGGCTTAATTATAAAAAAAAACTTTTGTCAATCCTGTTGAATGTCTCAAGAACACCCGAGGCTGCGGGTTGGTCGAAAGATATACTGTGGCCCCGGGCACAAAGGGCTATGAAGGAACATGGGTGGTTTTAGTCAGTAGAAGTCTGACATCCGTTCCGCTCCGCCTAGAGCGGGAGGAGTCATTTGATGATTTGCCACAATCCAAAAAAAGAATCAAGAATACGAAACGATTGTCTTAGCCCTTACAGCGAATATTGAAACTTGTATATTCAACGATGGTGTCCCGCCCACCATTGTGTCGTCTCGGCCTTATTACCCATGATTACCTTAGAAAACTGTCATGGCGTGGCCGAGGTGAGATTACTATCAAAATTATCCGTTAGCCAAAATGGTATCGACTGACATACTTAAAGAAAGATTTTGATTATTTGAATACAATAACAAGAACGAAATTAATTTTAAAGAATGAAATTAATTATTACAAAGAATCCAAAAAGGTGTCGAGTTTTTTTTCATATTGTTACAGCGTTCCCTAATAATAAGCGAGTACTGTTCGCGTCAAATAACTGTGCCCCTCTGAAGTTGGCTACGAGTGGCTCAAATTAGAAACAAAACTGCAACTGAGCATGCGCGAGTCATGGGGGCATTATGGCATTATAAAACTATGTTTTCTTTTAAAAATATGTATTTATTTTGTTCAAATAATTTTCTACGTGACTGCACTTGCGCGATCTTTGCAAATGACTAACTTCAGAGGGGCACAGTTATTTGACGCGAACTATATTTTACGGTAAATAGGCTTGCATTTAGCCGCAACGTGCTTACGTGCCTGATGTGAAGATGTTACCTAGGAGTAACCGATTCAATCGAACTTTGAAGTGATCTAGATTTTTATGATCAGGGAAGCCGGCAGTGAATTCCACACACTGGAGGTTCGCGCAATAAACGTGGAAGCAAAAAGCTTTGTTCACTTCATCCATTTAACGGTGACTATAAATGAAATCAAAATAAAAACGGAGAGATCTAAAGTATTTTTGGGTGGTTTAGGTACACGGATACAAATAAGTACAGATTGAGTTGAATGCCATTTTTAATAATAGCCAATAGTGGCTACAATTAAAAAAAAAATCAGAAATACAAAAAACAAACATCTGATTCACATTTGCCTAATTTATTTCTAACAGCACAATTATGTTCATAAAGCAAATAAAACAGAGTTAATTACGAATTAGTCTATTTCCCAAATAAAAAGCGCGGTATATTTTTTCTTGCTGTTGATTTAAGCCGTGTTGATTGATCACGCGCGTTACTTGCGTACGCGCAGCCGGCCGCCATCAGCGTTGATCGTTGATGGCTCTGATGATGTATTGCCTAGATCTGTCATTCTGATGGTAATGTTTATTTGGATCGTTAGGGGGAATTGGGTGCAGGTCATTAGAGATGTGGCTCCTAAATGTGACTCGTATACTGATTGTGTTAGATACAGTTGGTAACGATTGGTCAATCTTTGAAATTCTTGATAAAAAAAAAGCATAAAAATAACAATATGACTCGCTTTTGGCTACATTTAAACCTGTGCTGAAAATGTATATATACCAATAGTCCAATACCTCCCGTCGGGGCTGCGGGTTGTTCGAAGAGATACCGCGACCTTGGCAAAAAGGGCTAAGAAAGAACATGGGTGGTTTTTAGTCAGTAGAAGGCTGACACTCTCTGCCCAGATCGGGAGGAGTCATTTGATGATTTCCAACCCTCTAAAAAAAATACCGGCCACAGTTTTATTTTATAGGCATAAAATATTTGAATATACCGTGCTTGCCGAGACACAGAGGGAACTCGGTATGTTTTGGATACTCATCCACGGACCGGCCTGGGCAAGTGCGGCTTTACCTTTAAGATCGACCCATGTCGCTATTATTATTAAGCCACGAGCTCCACTTATTAATTTCAAACAGTAAATAAATCAATTCAAGTGATTAGCAGAAAAACTTAGACACCTAAGTGGTATTGACACGGGGTGTGTCGAAACCGTTTGAATGTAGTAGCACAACGATAATACTGACTTGAACACAGCTATACCGGATAAATCAGTGACAGGTTAAAAGCACTACCCAGTTAACCCGTTCGCTGCAGTCTCGTTAACCCGTGCGGTGATAACGCCTGTTATGTCATTATTTTATTTAGATTTTTAGTATTGGACTATCTAATCGACTGACTTAATGTGTGTTTAAGTATCTCTTATGTTTTCACGGGTCTGTGATTTAAGAGAGGATTTTTATACGCTCAAAAATAACATGGAGAGTAAAGATTCAACGGAACCGGTATGGACAAATTCCGGACCGGATGAGTATATATTAGGACTGCAATTAATCCGCGTGATTTGATCGAATCTTTGTGGACGCAGTTTATTATATTAATTAAAGCTGGTTGAATAGATTTATTATATCATCGCTTTTCTCTACCGAACGTATAAAACCATTCAATAACCCTCCTTTTGGGCTATGCCGCAGTCAGGTAAGCTTTAAAGTGTTAGTAGAACATACTCATAAAAAACCACAAGCAAACATAACATTAAAGAGTAACTGGCAGTAAGGATAAACTTGTTCTTAGGAAAAACGTTTTAATAACGGTTAATGAATTCGCCACACACCCAAGTCTAACTCGATAGCTTTTTGTACCAAAGCCATTTTATACTTCAAGACAAATTGTAAATGCCACAAAACAATCTGAATCGATTACTTCATCGTCCTACTTCGATGCTGAATCGATAAAGACTTAATCGATTCGGCACGCTCGGAACGATTATATTTACGAGTAAGATCGTGTCTGTTCCTACAACCTAAGTATCTTTGAGGAGGCTTGCACGTTTGCATTATGGGAATGGCATAATTTGAGGATATTTATTTGTTCGGTTAGGTTTCTGTTTCAGAGCGAGGCGAGCGCCAGTTGCGAAACTCTGAAATAAGCCTTACCCTGCATTATTCCAAATGTTGGGCAAAAGCATATTTATATTTTTTGATCTATATTGTTGCTCTGTTTTTATAAGTTTGATCTATATTGTTGCTCTGTCGTGATTTACAGCTACAATAGTAGAATAGGGTTGTTTTCGAGCATGACTACAATCGAAACTTAAGCCGCCATTGTTGTTTCAATAAGATTTCTGAAATGTTTTCCATCACCGCATTTCGGCTAATGTGAGGTATGCAGAACTAATTTTTATTTTTTTCTTACCGCCATAACTACCAGCTAACAGCTAACGTAGTTTTGTGTGAAGCGGAGCAAAGTGAACGTTATGGCGGCGCTTTTTCTATGGACTAACGTCAAAAGACTTTTAAAATTTAGATTTAAGCAATCATCATCTGCCTAGCTTTTTCCCAACTATTTTGGGGTTGGTTTCACTGGAAATCATCTGGCTAGCAGTCTAGCCAGATGGCAGCTGAATACCAGTATTTTATGATCATTCCCACTAGTTCTACTGCACAGTCATTTCTACGGTTCAAAGTGGTACGAAATCGTAGAACTAGTGGGAGACTGCATATCTGACCTTCAGATTTTCACAACCCAGTTAGTACTGGGTAATATGATATCCCTTGGTAAGATTGTCTGTCAGACTTTCACGCTGCTTTGGGATTTTCGGATAGATTTGACCAAATCATTCTCTGTTTTCATTACACTTCGTATCGCGCTTAGCACTCAATCTTAGCTCAGAGGTCTATTTACCCTTCAATCTATTAACATGTCTAACGAAGAGTACCAAGAACTGGGGTAAGCTGCGCTTAGGCCAAAGACGACCGTAAGCCGATCACTCCCGATCGCTGCCGAGTTCAGCCGAGCTTTATGTCTCCAGTGCCAGTTACACTAACTAGTACATGAATTACATTAAGATACCTGGCAGTAATGATGTTTACAGATTTGTATGGGGATCGGATAAGTGTTAGAAGCATTAGATCTATTAGCAAGATGTTTGCAGATTAATTGACAAACAAACCGTTCACATGAATTAGTTCAAAGATCCTTAGTAACTTAGTTAACCGATTATAGAAAAGTTAAAAAAGCTGCGAAATACAAAAATCATTATGTTATTTATCGCATTAAAAGTGATTCTTATCCTTCTTGTTTTGTATTGCGGGCTACGGCGTATGTATAGCCTTGTAACTGAAATTAAAGTTTCGTCGGTTTGTGAATAGAACCAGTCCATTAGGCTTTGCGAAGTGCCAATCAGAATGACCACAGAGTATTAATAACAGGAGTGCCAAAATGACGATGGCAAAAGCGCCTAATGCGGTAAATGCATTCCCAATGCCTCGCCAATCAAGAGCTGGAAACTGCCGACTCTGCTGTATTTCTGGGCATAACAGTAGATTCAAAATTACAATGGGGCTTACACATATCAAGCCTAGCGGGAAGGCTAAGTTCGGCCGCATACGCCGTCAGAAAAGTAAGACAATTCACTGACGTTGATACAGCACGGTTAGTCTACTTTAGTTATTTTCACAGCGTTATGTCCTACGGTATTCTGCTGTGGGGCAAAGCTGCTGATATTCAAAATATATTTGTTCTGCAGAAGCGAGCGGTTCGTGCAATTTATCAGCTGGGTGCCCGAGTTTCTCTTAGAGATATTTTTAAGGAGATTGGTATTCTCACGGTTGCTTCTCAGTTCATCTTTGCCAACATTTTATATATTAGACAAAATATTCACCTGTACACTAAAAACAGTGATATTCACAATTTTAACACTAGAAATAAGCATAAACTACGCGCTCCTTTTCACCGGCTTCACAAAGTTCATAATTCATTCGTAGGGCTCGGTATAACATTTTATAACAAATTGCCATCTTCTTTTCTAGACTTGCCATTTAATGCATTTAAAGCCAAAGTAAAATCTAATCTTTGTTTAAAAGCTTACTATTCCATTAACGACTACTTAAATGATAGGAATAGTTGGTCGCTGAGTTGAACACAAGACAATGTTTGTTTGTTTGTTATTTATGTTCTTTCTCCAAAATTAGTTTACTGACATGTTATGTCTTTTTTTTGTTTTTATTATTATATACATTTTTATTTTTGACTTGTGTCTGTAATCAATCGTAATATTAAGTTACACCTTTCTATTGTATCGAGTCTGGTTCTTCTAACCAAACAGACAGATGTGTTGCTGGGGAGTTTGTTCCGCCACTTCTTCTTTCCAGCAAAAAACACTAGGAAGTGTCGAAGGGTGGGCGTTTTGGGGGACTGTCACTTGTAAATGAGTAAAGTAAAGTAAAGTAAATTTTGACGTTCGAAAAGTGCTGATTATCAGCCTAGTTTGAATAAATGACTTTTGATTTTGATTTTGATTTTTTGATTTTGAATGACATGCATTAAAAACCTACGCAAGCCAATTTGAACGTTGCAGACCTATGTAGTTCCCAGGCAGGTACCCTCTATTTATACCGACAGCGACGTCCATTAAAATATATTCCACAAATTACATGTATCCCACTGACCTTTACAAACCCTTGATCATTTTATTAAAAGGCCTCAAAGTTACCATAATAACAGAAATTATCAATTTTGAAAAATTGAAATGATGTTCCTAGTACCCACAGCGGGGTCGTAAGTACAGGGCGGAGTGGTCAGTTGACCCCTGGGGTCACGGAATTAGTACCTGTGTTGAACCCTGCGTCCTGTTTGTGACCTAACGGGGATGTCAGATTAATGATATTATGATGGCGCGCTGGTAGTGAAAGATTGCATATTTTATTTACGATTTAACTCACATTTTGACAAAAGATTTTTGTGATTACAACACCGATGAAATGTACATGTATTGTTGAACATAGTATTGTTTGTGACGTACCAAAGAGTAACAAGTAAATGGAGTGTCAAAATTGCAAGTATAAAAGCGTCTTATGCGGTTAATCGTATGCATTTAAAACCTACGCAGCCTAATTAAGCACCTACATAGTTTCCAGGTAGGTTAAGGTTTAACGCTTATCTTCGTTGATCAAAACTGTCAGATTGTGTGCTTGTGAGTTTGTTTACAGCACAAGGCAGTTAAATATGGTGTGCTATAATTGCACGAATTAACTAAGCCCATGTTATGAAATTCAAATCTATTTCTTCCTCTTTAAAATCTCGTAAACTTCACAAATTTTCGCCTGACTTATTAGTGTTATGTTTTGTATCCGAATGCCACGTTGATTTATCTGTCTAAATAACGATCATCAACACGATGTTTAATGATCATAACATCACTGATACATGTCATTTTATAAAAACAAACCTATACAATATAATTACTAGGGTGTATTACATATTTATGTGAGCAAACAAATTCGTAAAATGTGAGTTCCGGGTTACTATTTTATGATTTTTATATTTTTCTTCTCGATTATTTTCGTGTGTTTATGTGTGTGCGTGTGTGTGAGAGAGATTTTGACTGTACTTGTGTGTCTAAATAATTCACTCCATGCATAAATTCGACATTATAGATAGTTGTATGAAGTGACACACTATTGACAATGTCTTTAACAATATTAATGTCTATAATGGTTCCATCCAATCATTTTCCCCTCAAAGCAAACGATGACGTCATACTCAGCTAGACTGCGCAGTGCACAATCAATTGAGAGCGGCCTGCGCTTGCGCACCCAGTCGGTTATAAATCAAACAACCGGTATATTAGAACAGCTTGTTTGGACGTAATGCCTTAGGAGCTGTAGGAAGTCCAAGTGTAAATATGAAGGGCTTAATGGAGGAGAATTATTTAGGTGTATGGCTGGTGTAAAAACTGCCTTAATAGGCACGTTAATTTCCTGATATAGCGTTTTTTTTTAATGTACACGCGTCGATGGCTTGGCGGTTGTATAAGTCAGGATTCGGTACCCCTTTTACTAAATTTTTACGATCTGGCTGGAGGCCTTACTGCCTTACAGCCAAGGCACCCACAGTAGGAAAGTCTGGTTAAACAGACGCCAGCCTCAGACCCGGTTTCCAACAAAGCGGAGATGAGCAGAGCGGAGAGATTTGTCAAATTCGACCAATCACAGTAAGGGCGAAAAACCAGATGTAAATAACTAATGTGATTGGCCGAATTTCGCACATCTTTTCTCGTCTCCGCTCCTCTCCGCTTTGGTGGAAACCGGGCCTCACTGGTTATCCTGCCAGATGCCATTTCGAAAAAAAAACACTGTCTTCCCATTTTGATTGGAAGCGTGATGGTAATGGTATAAAGGACATGTATGATAATTATATAATATAACCGGGTCAGACTATGTCGCCCCGTGGTGCGTCCTGTGTGGTCAGTTCTTGGAAGCAACGGTGCGCCCGCGCCGGAGTCGCGAACAAACTTGATCTGATTTTAGCATATTATCAGCGACGTTACTTATCTTAAACACGTCACTTCCTTACTAGAGGATAATAATAATAAAGGAGAATGTCTTTTCTCCGAGGTTTTCTCCTCTAATTTAACTGGCTGTTGTTGGTTAGAAGTATGACTCGTAGTCGTAAACAATAGTTTTATTGAACGAGTGTTGAAGTTTTGGAAGCTTGTAGAAGTGTTTTTTGTCAAGGCCCACAGATCGCTTCTGCCAAAGTTTTGGATGTAACACGGAAATATATTGAAAATTAATTAATAATTATAAACGCGATTAACCCTGTCGATCTGCTATCTTATACTTTAACGGCTCATTCTTCTTCTTGAAAGGGTTTTTGGTACACAGCAGGTAAGTAGAGCATGACTGGGTTAAGACACTTTTTTTGGATGTTGGGAAATCATCAAATGACTCCTCCCGCTCTGAGCTGAGCGGAAGGGACACTCCCTTCGGACTTCCGACAGACTTCTATTGAAGAAAGAAAGAAAGAAAGTCAACCATATTCCTTCTTAGGTGTTCGGGACCGCGGTATCTCTTTCGAACAACCCGCAGACCCGAGGGTTGAGACACTTCATCATCATCATCATTTCAGCCTGAAATCACCCACTGCTGGGTATAGGCCTCCCCTTTTTTCTGCCACTCCTTTCTGATCTGTGCGTCCCTCATCCATCCGCTTCCCGCGCTCCTGACAATATCGTCGACCCAACGCGCTTTTGGACGGCCCTGCTTTCTCTGGCCTAACCTTGGCCACCATTCGGTCAGGATCTTACTCCATCGGCCATCTCCGCGTCTAGCCAGATGACCTGCCCAACTCCACTTTAGTTGTATCGCCCTGTCCCCGACGTCAAACACATTCGTACGACGACGGATTTCAGTATTGCGCACTCGGTCTAGTAAGGTTATGCCGAGCATAGCTCGCTCCATGGCCTTTTGTGCAACTCGTATTCGGTGCACAGTCTCCTTTGTGAGCATCCATGTCTCGGCACCGTTGGTCATCGTTGGCAGGACACACTGGTTGAAAAGGCGGGTTTTTAGGCACTGGGGTATCCTCTTAGACCGCAAAACATGCTCGAGCTTACCGAATGCCGCCCACCCTAGCTGTATTCTCCTGGAAAGTTCTTTGTTCGATTGCTCCTTATCAAAAGATAGAACATGTCCAAGATAAACGTAATTATCAACCATTTCCAGACGCTCGTTTCCCACCACAACAGCTGAAACAGAGTCATCCGGAGTTCGTGACATCACCTTCGTCTTGGACATGTTCATTCTCAAGCCTACTCGTAAAGAAGCATCGTGGAGTTCTGACAGCCTGCGTTGAAGGTCTTCTAGGGATTCGGCGAACAAGATGAGGTCATCTGCAAATCGAAGGTGCGACAAGTAGACACCATTGACGTTTATACCACACTGGTCCCAATTTAATGTCTTTATCACGTCTTCCAGGGCAGCCGTAAAAAGTTTAGGTGAAATAGTATCTCCTTGCCGCACTCCCCTCTTGATAGGTATTGGTGCAGTGAGATCGTGTAATCTAACCTGCATTGTTGCCGAAACGTACAGCTCTTTGAGTACGTCTACATACCGAGCGTCGATCTGGCAGCGACGGAGGGAGTTAAAAACGGCCCAGTGTTCGACACTGTCGAATGCCTTCTCGTAATCGACGAAAGCTAAACACAGGGGTCGATTATATTTGAGGAGTGGCTGGAGAGGCGCCACGGCGCCCTCACCTTCCGTCTGACGCAGGTACTCACCGGACACGGTTGTTTCGGGAGGTACCTGCACCGAATCAGGCGGGAGGAAACGCCCGGTTGTCACCATTGTGAGGATCGGCCGGAGGACACGGTGGAGCACACCGTGGAGGTGTGTCCCGCTTGGGCGGAGCCCCGCCGTGTTCTCGTAGCGGCGATCGGCGGCGGCGACCTCTCGCGTCCGGCCCTGGTGCAAGCCATGGTCCGGGGCGAGGAGGAATGGGACGCCGTCGCCTCCTTCTGCGAAGCAGTGATGCTAGCGAAGGAGGTGGCGGAACGTGAGAGGGAGAGAACCTCTCGTCCCAGCCGCCGCGGGAGGCGCTCCGGGCGTCGGGGGCCAAGTGATGGCTTCCGGCCACCGTAGACGCGGGCCTGTGGACGGTGAGTGATGGGTAAGCTCGCCGTCCGTCCGTCTTATGACGACAACAGGCCGTGTCGACGGCGCGTTCGTGTTCCACGCGCGCCTCAAAGAGATGTCAGCAACACGGAAGGGGCCCATAAGGGCCGACGCCTGTCGAGGCTGCGGGATGTCCGCAAGGGATACCGAGGCCTCGACATGAAGGGCGAAGAAGGAACATGGGTGGTTTTTAGTCAGTAGAAGTCTGACACTCCCTCTCGCTCTGCCCAAGAGCGGGAGGGGTTATTTGATGATTTCCCACCCCCCAAAAAAAAAAAAAAAAAAAAAAAAAAAAAAAAAAAAAAAAAAAAAAAGGGGTCGATTATATTCTGAACTCTTCTCCATCATCTGCTTCACGGTATGGATGTGGTCCATCGTAGAGAAACCACTTCGGAAACCTGCTTGTTCAACGGGCTGGCATTCGTCTAGCTGGCGGGTGAGACGGTTGCACAGAATCTTGGCAAACAGTTTATAAATTTGGGAGAGAAGCGATATAGGACGATAGTTGCCAAGATTGGAACGGTCCCCTTTCTTGTGGAGGATAGCTACTGTCGCCTTCTTCCAGGCTTGTGGTGATGTGGCACTGAACAGCACTTTGTTGTAGAGTGTTACGAGAACTTGAAGCACGGTTTGACCACCGGCGCGCAGTAACTCAACCGTAATACCGTCCTCGCCAGGTGTTTTGTCACTCTGCATTTGCGAAAGTGCCTTTTCTACCTCGCAGGCCATGATATTTGGAAGGTCTTCGGAGCTTCGGTGTTCTCTGGGTGGAGCTCTTGGGTCATTACCTGACGATGACGGTTCTGCCGATTTTGAGGCATAAAGCTCTTCGTAGTATTTCTCTACGACATTTAATAATTTATTGCGGTCGGTAACAATCTGACCGTGTTCAGCTCTAAGTTTAAGGATTTGATTTTGGCTTGTATTTGTTTTCCTCTTAAAAATTTTTGGCCCTCTATGCTGTTCTATTGTGTTTATAATTATCTTTGTGTTGTATTTACGAGTGTCTCTTTTGATTGCTTTACTTATTTGCCGATTAACTTGTTCTATTTCTCTTTGATCTTGTATGGTGTGCTGTTGCATGGATCTTCTACTGTCGATAAGGGCTATGGTTCCAGATGTTAATTTTGCCTCTTTTTTACGCACTCTACCAAGATGTTTTTGTGTCGTTTCACTTATGGTTCTGCACAACAACTCGTTTATCTGATTTGCGTCAAGATTCGATTCTTCAAGTCCCTGGAATTGGTTGGTCAATTCTAACGTATATTCGTCTTGAAGGGAGATTATTTCTGGTTTCTCATACTTAGGATTAGATCTTCGTATCATTTTTGTTCTTTCCTTCTTTAAATCGAATCTGTACACCGCTCTGACTAGTCGGTGATCGCTTCCGGTCTTAAAGCGAGTGAGGACGGAGACATTTGTGACTACGTGTTTATGAGAGCTAATTATGTAGTCGACCTCATTCTTGGTTTTTCCGTCTGGACTCGCCCAAGTCCATTTTCTCAAAGGTCGCTTTTTGAAAAATGTGTTCATTGCATACATGTTCTTTTGTTCAAGGAAATCAACCAGAGTTTGTCCTCTTCTGTTACGCTGACCGAGGCCAAAACCACCCACGGAGTTCTCGTTTGTGAGCGGTTGTCCAATTCGTGCATTGAAGTCTCCCATAATGGTATAGAAATGAGACGGTGTATCGCCAAGGGCCTTTTCAACATCTTCATAGAAAGTGTCCATCTCTTCATTAGGGTGCTGGGATGTGGGGGCATACACTTGAACGATTTTCAGAGAGTATCGGTCATTAAGTTTCAAAACCACAAAGCAAACTCTTGGTGAGATGCTTTTGATGTTTTGAACCAATGAGGCTATCGTTTTATTAATGAAAAACCCTACACCACCATAAGTGGTATCTTCGTGACCTCTGTAGAAAAATAGGTGACCTGATTGAAGTTTTAAGAGCTCTTCGCCTTTTCGGCGTACTTCTGACAGACCTATGAGGTCCCATTTAATGGATTCAGTTTCAACTTGAAATTCTAACAATCGTTCGTCCGTTCTTAGCGTCCTGGCGTTGTAACACGCCAGGGTCAGGGTCGTTGGGGTGTGACAGCTGGGCGACATCCAGAGATTCTTAGCACCCTCTGCCCCGCCGTTACCAGAGCCGCTGTCGGAACTTGGAATAGCGGGGCTGCTGGGAACTGAGGGCCGGGGCTTTTCGGCAGTGTTCATAATAAAAGGGGGGGGTTTGGCCATAAAACGCCACGCTGGCCAGTGCGTCTTGGCGAGTTTTCGTCATATCCTCGTTCGTCTGTCAGCAGGGGTACCACGTGCAGGTGAGGTTTGACTTGGGTGGCTAGATGTTATGCCACCCCATATCCCCCTGAGACACTTAGACATAGTAATATATAAAGATATTTAAGCTAGTAATATTTGAATGTCTTTGGTATTTTCTGATTCCGTTAGTACCTACGTTCCTGTGGGATATTTTCCAAACATTGCACGTGTTAAACCTAATCACAAATGGAGCCTGAACTAAAGTTTGAAGAATATGTATTGGAATCGAGTAATAAATGTCAAAACGAAGTCCTGCATCGTTCCGTTAGATCGATTCGGTGGATCCAGCTAACTGTGAAACTCGAATGAAATTCCCACCTGTGTTGGATCGTAGGGTTG
The DNA here is from genome assembly GCA_949774965.1 of Diarsia brunnea. Taxonomy (NCBI): domain Eukaryota; kingdom Metazoa; phylum Arthropoda; class Insecta; order Lepidoptera; family Noctuidae; genus Diarsia; species Diarsia brunnea. The sequence continues at coordinate 20,898,558 of OX459000.1, forward strand.
CCAAGCATTTTAGTTTCCAAGTAAAGTTTTAGCATTTTACGTTCTTCTTCTACGAGTGGGGAGAAGTGAAGTGAATGAGTGGAGTGTCGCCGTTTCATCAGAACCAGGCTCGGGTAGACGAGTCCACGAGTTCCACGCGCCTCAAAGAATTGTCGGGGCCCACGAGGGCCAGTGCCTGCCAGGGTTACGGAATTAGTTCGAAACAGTTACCGCGGCCCTTTTTTTTTTTTTTTTTTTGGGGGGTGGGAAATCATCAAATAACCCCTCCCGCTCTTGGGCAGAGCGAAAGGGAGTGTCAGACTTCTAGTGACTAAAAACCACCCGTGTTCCTTCTTAGCCCTTCATGTCGAGGCCGCGGTATCTGCGAACAACCCGCTGCCCCGACAGGCGTCGGCCTTTGCGTCACGGCCTGTCGTCGTCATAAGACGGATGGACGGTGAGCTTACCCATCACTCACCATCCAGCCATCACGTGGCCGCGAAGCCCGGAGCGCCACCCGCGTCGGCTGGGACGAGAGGTTCTCTCCCTCTCACGTTCCGCCGCCTCCTTCGCAAGCATCACTGCTTCGCAGAAGGAGGTGACGGCGTCCCATTCCTCCTCGCCCCGGACCATGGCTTGCACCAGGGCCGGGCGCGAGAGATCGCCGCCGCCGATGCCCTACCGATTACCGCGGCCCTGGAACGCAAAAGGCATAAGAAAGAACACGAATGGGTTTAAGTCAGAGTCTGGCACACCCTCTTTCTCTGCCCAGAGCGGAAAAACCAATTAATGATTTCCCATCGTTAAAAATAATGCCTAGTTATACTTACAGGTTGCCGTTTGGCATTCTCTTGATTATTTATGTATTATCTTTTACTAGCTGATGCCCGGCTTCGCCTGCGTGAATGTCGGTCAAATTATATACTAAAACCTTCCTCGAGTACCAATCTATCCATTGGTGAAAACAGCACGGTAATCGGTGCAGTAGTTTTTGAGTTTATCGCGAACAGGCAGACAGACACACGCGGCGCGGGACTTTGTTTTATAATACGTAGTGATGACTATGTCCTGAATTTTGAACCCGGTTTGCTGGTGTCAATAAAATTTGGTTTTAGTGGTTTTGCTTTTGCATTTGTTTTTCGTGTAAACAAATTAAAATATCTCCCATAATTAAATGCACCAGCCCTACTAACAAAACGGTCACCATATTTAACATTTCATGTTTATTACGCGCATGACGCGGACGCTCCGAGCCGCGGTCGATCGACAAATTCTCAGCAAATTGGCCGCGCAAAATAATTTCACGTAATTTGTTCGTGCCAATTTTATTTTAATAACGTTTAAATGCTCGTAATTGTGATGTGGTTACAATACAGTTGTTTTTTTACGCAGGAAATGAGACTTTTTAGTGGTTTTAACGGCTTTGATTGTGAATTGAGGAGCATAGGTCTTTCATGCACGTCCTACTTTACCCATTCTATTATTATATTATATTTTTCAGAGCCCGTTCTCTCCGGGTTCTAGGCAAAGGCTTGCTGCCTTCACTTTTTCCATTTCTCCCGAACCCGCGCGTCGTTCTTCCAGTTCTGACGAGACCCGTACAGTGCGTCTCGTCATCTCCTTCGTGGCCTGCCACAACCAAGCCTTACTATGTTAGGGCACCAGTTTCCTGCTATTTTGGCCCACAGTTTGTCATGCGACACACAAAATGTCCTGTCCAGACTCAAATGGGACTTTAAATGAATTAGTTATTAATTATTTCAAAAACTTGTGGGTGAAGAGCGTCTAATGCCTTTAGTAGAGTTCAAACCACGTAAGGCAGTTTACAGTTTAAATAGAAAAAATATATGACTGTAGTCTAGATGTTCAACCTCGCAAACGACAAGCAGAAATATTTAGAGTAGATACCCAGCCATTGGAAAGGCACCTAAAGAAGACGAAGATTTTTGGTGCAAGTGTGGGAAGAGAACACCATGGTGATTTTTTGTCAGATTACAGTCTGACAGGATCCCTCCGCTCGCCCCAGGGTGGAGGACATCCATGAGTATTTTACACCACGGAACAAATTTTGGTTTACCAGAAGTACACCCACATTTCGCAAGAAGAGACTGTCTAAATATAATTTTGATTATCGGTATATATGAAAGGCAAAGCTGACTGACTGAGGATCAACGCACAAGCCAAACCCTTTTTTTTTGTTTTTGGCGTGTGGAAAATCATCAAATAACCCCTCCCGCTCTTGGGCAGAGCGAAAGGGACTGTCAGACTTCTACTGAGTAAAAACCACCCATGTTCCTTCTTAGCCCTTTATGTCGAGGCCGCGGTATCTCTTGCGAACAACCCGCAGCCCCGACGGGACAGGCCAAACTCTCAGGGCTAGAAACTTAAAACTTGACACACGTATTCCTCTTATGTCGTAGACATCCACAAGGAAGGATTTTTCAGAATTCATCCCTTAAAGGAGTTTAATAGGGGATGAAATTTAAATATTGTCTACAAAATCGTAACTTTCACGCGGGGAAGCCGCGGGCAAACGCTAGTTGATGATATCTATCGATAGCAAAGAGTGGTCCCTCTCTAGACGTCTTTTAATACAAACATCAAATAAACATAAACTAATATGATTTATTTATCTCCATCATCAAGTTGTAATTTTATAGAATCTGCCAGGAAGTGACGTCATGCGCGCTAAACCGGTCGGGCCAGTGTCCTAGTTCATAAATTCAAATTAAATCATAATTATTTCATATTTCTGAGCAAAGCATATAAGGTGTTCATTTGTATTTCATCAAACTTTGCCTAGAGTGAACCAGTTAGTACGTATTGAAGACGAGCCGCTAAATATGTAGTTAACTACAGTGACTTTTTAGGATATAAGATCTTTCCTTCTAATTAGGTATTATTATTTTTATTTTTGTTTTTTGTTATTGATACGCTGTCGTCTCCCTCTTGAAGATAGACGTTATTAGCTTTTTTTAAGCTATTGCATAGCTTCTATCGCGGGCCTTGAACGTGGGGACCGAATCCAGAAATTCCGTAACGAAAAAAACCTAACACCCCCCACTCCGACCGGCACAGCGGTGATACTTTTTAGTTTTTCCATCTATCGATAAATACCAGAACTTTTAATGACTTTTTGAAATATCACGCTTGTCTGTTTAGTTCAGCAACCCGCCTTTAGGTGGCATTGGTTGTATTGGAAAACTACTGTAATCAGCTGTTTGTGAGAAAGTATATAGGTGTAGGTACCTATAGGTTTTATCATCTATGTACAACAGTGAATATCTGTACTCGTATAATTTGTGTACAAAGTGTTTTAAATATGAATAAACAAAGTGCATTTATTAATATCAAAGAAAAAAAACAAAGGAAAAAAAATACTGCATTAATAAAATAAATAAATAATTATAATTGCATAAGTTGATAAAAAAAGCTATGCAATAGCTTAACCGCGGCAGTCTCCGAGTGCCACGCGTCTTTTTTTATTTTTTTGGGGGGTGGGAAATCATCAAATAACCCTCCCGCTCTTGGGCAGAGCGAGAGGATGTGTCAGACTTCTACTGACTAAAAACCACCCATGTTCCTTCTTAGCCCTTCATGTCGAGGCCGCGGTATCTCTTGCGAACAACCCGCAGCCCCAGACGTTAATAACTGCGACACAGTTTTCAACTAATGCAGCTATTTACGTACGCCATGATTTGTTAAATGTGCTTTTGTTCCAATAAAGATTTATTATTATTATTTTTTTATGTATTTTCTTGCAAATAAATGTTTTTGATTTGATTTAGTATAAGGAGGACCTAGGATCCTGTTGGTTTCATTAGCCTTCCTGGGTTCAATTCCCGGGTCGCGCGACGTGTTATAAGGTTTTTCTATCAGGAATTTCTCAATAGCAGCCACTGAGTCTGGATTTGTGACCGATTGATGGCAATAGGCTCGCCCCCTATTACATGGCAATAAAACATAACTGCTGAAATGTGGCCGAACTAATACGTACACCTCTGCCTAACCCTTCGGGGATTACAGGCGTGATATTATTGTATGTATGTGATGTATCTAAATATGTATCTCTTTATGCAATATTCGATTCATGAAACATTCATACACAGACTCGATAACTCTAGATCGGCCACAGATTAAAATAATTTAGCTCGAAACCACAGAAACGTTATTGATTATAAATTATAATCTATGAGAGCATAAATTGAAGCGGTCACGCATATGCAAATACGGAGAGATAATTGAAGCCATTGGGGGGCAGTTTATCTTGGAGATAGCATCAGCTGTTGATTGGGTGCGCAGGCGCAGAGTACCGGCGGATATGAAGGATTGATCTTGTGAGATAACAGATATTTATTTGTTTTGCACATGTTACTTGTACTGTTTAGGTGGAATGGTTGACTTAACGGCCACTGCTGAACAAGGATCGTATTTTTAATTGACTGCGTTTAGAAGTACTGTCGCGGTTTTGCCAACGCGGCGAAGTACAGTCGCGGGTTTGGAACTATTAAAATACATACATTACTATACTCTCAGTAAAGTAAGTAAGTTGAAATTTTCACAGAATGTGTATTTCTGTTGCCGCTCTAACAAATAATAAATTAAAAATAAAAGGGAGCTCTCCTTCTACGATGGCACGGAACCCTTTTTTTTTAGAAGTTGGGAAATCATCAAATAACCCCTCCAGCTCTTAGGCAGAGCGGAAGGGAGTGTCAGAATTCTACTGACTAAAAACCATTCATGTTCCTTCTTAGCCCTTGCGCCGAGACCGCGGTATCTCTTTCGAACAACTCGCAGCCCCGACGGGAGCAAGAAGAAAACCTCTTGTTTTATATAGCACCTACATGGAAAAATTCAAATCTGTCAATAAAAACGTACAATATATTTCAATGACAAGCTACATACCTGCTAACACCTATCTTAGGAAAGAGGCGTGATGTTAAACAACAGGACTTGTCAGCCGGGTCGTCGCCCCGTCGTCAGCCGCATCAATGGAGGCTGTGGTCCTGTCAGATCCCTCATTTTTTCTCGCTTATCTTATGATCAGTGCTTTGTCCCGTAATTATGATCGTAGGCTAAGGCGCCACAGTGTAACAACATCAGTGAGTCAACTCGCGTCATTATTTTGTGGTTACACTTTTTGGTTGATGGTAGAAATGGTAGAATGATAAATTGTGTTAGGCTAGTTTAAATTTAATGTGTGTATTTAAGTAGTTTTATTTTTGGACAACATGTTGTTAATGGTTTTCTAGTGATTCTTGTTTTAAGGGAGTCTGAATAAGACGTATTTTGCGTTTTTTATGTGTGTACCTATGTAATGTACTACATACGCCAGCAGATCAAGCTATACGAAGCTGTCAGATTTTCCAAATCAACTTTGAACCTAATGCCTTGGCGATAAAGTTAAAAATCTTTTTAAGAGAATTGATATATTGTGGATGTTGTACTATACACATAACATGTATTCTGTGTACAATCGTATTTGTCTATAATATCTAGCCAAGTAGTGGTTCCTAGTCGTTGTTCCGAAAGGAAGCCGAAAGGAATCGGAATGTGGAATCGGGTTGCACAGAAGCTTCTCCACTGGTAAATAGTATTCCAAAGCAACTAACCAATAAAATCACTGGTTCACAAAACACGTTAAATAATACCAAACAAACATACTATAACTAAATGTCATTATAAAACAATGACACAAGCATTCATCCATGTCACAGGCCTGTCGAAACATGGACAAACAAAAACAAAACAAAAAAGTTGTTGTTCATAGATGACAAGCCACGTTTCGTGACGTCACACGTTGACACGGCATGCACTCATTTGTTTGAACCGCTCCTTCAAAGTTGTCACAGAAAAATTTTGGTTGTCCACGTGCTACAGACGTGCGAGGCATCTGGGCTATGCGAGACAGCTAAGCTTTGCGAGGATGTGTTGCGTGGCTCTGAAACGGCTTCCACTGAAGTACGCGGTGCCAAGATGAGTAGCGAAACTGTGTAAACGTTGTGTAAGTAGCTGAATGGTGTGAGGATAAAAAATAAAAAATACGAAAAGCGTCCGCTACGGATCCCTACACCATTTTACATGACATCGCTTCATCCAAACATCTCACACTTTTTTGTATTTAGGAACAAATACATAGCTCCGCAACGGAAAGGGCTATTCCTAGCCTCGCTTAGCGACCGCCTAGTTAGCTCGCTTAACTCTGGAACGCGGCCTAAGAGTCACAGAATGTACAGCAATACAGGAGTGGTAAAATAAACCTGTGTTCAATGAAAGGTGCGCCAATACTACAGATTAGTGTCAGTAATTGATTGATTTCTCTACGCACTACCGCATATTAATTCAAAAGCCCTAAATTACGCAATTACCTACAGAGTTGTGAAAGGACACGCAATAAATTGTCCACAAATCATGGTTCATCATCTGCCGAGCCTTTTCCCAACAATATTCGATTTCCTGTCTAAACGGATGCAGCTAAATACCTGTGCTACACAACTACAAGAGATACTGGATTATTCGATACCTTTTGGTAAGACAAGTTGTCAGACTATCGGGATTCTGACTATCCGAAACAACTGTCAAAGATTTACAAATGACAACTGGAGAACCGAGGTTTAACCTGCTTTCCACGGCATGGAAGTGTTCCATGCCGTTCTTCTAACCAAACAGACAGATGTGTTGCTGGAGAGTTTGTTCCGCCACTTCTTCTTTCCAGCAAAAACACTAGGAAGTGTCGAAGGGTGAGCGTTTTGGGGGACTGTCACTTGTAAATAAGTAAAGTAAAGTAAATTTTGACGTTCGAAAAGTGCTGATTATCAGCCTAGTTTGAATAAATGACTTTTGATTTTGATTTGATTTTCCGATATAAAAGTGATGGGTGGACTGTGTATAGGATGATAATTATAACTAGAACGGATGTATCTCATGAGATGACGAGAAATAGAGAAGTATGAAAGGAAAAGACATGCTGTGCTAATCTCAAATTAATTGGGATAAGGGCAAGAGAATGGTGATGAAAAGGGTGCTGATATGTAATTGAAGCTCATCTATCCATAGACCTTAGCAACCATAGCTTTTCCTTCGATCGATACGAGCGACCGGTAGTTATTATTTTGATACTAGTGGCCGTATGCAAGAATATAATTTAGTTTTATTCTGCAAATACTAGATGAAGGCTTGGACGCAGGGTATAGCCGATGCAATATTTATGGACGGGAGCATCCATAAAAATAGTGCATGCTGAAGGAAAGATAAAATGGTGATTTAATTGAGGTTTATTTATAAACATTGCTTAGATTGAGCTTTATTGCTTTGACTGAACCGTATTACATGGGACTTAACACATAACAGGCGAAATGTGGGTGCACTAATGTGTACCTGTACACCTCTACCTAAGCCTTCGGGAATTACATGTTATGTGTATTAATTAATCACAATTGTTAATAGGGTAGTTGGCAAAAAAAAATCTAATTAGTCCGTCAGGTAGATTTCCAAAAAATATTGAACCCATATTTTTTCTTTTTTTACGTAAACAATAAATGAAGACGATACAGTGCTTCAAAAAGTCGCGCGACGTCACAGTTTTGTACATATTTTTACCATAAAATGACGTCACCAGCCCCCACTTACGATGTTTGACTCGTTTTATTTTCGTCAGTTTTTATTAATTTGATGAAACAAAAACACGTATCCAATATATTTTTCGATAGTCTAACAGACGGACTAAACAGAATCATATTTTTTTTTAGTCAGGTATCTACCCTATTACTTTCATGACGTTCACCCTAAAATCTACTTCCAATTAATCTACTGTATGTAGTGGCGTATGGCACTTCGATTCCTTGAACTGACCTGCGGGTCACGGGTCAGCTCGGCGGCTGAATGGCTGAATGGCTGCGTGGTACGGCACTTGTCTTGATTTACAATCGCGGTACGATTGAGCCATCACGAACAAGAAGCGTTGTTTGAGCGAGCTTTATACTTGTTCCGGTTTGAGGGTGGGTAGAGCGCGGGGAAGGAAGGTTCTTGGAAAATTATGAAATGCAGAACTAGAGATTCATGGCTTGTTATTTATTTTGTTATCTACCTGAGAGACTCTAGTAGCAAACGGTTTCGTATTCCTAAAACAGTGCAACAAGATCGACATTAGCTTTTCGGCAACTTAATTACACTTACTACACACTTACTTACTTACTTTATTACTTTATGGTGAAATATGGCAGAACTATGATGAAAACCTACCACAACCTACTTATGTTAAACCCATATTTGCAAATAAATGCTATTCTATTCTAATTAAGTGGATTCACATGATCGTTGTTTTTGGGATTTTCATCGCCGTTAATGTTGATTGAATTCTCGTAATGAAGTCACTTTGTCTGGCCTTTGCCAATAAGGCATCGTTGGTCTATGGCCGCAAGCGCAACAACTGACCACGAGCTCCTGAGTTAGATTCACAGGTGCTATTGGGCTTTTTCCATGAAGAATTTCTCCGTATCAACCGCGGTGTCTGGATTTGTGCCCGGTTGATGGCAATAGGCTCGCCTCCTGTTGCATGGGGCTTAAACATGATTGGAGAAATGAGGGAGTATTATTAGGGTACACGTCAGCCTAACCCTTAAAAAATTACAGGCCTGATGTTATGTAAATCTTCTATATATATAAAAATGAAACCCGTTTTCCGTTGTCACGACTTGGCATGAAAACGGCTTGACCGATTTGGCTGATTTTTTTTTTTAAATGTTCGTTGAAGTTCAAGGATGGTTCTTACGGCGAGAAAAATTCGAATAATGGCCGGAAAAGCCCTAAAAACAGCCCTTTTCTTTTTCCCATACAAACGTTTTCTAACTAAAACGTAAAATCAATTTGAGCTTTAATACCGTACCCATAAAGTTCAAGTGTTAGTGGAGAGGTTCCGGGAAGGCAAAACAATTGAGTGACGTTCAGTTGTTCAGTCAACGAATGACAACTTCAAACAGACCATACGACATTATCACAATAATCACAAATAATTACTGTTTCTTTCCCAATAGAAAAACGATTTTTCAAATGGTGTTTGCGTATAATATAAAAATTAATTGCTGTTTGTTAGTCGCGCTAGAACTAGAGAACGGGTAGACCGATTTGTCTAATTTTGGTTTTGAAACATTTGTGGCAGTCCAGAGAAGGTGAGAAATTAGTAGTATGTAGGTAGGTAGGTAATAGGTAGGTGGTAGGTAGTTGGTACGTAGCCAGGTAAAAGGGCATTGCAACGCACGCGGGGTACAGCTATATTATATAAAAATGAATAGCTGTTCGTTAGTTAACTCGAGAACGGCTGGACCGATTTGGCTAATTATAGTGTTGAATTATTCGTGGAAGTCCAGGGAAGGTTTAAAAGGTGAGAAAGTGGAAGGTAGGTAGGCAGGGTAGTAGGTAGGGTAGTAAGTAGGATAGTAGAGTAGGTAGGGTAGTCGGTAGAGTAGTAGGTAGGGTAGTAAGTAGGTAGGGTAGTAGGTAGGTCGGGTAGTAGGTAGGTAGGGTAGTAGGTAGGTAGGTAGGGTAGTAGGTAGGTAGGGTAGTAGGTAGGTAGGTACGGTAGTAGGTAGGTAGGGTAGTAGGTAGGTAGGGTAGTAGGTAGGTAGGGTAGTAGGTAGGTAGGGTAGTAGGTAGGTAGGGTAGTAGGTAGGTAGGGTAGGAGGTAGTAGGTAGGTAGGTAGTTGGTACACAGGCAGGTAGTAGGTAGGAAAAAGGGCATTGCAACGCATGCCGGGAACAGCTAGTGACAAAATAAAACTATACTTCTTCTCGAATGACACCGTCGGTATTTGTAACCGTTAATTTAACCAAAGATAGTACACAAATAGCTTTTTTAAGAGCAAAGATGACCATCAATTCGATCGCATGACAATCGGTAACAAAATAATCTAAAACTAACTACAGGTTCTAAACAATAACCAGAGTTTAGTTACGAGAGCTGACCGTTTGATCGATGAGCGTCCGTGACTGCTGCGATATTAACCATCGATCGTGTCGATACATCACTGGCTCTTGGGTTTATCGATGTTACAAGTACAACACTGCTATAGAAAAAATCTTGTCATTAGAAAACTTCTTGAAGTTTTTGATGCGAGTGTGGTTCTATGAATTGAACTGTTTAGTAGGAATAAAGACCCACCTACCCTTAACCGTAACCCGTAACTTAATTACCCGTAACCTTTTGCATGGTTTGTGAACCAGTCTAACCAAAGGGGTTTTAACACAGCACTAACTGGGTTGTGGAGGTCAGATAGGCAGTCGCTTTATGGAAGCCGATCCCAACATAGTTGAGAAAAAGCGAGGCAGTTCATGATTAATAACCATAACTAATTTATTAGTCAACTTTTAAGTTATTGACAAACAATTTGCCTGCTAAATATCGATAAACAGTTGGAGATCGCACGAGGCCCATCACTACATCCCCGAATGATTTAATGACTTTATTGGTTCATAAATAAATATTGAATTCATTGATTGGCATGAGCACACATTACATAGTCGAGTCCAATAAATGGAATGCGAACCATGCGTGTTCGGAATAAATTAAACGCTTTAATAAAACATGAAGCTTTGCTTAAATATTTAATTAATTAGCTCTTTATAACGGGTGTATAACAAACATAAGATTTATTTTGGGTAATGTGGTGTAAATTCCGAAAAGTGTGACAGGTGTCACAGGAAATATTTTATTTAAAGTCACGAAAGAAGTCCCGCGGACAATTGTGGAACTAAATTAAACAGATCGGCCATGTTGTCGTTTGTCGATGTTGTCAAGGTGCGTTTGTTGTGGTAGATATTTTGTGAGTTTATTATGGGATTAGTGCGTTATAAGGTTTATTTACGATGCCAAAAGTTGTGAACATTATGTCGCGCGACATACAGCGCTGCGTCTGCGGGACTTCTTTCGTGAAATGGACTTTATTTAAATCTGATCTGCGACATCTATATTACTTAATTCATCAAGTTGAAATCAATGATCATCCTGCATATGCTTAGTGTAATCAGCCTATAATGGTTCTTTTGCTGGGATATAGGCTTCCTATCTGCGAGAAGATATCGGCATCCTAACGAGGTTTTCCTTTGAAGTTGGAACACTACGCATGAATTTGAACCTACAAATAACACCTTGCAAGTTGAGGTCGTTACCACTAGGCCAACTTCTGCTAGTGCATGACGTTACCAATAATTCATTTCAATAAAAATATCAGCATCACATTCAGAAAGCCGCCATATAAGATGAATGTCATATCAATCTTCAGATACAAGAATTGGAAACAAAGATCGCACATTCCAAAACCTTCGTCAACTCAGATTGAGACAATAGAATAGTGATGGGACGGATCGATAAATCGGTCCCGTTGAGTGATTCGGCCGTCCCGCGGTCCGGCCGGTCCCACCGGTTCCACGGCATAGTACCGCGGTCCCGCCCCGTTCCGTAATCGTACGATAACCAGCTTGGCAATGATTGCGGGAATTGATACTACTTTGTATTGGTTAGCTTTTATAGTCCTTTATAGTTTGTCGAGGGTTAAATATGATGTCATGTATTGTGAAATGATATTTGTTTTGTAAAGACAACGAGACTCTTAGTTATCGAGCAATGAATAATTTTAATAGGTACAGATTTTATATACTTTTAAATATAATTGTTTTTATTAAGTATTTGTTAAAAAAAACACGCCTTACGTACTTTACTTACTACCTAATTCTCCATAGTCAGTTTTATCACTTTGGAAGCGTTAGTCAAATCTTCGCGATAAGCCTCACAGTGGTAAGTAGTGCAAATTTTGAACTTCTATTATTAGTATATCTTTACTCTCTCCGCGTTAAGTTTTTAACTTTATAAAAATGATTCAGAAAGTCCCGCTAAATCCAGAACTCTTGGCAGCCCTATTCCCGGGGTTGATAAATGCGTTCACCTGATTGAGACTATTCGTTATTACAGTGTTATCGGATTGCGGTTACATGATGACAATATTATGCGGGCCTCCATCAGCGCGAGTTTATCTGATGTAGAAATAATATAGACCTCAGTATGATTGCTGCTTGCCTAATGTCAGTAACTGACTGATTTATAGATGTAAAACTTAATAAAAGCGATCGTATACAAAACTTGTTTTAACTTTTAGTAATAATAAACTTGTTTATTTTTGTCTGGTAGATCCTCTTTCAGAGTTATTATTATGGAGGCAAAAAAATATTTCACTTTCCTTGCAATCATCATCCACTCTAATCCCGGACTTCGAAGGTTCATTGTTAGTACCTACATATTTGCATGTAGCCCCGGGATTGATTGGCTCATTCAGATGATTGATTGTCCCGCGTCGGTACAACACTATACTTGTATTATAAGAAAGGTGGATGGACCGATTCTAGGCAAGGAAGTGCTTTTATGGAATTTAAGGTTCTTCAAGTTTTAAGTTATTACAAATTTCGGTGTTTTACTGCGCAGGCAGTGTGTAGCTGGAGTGATTTTATTATTTTACGCAAAACCCTTTGAACGGATTTATAACCTGATTTAGGCTGACTTGCCTTTGAGGATAAAAGCCTCTTTTCAAATAAAAGAATAAACAAAAAAAAAAAGACGTGTGGCACTCGGGGAGACTGCCGCGGTAAAGCTATTGCATAGCATTTTTTATCAACTTATGCAATTATAATTATTTATTTATTTTATTAATGCAGTATTTAAATATAGTATGTATTTATACTTACACTTTTACTAATCATCCTCATCTTTTATAAAATGTCCTTTTACATCTCATGTCGCGCCTTGGCGACAACTATTTTTGTTGGCAGCCTTATAATCGATCTTATTCGATTTATTAACTTTGATTTTGCTGTTTTAAAATATTAAATCTAATAATTTTTCAATGTTTACTTTTCATCTGACATTACGTCAGTTGTCAAGATGTCATTTACTTTTTCTTTTATTTTGTGTCATAGTTTTTCTTAGTGGTTAGAGCTATGAAGGTTACATTTGATTTATATAATTTAATTTATTTTTATTAATATGTTTGCTCAAATAATGTAATTTATTGATAATTTCTATTAATAGTATCTTATCTTACGCTTATGAAATTAATTAACACGCTCACAGAAATTCTTTGAGGAAGTTTTTGACTGAATAATAAAATTAAATACAGGCAACTCACAATTTTTGATTTCAAGAAATTGTCAAGTGTCAATTCGTTAGGTTTTTTTTTCGTTACGGAATTTCTGGATTCGGTCCCCACGCTCAAGGCCCGCGATAGAAGCTATGCAATAGCTTAAAAAAAAACCTGTTTTAACACAAATTATAACTTGTCCGAGTAGTACAATCTCGTGGAACAATTGATAGTTACACGCGAGCGAAGCTTAGGGCATAATCTAATAAAGAATAAGCATCTACTATAACAAATAAAAATCCGTAAAATAATGCCGACTCCACTTTCATAATAACTTGAAGCAATTACATCAAAGTTAATAAAAGTAAACGTTTATATGATTTAATAACTGTTGAGGACATTTACTGTTAATCTAGGGAGTTAATAAAACATTTTTTAGGATCTCTCCACCTGTAAATGCAGCGTGTTTTAATTAAAGCGAGGCAGTAAACACTAAGCCATATTAACTTAATTGGGTAGAATATTGGTAATCGTTTTTATTATGTGAACGTGGAGAATATTTTAGTACTTTGCCAGTTTTACTGGCAGTTTGCTTAGTTAGGTTAGGGAACGTTTATAATAATAATATATAAGATTTTAAACTGACTTGATCTCTAACATGTTTACCAATTTACGATCGATAAACACTGAAAACGGGATATTTAATATGTTCACTTTTTATTTAGAGTTCCCGATATTTTAGAATTAGGTTTTTATCTTAAGGTGAGGTTGTAGTACTTTTTAAGATTTTTGAACCTATGAAAACCTAACTAAATATGAGTTTTTTAATAAATAAAAATCGTTATATAAAAATTCAACATACCCTCAAGTAAATCGTAAGGATAAAAACGCGATTTAGAATGATCGGCTCGATAATATTTTTTATCAAACATGACACTAAATCACAATTTTAAACGTGTACTGCTAAGAGATTTCATCATGAATTTATATGAAAAGTTATATCAGTAGATAGAACTTTTTATTCTGAAGTAAATGTTGAAAAAATATTGTATAATTTCTTTATCATTTTTCTCCAAGAAGAAATACAGACAAAATTTAGGCATTATATCGCTCGCCGGACAGTCGCTGCCGTTCGTCAGTGCCCGCCTGGACGTGATTGCTACAACAACCCCGCCTTAAATAACCTGTATGTTGATTAGTCAGAAAACGTTAGTCAATAAACAATACTAAACATAACAACAATAGTAATTTAAAATAATAATAATAAATAACATAAACAATTAATAATTTTTACAAAATGTTTAAGTTACATGTAAGTACTGCCAAGATACAAAAATAATTATAATTCCGTGTCCGAGAACAGTGGTGTTCACCTTACAGAACGTTAACAGTATTCTGTAACGGGTGTTATTATTCAATTGTTGAACAAAATAATACGCAGATTATAATCAGAAGGTTTAAAATTAAATCATGGTTCATCATCTGCCTAGCATTTTCCATTGACGTGTTGGGATCAGCGTTCAACCATCTTACCGAATACCAGTTTTCAACATGGCGCAATTGCCTATTTTGACCTTCACAACCCACTTTATATTGGGTAAAAATATACCCTTTGGTAAGACTGGTTGTCAGACTTTCAGGTCACTGACTACCTGTAACGACTGGCAAATATCTAGAAAATCACTGCCGCGGCCAGGACCAACAGCTTAGCTTTAACTGCCCGTCCTTATAGGTAGCCATTGGCCTGAAAGTCTCACTACCTGCAGTCTTAAAAAGGGGTATCGTTTTACCCAGTATCAACTGGGTTGACTCAGTATGTATTGATGGCCACCCATCCACGTACCAACCTTGGTAAAGATCTACTCATACCCCGTGGGGCTGTTATTATTTATTTACAAGCTTTTGCCCGCAGCTTCGCCCGCGTTGATGTCGAATAATGTCCCAACAAATTTTCATCCCGTATCTGACTCCCGGGGTTGAATTAAGAAAAAAAAATACTAAAATATTCCTCGAGAACCACTCTATCCATTGGTTAAAACAGCATGAAAATCGGTGCAGTAGTTTTTGAGTTTATCTCGAACAGACATACATACGCGGCGGAGGACTTTGTTTTTTATAATGTATAATTGATTGATAAATGATTTTGATGCATTGTTACTTTTTGCTAAGCTCTAAAATTTTGGCTAAATAGGTTTGAACTATTTTAATTTTATTTAACACCGTTGTATACCATGTTTTTATGCAAATAAATGATTTATGTATAAGTAACTGGCGAAATAACTTTACCCTATGGCCTACCCAGGTACGGTACACCTTTATTTAACCCTTCTAACCGACAGCGTGATTATTATGACGTCATGATTGTGTATAATTTACTCTCAGCGTTAACAATAAGCAGAGCAGCTATTAAGCTGTTATCAGTTATTTCATGAATGGATTTGGCAACGGTACAGCGGTGGGTCATCGAACCCGGCCCCGCGATAACCTGAAGTATGCGCGTGCACAGACTTGAATGAAACTTCCTTAGATTGTGTCTGGATTTGTACAGGTATGTAAAAGGATAGTAGACTATCCTAATAGTACGATAATATGTTTGGAGGTGAAGAACTCTATTTTGATTACTTTTTGAGAATTAGTTGACCAAAAAAATCTAACTAGTCCGTCAGAAGATTTTCAAAAAATATTGGACACATACCTTTTTTTTTTCAAGTAAACAAATATGAAGACGATACAGTGCTTCGAAAAGTTCTGTGACGACACAGTTAGGTACATTGTTTAACAGAAAGTGACGTCACAAGCCCCCACTCTTGATCTTTGACACGTTTTGTATTTTTGTATGCCAAATATTGGTAAAACATAGTGTTCATATTTTAACAAAGACTAATAAGTAATACCTATGTTTTACGTCAAGTTTTATTAATTGTTAGTTAAAAAAAAAACCACGTATCCAATATTTTTCGATATAACAGACGGACTAAACAGAATCATATTTTTTAAGTCAGGTAGGATACATCCCTATTGAGTAATTACTCTATAACTCCTCATCTCAGCAGTCACCTGTCTTCTAGCCATATCATTCTTCACACAGTCCATTCATGGTGTCTTTGGTCTTCCTCTACTCTTATAGCAATCTACGTTCATGCTCAACACTTTTCTTACTACATTTTCCTTATTCCTCCGCATCAGATGACTATCACGATAACCTTCGCACTTATACGGGCAGTATACGCGCTTACACAGCGTAATAAGGCTTTTAGAATAAATCAGACATAAATACACCCTTTTATGCCCGTTTAAAGTTTTCCAGGTGTCAAGAGTGATCTGTGCCAAAACTCTCCCTTCGATGCCTCGTTTTAGCAAGAAAAATATGAAACAGATGCACAGACCAACAGATTCTTCTCACGAGTTTCTTAAACTAGTATTTCTTTGGAATCAAACGTCCGAATGAACATTAGTTTTTGCTAATGTAATCGTTGGATTAGAACAGGTTTTAGTTTTTTATGAACTTTAACTTTTTGTTGGTTCTATCGACCTTAGGCGCTTACATCACAGATGTTAAGGCCAAAGACTTAGGATAAAAAATACACAAGAATTTGCACGTGGATATGACTGTGCTCTTAACGGCAAGATTTAGGCTTACCGAAACCTTGATCGAATCTCTAAGTAAAAGATTTTTATTTCTCAGCCTATATTGTACAGCCTGGGCAAAAGCCTCCCCCATAGCTCTTCCCTCTGTGTGGTTTTCCCCGTTCAATTTGTCATAAATGCTTCTAGGTCGTCACGCCAGCGTTTTCTAGGCCTCCCACGGCGACGACGCCCGTCTTCTGGCACCCACTGCGTGACGACTCTAGCCCATCCCAAAGATACGTAAGTAAAAGATATACGTAAGTAAAAGATACGGGAGTTTATTTGCCTTATAATGTTACTTATTTCATTGAAGTTTCAGTTAATAACGAACTCGAAATAAAAGCACTTGTTCTCCCCGTCATTGTAACACCAATCACAAAATCTCTGTTATCTTGAAACGATTAGTGCTTTACAAGCAGGCCTAAGTTTCCCAGCCAAAATAATTGGAGGACCTGCCCAGAGATTTCAACACCATTTAAACTTTCAATCTAACATAGTAGAAGTTTACTATCACATCCTATGACTCAGAAGACCACACAACGCCAAAGAAAAACAATAATTTAATAACAATGACATCATTATCTGTGCCAAAAGATATAAAATTATAAGCAGATCTACCTAATTTCTTTGCAAAAAAAAACGAGTTCGTAGAACCGAATATCTTATGATAAGAACGACGTTTGACCGGAACTGTCGACCTCCTTGTTAAAGGTCGGGACAGTGACTGGCCCAACACGCCAATGGCCCAACTGTTGGGCCAACAATGTGGTCCAACAAGAGCGATCCAATTACATTGAGATTTACATGGAATTGGAGCGATCAATACTGACGGGCCACGGCGAAAGGCGGAGAAATTTTTTGGACGAACGTATGTAGTACTAAGAGGTAGGTAGGTGTGCAACTACGTACATTTAAACATTGTGTTGAGTGTTATTTAAGGTCAAGAGTATTTAATTAAAAGATACAACTCACAAGTCATAATTTTATAAAGTTGGCAGACTAACTGCCGCACTCAGATTGCTTTAATGATTACTTAGGCCATCACTTAGTGAAGGTTTTGACAGTTTTGTCATACAAAAGTATGTCAAATCTTTACTAAGTGACGGCTTAAGTAATCATTAAATATCTCTGAGTACCGCAGTAAATGTGGAAGATAAATTAAAGTACACAATATTTTTCTAGACTGCCTCGTTGGTCTAGTGGTCGGAAGCGCGACTGCTGAGCATGAGGTCCTGGTTTCGATTCTCGGGTCGGGCAATGATATTGGCTTTTTCCATCAAGAATTTATCAATAACAGCTACGGAGTCTGGATTTGTGCCCAGTTGATGGCAATACGCTCGCCCCCTATTACATGGGACTTAAACATAACTGGCGAAATGTGGGTGTACTGTTAGGTCCACCTCTGCCTAACCGTTCGGGGATTACAGGCGTGATGTTATGATATGATGATGAATATTTTTTTTAATTATTTTATTCCTCTTGCTATTCGGTTACTTAGTGTACAGGTGTAAATTCGAGAGACTGGAGAATACAATATTTGAGAGTGTATCCTGAAGTACTCCTACGTCTTTGCAATGAGATGATTTTTTCAGTTTCTACTTACTCGTAGGTATCAAAGACCCTGTCTATAAGGTAGAGAACACAAAGTTTTTCATCCTGCTGCACATTATCATACAAAATAAAAAAAAATAACGTTACCTTTGCAATAATAATCTATAATTGAGACTTATTTAACTATTACCCTACCAACTGTATACATTATGGTACGCAATAAACAATTGGGAATTGAGAAAATACTAACCAGACAACATTTTTACCTAAACAAAGGTGCATTATGTGAAGTACCGCTAAAGTAGTGCGCGCTCTGTTTCAGTGACAATGTCGGACATTAGAAAGTCGTTAGCACTCCGACAGTAACGCACACATCCTGCGAAGGGTCAGCTGCGCAGGCGCACCTTTATGAAAATAACATCCGTTTTAACTAAGACTGGGCGAAATGTCAATGTAAAATGCAAAAGTGCACTTTTCTTTATATATATAACT
This sequence comes from Diarsia brunnea, assembly GCA_949774965.1. NCBI lineage: Eukaryota > Metazoa > Arthropoda > Insecta > Lepidoptera > Noctuidae > Diarsia > Diarsia brunnea. The sequence continues at coordinate 20,917,328 of OX459000.1, forward strand.
AGCTGATGCCCGCAGCTTCACCCGCGTGGATGTCGGTCAAATTATATACTAAAACCTTCCTCTTGAATCACTCTATCTATTAAAAAAACCGCTTCAAAATCCGTTGCGTAGTTTTAAAGATTTAAGCATACATAGGGATATAGGGACAGAGAAAGCGACTTTGTTTTTTTAGTGATAGTGATTCTTCAGTACGTGTGTATGTCACTAAACTCCTCCTAAACGGCTGGACCGATTTTGACGAATTTTTTTGTATGTGTTCAAGTGGATTCGAGAATTGTTTTAATGGTTACAATTGGACCCGGTAGGTGGCGCTGCTGTCCGGGCAGGACGACGTCAGCCAGGTCCGCTAGCCTACACTAATAATTATAAAGAGGAAAGATTTGTTTGTTAGTTTGTATCGAATAGGCTCCGATACTACTGGACCGATTTCAAAAATTCTTTCAACGTTGGGAAGCTACACTATCCGCGGGTGACATAGGCTACTTTTTATCCCTGTATTCCCACGGGAACGGGAACTACGCGGGTGACACCGCGTGATGTCCGCTAGTATATTATAAAATATGATTACTAGCTTTTGCTTACGGCTTTGCTCGCGTGAAAATTACGATTTTCCACATAAATATGCATTCCCTAGGACATCACTTAGTAAAGATTTGACATACTTTTGTATGACAAAACTGTCAAAACCTTTACTAAGTGATGGCCTAAGTAATCATTAAACCTCTCTTTGAGTGCGATAGTTAGAGGGATTTCGAAAAATCCTTCCTTATTCCTTGTATAAATTTCAGATTTCGAGATCCAAGGGCTTAGGCTGGGAATTAATTAGCCAGTCAGTCAGTCAGTCAGAACTTCTCTTTTAATTTATATAGATAGATAGATGATGCCATCTAGCTGATTTCGGCCACAGCGACTGAATTCGATGGCTTTGTTGGATGGTTCTCAAGAGCTTTGATGTTCTGCTCTTTCATGTGCTCTTAACTGGCTGGCATATCCAACTTTGGCTGAAAAACTATGAGCCCAAAGCAGACATGTTAGAATACCATTGACAACATTATAGGGTATGGGTACGCTGTAGGTGGCCTGTAGGTAGATTTAAGGTCATTATACAAAAGCACACTTTTATATTTTCATCACTAGCAGTTGAAAATTCAACGTGAAAAAAATATTTCACGGTTTAAAATTATTTTTTATACGATCTACGTAAGACAGCTTGGACCAACAGCTTATTACACTCCGAGACACGGAGGTAACTCGGTATGTAATAGATGGTAACCCATCCACCGACCAACCTAGGTAAGCACTGCTTAACCTTAAATATCGACCCGTGTGTATGTTATTATTTAGGATTCGTGCCGTTTGATGGTAATAGGCTCGCCCCCTCTTACATGGGACTTAAAATAACGGGCGAAATGTGGGTGTACTATTTAGCAGACCTCTGCCTAACCGTTGCTGGATTATAGGCGTGATGTTTTGTTATTTATATCAAATCCATTAAGACTTCTTCCGGTGTTTTAACCGAATCAATGAATGAATGAAATTACTGTTCTATATCCGCTGACCTATATGAGCCTAGCCAGAATTGAATGATAAGAAGTCGTAATTAAATAAATTATATTATCTGGATAGTATTTTGTTAGGAAACAGGGCTATCAATAGAAATGAAGTCAAGGATGAAAACCAACGAGTTTGAAACGTTTCAAAACACATACAAATAAAAAAATTAGCTACACTTTTACTTGGCTTGCGGTTTTAAAATATTTTTTGTCACATTCGAATCCAAACGTAATCTATGATCATTAACCGAATATCGGTATATTTTTTTTAATATTCTGTTACACCTGGGTCCACTGAAGTCCCAGGGAACACCTAGATATGGAGACACACAACCGGGAATAGTGGCAGTAGAAAGAGGAGCCACTGGAAGTCGACACCAAAATAATTGGGAGAAGATGTCAATGTTCTTTAGTCGTCAAAACTCCTTCCCTCGGGATTTATTAAGTAGCAGCTATGAAGTCTGGTGTTGTGCCCGTTAATTACATGGAACTCAATAATTATAACTGGCAAAATGAGGGTATTTTATAGGGAGACCTCTGCCTAGCTCTACGGTGGTTATAATAACAGACATAAAGGATTTTTTGTGTGTTACTCCCGAAAGTTCATGTTACTCACACCGACGAAAGGATTCCTCGGTGTGAGTAACATGAGCTTTTGGTTAGGATCCAATGCATTCAAACCGCTATGATAAGTTGTATTTGAGTCCCAGATAAAACGTGGGTGAACCATAATATTATTATGCTTGGCAATACTTGTAGTTTTAACCTACGAAAACGGTAACACGGACAAGACCTGCACATTGACCAAGAACACGCTTGCTCACAAGCAACGGGTTGACGAATATTGTAAAAAGACACATCGGTATTCGGTGGTTATGTCCGATTTCAGCCTGCAAGCTTAGCTTAATTAAAAAGGCGTAACAGAACCTGAATGTCTTCATGAAAACACTTAACATAACAAGAAACATCATTTGGAGTTCATCATCAGCGAAACTTCGGTAATTATAGAGGCACCGTAACAAGAAGAATATAAATCCAATCAACGTACCATATTTGAGTCCAAGCCACGTCCTATGGAAGGGCTGGTAGCGCCTCGCTGGCGGGGGCCTCGGCTTCCGATACAAGGGCCCACAAGTCGGGGTACAACACAGGTGGAAGTATCTCTTATCCCTGATCTTCTCAGCAGCTTTCAGCCTCTCCCGGGCCAGTCTCCCGGCACAGCGCCGGGGGCTGGACACGGTCAACGCAGAGGCCGCCACGGCCATCGCCGCGACAAGGAACCACCAACGCATCACGACAGCATCCTTTCATCTAACTTAAACCATCGGTTCTCACATCATAACCACTTCACTTTTAAAGACCTCACTTGTAACTCGCACGTGACTTATCACCAAGAACAGCACTGATTAAAGTTTCAAACAAGCTCAACTGAACACCAAACAAACTACGATAACCATTCATTAGAAATATAACATAAACGTCCAAGTTTATGCAAAGCTAATAAAGTTTAGCTCACTTTAACTTTTTTTGCGAACACTATTACGACACTGGATACACAAGTAGTACAATTGTTTCGATGTCACAATTTTTGAACACAGTGTGTTTGTGTGTAACAATGAATGAACGTCTCCGCGTGTTAATGTTCGGAGATGGAGCGCCTCGGTTGGTGGTAGCGACGTGCGTGCGCACCGGCGGTGACACGACGACTGGCAGACCGAGTCGTTTCCGAGGACTGAGGACTACGCACCACGCTATCCTGGGCACCTAAGATTTCGCTTTTGGACGGACTCGGAAAGCTTTGATGAGCTTTGTGTCTTGTCAGATTTTGATCGGAAGATAGAAAGTGCTCATAGAAGAAGGGGAGACAATTAAATCATCCACAACTTAGCCAAAATCAGGGAAGAATTATGCAAAAGAGAAGCTGAACTATGTCCAGAACTGGAACGAAAAATTTAGATAATTATTTCAAGACATACACAAACTTATTCCTTTTCCAAATGGGAGTGGGCAGAAACTACAGAACACCACCTGCAACGAACCCTAAATAGTTCTTGAGCTTCGTTCACGTGCATACATCTGGTGATTCAAGCACCGAATACGACTGATTTGGAGATCAGGTTAGTTAAACTTGAAGAGCACGTATTAAGTATCTACTTATCTTCTTGACCTTTAGATTTACTATGATAAACAAGACAAGAGAGACGAGACTAGAATGATAATGATTTGTGTGAAACGCAAACAGCACTTACATCGCTAACCATCAAACAACGACTTCAAAATGTCTTACTGATATAATAAAAAGTCCAATGGTGAAGAGATATTTTTATAAGTCTTGACAGCAAACCTAACAGTCTCAGTAGGTTGTTTAATTATTTATTTATTTAAAGACTTTGGAAGACTTACAGCTAGATACAATAGTGATAAATAACAGTATGATAATCAGACAGCCAATTACAAGTCTTCACGTCTAGAGCTTGTCTGGTATAAATACACTGTGGAACAAAATATACACACTGCCAAATAATGCAAACAAAAACTAAATTATTAAAAACTTGCTAATAGCTCGTCACCTAAATATCTAAAAAACACTTAATACAATTGCAACAGGCTATTTACCATGATTTTTTGGTTGCTCTCAATTTGTGTCATAAACTAAGGAAAATTGGTAAGTTCCAGGCCGATACAATTTAGGTTGTCACATTATTTACAGTAGCAAAATCGTTTACTTTTAATTCCGAAAAGAAACCATTCCGTATTATTTTGGCAGAACGTCTGATTCCATAACTCGCCATATTACACGATAAATCATGATAAAACGTCAAATAGTAAAATCTGGACATCTCATAGGAAGCGTCATCTTATCGGTTTCTCTGCCGGCACGCGAGTCCACTAATTAGGCCGCGTTCTGATCTAGAGATTGCCGCGGTGATAAGCGATGATAAAAACGCGCGGGTGGTCGGCCGGTCCATGCCCCACGTCCATCACGGCTGATACCCGCGAGTGGCTAGACAGAGACAGGTGCCCATGTAAACTAGCTGGAACCTTCAATTAGTAGGGGAACTTCTTTATCAACTGCCTTAGTACTAAGTGGTAGTAAGGACTGTATTACGTTACTCCGAAGTTCGAAATGCCGATGTACGGTATACAGAAAGTTTGTGAGTCCGAATTACGTCAGTCAGAATGTACGCTATGACGAAGTACGGTATTCAGAATGTTCGTTACTCCGATGTACGTTACTCCGAAAGTTTGCTACTACGAAGTACTGTATTCAGAATGTTCGTCACTCCGATGTACGTTACTCCGAAAGTTTGCTACTACGAAGTACTGTATTCAGAATGTTCATTATCGCGAAGTACGGAACTACGAAAGTTTGCTATGACCAATTACTCAATCATAATTGAGAAAATTCCTCATCGAGATTCTGAGAGAGTATTTCGAATTAGTCAAGTAGGTATTATAAATGATGATTATTGTGCAAATAGGTTTTACAAGTATTTTTTTTTAAATTAGATTATTATTATTATTTTAGATTCCCTCCTCGGATGTGGTCTGTGTTAGATTGCGTAAACACGAATATACCAACAACACAGAATTCAATTGGCACAACCGTTGAAACAGTCTGCTCAATAGAAAAAACTGGCCAAGTGTAAGTCGGACTTCCACATGAAGGGTTCCATACCATTGTAGTAGATATTGAGAGATTTTCTATGTTATTTTAGCACCATAGGCTTCTTATAGATTTTCTTGTAATCTATAAGCGTTGAACCAATTTCTGTATTTTTTTCAAAATTTTAGACTCAGAAGTTTCGGAGATAAGGGGTGGTCGAGCATACAAACAGATACATGAGTGATCCTATAAGGGTTCCGTTTTTTCCTTTTGAGATACGGAACCCTAAAAAGCAGAATATAAATATACAAAACATTAGTAGAATTATTAAAAGAACAATAAAATACGATTTTGGAAATACAAAGAATAACGGCAAACATTACGTAACGCTAAAGAAATAGCTCACAAACAAGATCAAAGAGCATAATTATGGTCAAGAAAGACACCGTGTCTTTAAAGGAATATTTACGAAGTCATACATACATCATTTATTTTAAAACTTGTTTTTTTATTATTACAATTAAATTATTTTATTTTCAATTTTAGTGCATAGAAAAGTTAATTTAGTTTTTTATTACCCCATGTTTTAAAATTATTTTGAATTGATTAACCTGCTTTTACTTAGATTTTTATTTGTACACTGTTATAGCTAATTTACTTTCACAGTGTACATTTATAATACTCGACTAATTCGAAATACTCTCTCAGAATCTCGATGAGGAATTTTCTCAGTTATGATTGAGTAATTGGTCATAGCAAACTTTCGGAGTTCCGTACTTCGCGATAATGAACATTCTGAATACAGTACTTCGTAGTAGCAAACTTTCGGAGTAACGTACATCGGAGTGACGAACATTCTGAATACAGTACTTCGTAGTAGCAAACTTTCGGAGTAACGTACATCGGAGTAACGAACATTCTGAATACCGTACTTCGTCATAGCGTACATTCTGACTGACGTAATTCGGACTCACAAACTTTCTGTATACCGTACATCGGCATTTCGAACTTCGGAGTAACGAAATACAGTCGGTAGTAAGTCCTGCCGCTGAGCATGAGAAGATTTTATTTCTATGTCTGCCAAAGTTGGAAATGAACCCTTTACTGGTAGGACCCCGGACTCTGGATCTTGGCCCAGTTTATTAGCAATATGCTAATAATTTCTAAGCTCTGAGCTTCTGGCGTTTCTGAAGATGATTTAACTGGTACAAGCCCGTCACACTATTCCCAAACAACTGCAACTTCTAAAGCCAGAATCAACCGTGGCGACCACTAGAAAAGCGCCGAAACACTAAAGCTCGACGAAGTCTCAGAGAAACCATAACTGTCTTACTGTACTGTAACTGTGTACTCAGAGATATTTAATGATTACTTAAGCCGTCACTAAGTAGAGATTTGACATACTTTTGTATGAAAAAACTGTCAAAACCTTTATTAAGTGATAGCTTAAGTAATCATTAAAGCTCTCTGAGTGCGGCAATTAGATCCCGCAACTAAATTATAATAGCGAAGAGTATGAAAAACCTAATTTCTACTTCTAACCATATCAGCAGAACATGGTTAGAGCAGCTGGAATAAGCCCAGTTACCTAGAACCATGGATAAATATTATCATTAATATTAATGGGTATTAATGAGTGGGTTCACAAGGTGATGTGAACTAACATAATTATGAATCTGTAGACTAGTTTACATGGAACATTTAATAAAGTCCATTTCACGAAAGAAGTCCCGCAGACGCAGTGCTGTATTAAAATTATCTGCCAATGAAATGTTACATTATTATTATAATTAATAATTATTAATTAATATTATTAATATATTATTATAATAATAATTAACAATTAATTAATATTTATTATTACCAATTAAATTAGAATTACCTACCAATTTAGTTCCACAATTGTCCGCGGGACTTCTTTCGTGAAATGGACTCTATGTCGCATCGTTAGGATTTATTCCGTTAGACTCGAGCATTATGTGGGCGGAACATAGGTTTCGTGCAATGAAAACTCACAGGGTGCGATACACTGATTTTATTACACTAACAAAGTACTTGAAATTACAACTGAACATAATAACCACAATAATAATTTATAGCCAAACGAAACAGTTCCTACGCCTGGAGGTTCCGTTCTCTAGGATGGTTGGAAGGCAAGTGTGCCTCGCCATCGCGCTCCTCCACTAGCTAGGCTCCGTAGTAGCACGAAGTTGACCGAGTGTAGGTGCTGTCAACACTCGGGTCACGTGCCGCGCTTCGTTTAGCGACCATATTATTGACCGTCTCCACCACGCTTGATTTAGTCACCATACTATTGACCGTCTTCGACAAATATAACTGGAGAAATGTAAACCTCTGTATAACCCTTTCGGGAAATACAGTCGTAATGTTTTATAGATTGATAATATACTATACAAAATACGGATGTTGTTAGTTGCGCCCGCGTCGTTCTAGTACAACGAATGGCTCAGAGAAAGATGTAACGGAGCAGCAAACGAGGCGAGCATATGAATGTGTATCAATGAACCAAAAGGTATGTAAGCGAACGTTAATATGGTGAATGAATGAACGAACTAACATGACCGGTCATAATTATATCCATCATATTCATGGTCAGGTCTACCTTCAAATTCATATTAAGTATGTGGATTATTGTGGATCTCATAATCTTAAGAAGCGTCTGATTGATTACCCACGAGACGCGCGCGTTACTTACATACATAACATCACGCATTATACCCAAGAGGTTAAACAGAGGTGTATCTTATATAACAAATGTGGACTCTGTGGCTGTTAATTAAAATGCTGATGGAAACTCCCAAAAACACATTGCCCGAGCAGGAAATCGAAACCAGGACCTTTTGCTCAACACTCGCGTTTGTGACCACCGAGACCGTTACAGTGTACTTTTCTTATGAACATAAAGAAGGAAAATATGTTCGGTTAGACGGACTAGGTTCTTTGACGGTAGTAGAATTCCAGGTACCTCACTGCGAGTGAGGGGGGGGGGCATCCCATCGTTTACGAGATAAACCCATTACCAGGTCAAAGGGATAAAAACAAAACTTGTAAAAAGCCAAGTCGCACAACTCAGTTCTTCTACCGTAAAAAGTAGTGAGATCCATGTAATACCAAGTCAGTTAATTTATTCAGGCCCTACTTAAAGGACCTTATATCTTAAGTTATTACGTAATAAGCTAACCTAACTACATCTTATAGTGACCATATCGATGTTAAAAATATTTGATGTTTTTTCGCTGCCATCGCATTGGCCAATGTGATGCGGTGGCCAAGTCAATCTACCGTGTTTAAACAACGCCTAATTGGTTACTAAAAATTCAGGAATCTAGTTTTATCCATAACGTTGTAGGAAGTCGAAAATGGCCTGAACTGTTTCGAGAAAAGGATGGTACGGCCGTGCCGCTTTATTGCTCGACTTGGCGGTGGACTCGAGATGAACGGTCAATGTGACGATGCTTAGGGGAGGCTTATTCTCATCATTAGGTCAGTAATTAAGACGTTGCCAGTCCTCAGCAAAAGCACAGCTTATTAAAACTTCTGACTGGACTTTCTACCATGTCCTGAGCGATCGTGATAGGTTACTCCCATTTAGCATTCGTTCCTTTCACTTGCATATCGTTACGCTCATTTTGTTCGTGAGAACAGAACTTTGAAGAGAATCGATCCTGAGTGATACGGAAGTCTTTCTGAGAATTCTAATATCGGGACAAGGACGTATGTAAATTAACAGCTTGTCCAATACAGAGTCTCACTGCCGCACTCAGAGAGCGTTAATGGTTACTTAGGCCATCAGTTAGTAAAGATTTTGACAGTTTTGTCATACAAAAGTATGTCAAATCTTTACTAAGTGACGGCTTAAGTAATCATTAAATATCTCTGAGTAGCGCAATCAGAGACATAATAGTATTCTCCTAATTTATTTATTTTTGTACTCTACCACAATGCTGTCCTATTTGACCCTAAGGTTGACTGGTAAAGAATGTCTTGTGGCATTAAGTGCGCCTATGAATATACCACTTTTGTGCATGAAGTTTAAATAAATAAATCTAACGATGTAAAATTTATACAAATCGGTTCATCTATTTAGGAGTTACGAGTTCACAATAGAACGGACATACATACACGCGTGCGAAAAACATTACCCTTTGTCTGGGTATCATAATTAGCGATATATCATTAAATATCTCTGAGTAAGCTTAAGCCGTCACTTAGTAAAGATTTGACATACTTTTGTACGACATAACTGTCAAAAACTTTACTAAGTGATGGCCTAAGTAATCATTAAAGCTCTCTGAGTGCGGCAGTAAGACAGTACTGATTGCATCGCTCAAAATGATGCAGGAACAATATAGAAATATTAATCCGTCATTCTTAGAAGAAATGTGTACATAAGAGGAAATCTGAAAGTGGTGGCGGTGCCTGAAAAGTTTTGTGGTAATCGGTTGTTGTGGTACAGGCATGTGATGCAGAGGAATGAGGTTTTCCTCATAGTCGTGAGAAAAGTTTTGTGTATGAATGCGGATGGGTTTTAGAGTGCAATAGAGAATTGATTAGAGGAAGACCAGACTAATGAGATGACAAGTAATAGAGAAGAACTGAAAGAAGAAGATATGCTGCGCCGACCCCAAATGAATTGGGATAAGGGCACGATAATGATTATCGGTGACTTCAGAACTAGAAAACATCTCCACGGACTGATTCCACCATCTCCCTTCTTCCATCGGGAGACTAGGCGTACTGCAGGTTATCACCCATACCTAGACGATGTTCCACACATTCGAACGAAGCGCTTTGCTAAGTCCTTTATTATGCGCACAGCCAAGGAGTGGAACTCCCTGCCTGCGTCGGTTTTTCCGAGTTCATATAACCCCAATCTATTTAAGTCGCGAGTAAATAGGCTTCTTCTGGGTAAGCTTGTTCCATCGTCGACCTCATCTTTGCCCTTAGGGTAAGATTGAGGTCAAGAGCAAGCCCATTCCAAATACAAAAAAAAATCCTGTTTAAAGACAAACAAAAAAAAAAATATTCCTAAGATACGGTATTCACAAAGTTGTCACAGAAATGGTATGGTGCTTGACATATAAACCGCTAGACGCGGCATACGAATATTTACATTAGTAAGTAATAATAATTGATACTAACGTTAATATTTTAGTATCATAATTTTAGTAGCTGTTTACTTCTTTGTAAACCCTGCAACAATATCTCTAGTGTAGTGGTTACAATGAGCTACATTTATGAACGATAAGATCCTGTGTTGCTGCTATTCCGACAGATAAGTAAATTAACAGAATTCACTGTGTGCCCATTATACAGCTTTTAGGAATACTACGATGAATCATATTCACTCATGAATCGTGATAGATATTAGTGTTTTGGTACATATAAAAAACTGTTTGCAAGATAATTCTAGAGGACATCAGAATGGGGACGAAAATTGACGGGAGAAATCCAAGTTCCATGTTTTTTTTGTTTCGTATCTGCAAGTTTTTCGTGAGTCTGCTTTTAGAATAAAGTTAGAAAGTAATTTTTTTGAAAGGAATGCACGATTCGGTACTTCTGTATAAGATTGCTACTAAAGCGACAGTTAATCTCTGGAGCAATGTGTTACATTTGTTTGACTAATAACAAATAGCATATTATTGTCTATTTGGGTAGTACGATCCCGTGGGAAGATTATGCGGGAGAAATGAAATGTTATGTGCTTTGCAGTGCCCTTACAGGGTGCATGTTTCATATTTACATTACTATATCTACTATACTATACTTCCAACCGCTGTGCAAAAAGCAATAAACTGATTTGATTTCGTTTGAATAAATAAATAATAAATAAACTTTGAGTAGACGCTCACACAAGAGGCTGTGTACAGATTCAGAGTAGCACAGAGAGCCATGGAGCGGTCCATGCTCGGCATAAAATTACGAGTTCGAAACGTCGAAATCCGGAGACGTACGAAGGTCTTCGATATTGGAAATCGCGTTATGGATTTCAAATGGAGTGGGGCAGGACACCTAACAAGGGGCGGTGATGGTAGGTGGAGTAAAGCTGTGACAGAGTGGTGCCCAAGAAACGGAAAGAGAACTGTTGGTCGTCCGGTAGCGAGATGGGCGGACGACATTGTTGCCATCGCGGACTATCCTGGATAAGGATGGCGCAGGAGCGTGGAGCTTGGTACAAGCAAAGAGAAGCCTATACCCAGCAGTGGGTGAAGTCGTGCTGTGGGTGATGATGGGCCGCGGGCATAAGTATGTCATAAAATCTCAGAGTTGGCCGAGCTCGAATAAAACCTGACATAGTCATAAAAAGATCTTGTTTTAGTCAAACTCATTTTCATAGAAAGACAAAACTCCATACGCAGTGGGCCACCCTGCACAATGAGTAGTACATCAACTAGACAAAGTGCGCAGGATTCGAGAGGCCCCCTAGATTAGATTACATGCGCACGCGCCGACGCTCCCAATCCGCGCCATTGTGAGCGCGATAGCTCGAAATGAATGGCTTTTATTGTGGGAACTACTTTGTTGCTTAGTGCGGCTAAATAATAACAGCCGCTCGGGTCGATCTCTTGCCAAGGTTGGTTCGTGGATGGGTAACCAGCCATTACATACCGAGTTTCCTCCGGGCCTTGGAAAGCTCGTGAAGCCGTTGGTCCCGGCTGTCATTTGAAGATCTTTGAAGGTCGTTACAGGTAATAGTCAAAATAAAAACATTTATTTCAAGTAAGCCAGTTACAGACACTTTTGAATAGTCGAACAAATACTAAATAAACTAAGCTACAGTCCCAGTCACAAGGCATAATAACTGTGAGTGTACTGTAGTTGCCAATTCCAAAGCGTTGGTCTCATGAGAAGAACGGCAAGAAACTCCATGGACACTCTATTAAATCATAATATTGTTACAAAACTTTGGTTACATCATTCATGTTGAGATGGTATATTATGTGAGAACAATGTAGCAAGATGTGCACGATAAGTGTCCACAGTAAAGTCAAAAACGACGATTCAAAGATAAAATAATAATTCAAACAAGCCGTAGCAGCTAAGTGTTAGTAGCCGAAAGTCTGACAACGAGTCTTATCAAAGTGTATCAAATTACCCAATACTAAGTGGGTTGTGGAGGTCAGATAGACAGTCACTCCATGTAAAATACTGGTATTCAGCTGCATCCAATTAGACTGGAAGCTGACTTAACACAGTTAAAAGCAAGGCAGATGATGTGTTAGCAACAGCAGTGGCTTACAGATCTTTCCGAAGACTCTTCGTAAAAACATCAGGCTTGTAACCCTGCTGCGGGTTGTTAGAAAGAGATACCGCGGCCTCGGCGCAAGAGCTAAGAAGGAACACGGGTGGTTTTTAGTCAGTAGGAGCCTGACACTACCTTTCGCTCTGCCCAACGGGTTATTTGATGATTTCACACCCCCCCAAAAATAAAAGGCCTGTAACGCTATTATTTAGTGTCCTGACCCTCACTCGAGCCAGCCCGCGTGGCAGAGCCTGTGTACTTCTAAATCGCCGCTGGCAACAGCTACTCGTAGTTTCCTATAAAAGACATTCAGTGAAACAAAATTCTCTTAATCTATAGGTACATGTTGCCATGCATCCGTGATGGAACGCTAAATCTATTTCGCACGTCGATATGCATTCGGACAACGCGACAGGAGCGCTGGACCGACGACTGCTTGATGCACAGATATTTATTTTGGTATGTTTTGGGAAGATAGTTACTATCATGATAAACAGTGGCAGAATAATTTGATTTGGTATTAATGTAGATTTATTTTTAACGTGTATTGTCAGATTTTTGGGTAAAGATATTTCTTGTAGCCTTCGACTCTTTCCCCCCCCAGTGGCTTTCAAAGTCACCAATAAACGTAAAATATAAACGTTTCAAAACCACCTCACCACCACCACCTAGGCCATAATGTATATTTAGGGCCCATAAAATAGAATCACTGTTCGCATCCTCACAATGTATTTTGTAATCTCCCTGAAAAAAGATTTTCGGCGCTTGACCAGATCCACACCATCAACTTTTGTTTGCATTAACTTCGCAGATATTGTTTTTTAACCGACTTCAAAAAAGGAGGAGGTTTCTCAATTCGACCGTGTTTTTTATGTTTGTTCGCGAAAATCTCCGTTAATTGTCGACCGATTTTCAAAATTCTTTTGGTGTTTGAAAGGGTACTTATACTCCCGAGGTGGTTCCATTGTCGGTTATTTTTTGCAAAAAAATTTTTTCTTTCAAATACATATTTACAAACATTGCCCCTCTGCCAGTCAGATCCCTGTAGTACCGTAAGCTAGTCAGTAAAGTTAGTTAACTTTTGGTTCGGTAACAAGTGTAACTCATAAATCTTCCCTTTCAAGAACGCTCTATCTTCTGAGAAAGGTGACTATTTGAGATGCGCACGCGCTGCTCGGCAGACGGATTGACGCCCGACGACACGACGACTGCCTTTCTCGCTACTATCCTCAGCATGTATGACTCATAAGTTAAAACGACTGTTGTATCTTTTTAGCCCTTTTCTTGGGCTGTCTGGTACTGATTCATTTACCCGGAGCAGACACCGACCTGGGAGATATTATAGTGTGTGTTTGTCGAAACACAGGTACAGGTGGTACTCTCCCCTCGTCGAGGCTGCGGGTTGTTCGCAAGAGATACCGCGGCCTCGACATGAAGGGCTAAGAAGGAACATGGATGGTTATTAGTTAGTAGAAGTCCGACACTCCTTTTTCAATCCGCCAAAAAAAAAAAAATAGGTGGTACTCTCCCTACCCTATTTTCATAGTTAGATTGAATGGCATAATAGTACGTCTCAACCGGTGAGAGATACGACTCTATGTGCTTTCTGAGGTATGTGTGATATATAATACACAACCACTTTTAGTCAAAAATCAGAAATGTTGTAAGGACGCCTAGAGCGACGTCTGTTTAATATTATAAGACTGACTGCGGTACTCAAAGATATTTAATGATTATGTAAAAATGATATAAAAAAACCGGCCAAGAGCGTGTCGGGCCACGCTCAGTGTAGGGTTCCGTAGTTTCCCGTCCGTCACAATAAGTGTTCCCACTTAAAAATACGGGCAAATGAAACTTGACCTCTGGATTGTATAGGCGCTCATACGATTCAGGGACCAAATTATATTGGTTAACTGCAGTTTCCATCTGTTGTTTCCATCCAAGTTCAAAATAATTTTCCTAGAAAGTCCTTATAAAGTTCTACTTTTCAGATTTTTTTCGTTTTTCTAAACTTATGGTTCAAAAGTTAGAGGGGGGGGGACGCTTTGTTTTTTACTTTTGGAGCGATTATTTCCGAAATTATTGACATTATCAAAAAATGATTTTAGTAAACCCCTATTCATTTTTAAATACCTTTTCAACAATATATCACACATTAGGGTTAAAATTAAAAAAAAAAACACTTCCCACTTTACATATAGGGGGGCTACCCTAATAAAACATTTTTTTCCAATTTTTATTTTAGCACTTTGTCGGCGTGATTGATACACATATTGGTCCCAAATTTCAGCTTTCTAGTGCTAACGGTCACAGAGATTAAGCGAGGACGGACAGACAGACAGACAGACATGGCGAAACTATAAGGGTTCCTAGTTGACTACGGAACCCTAAAAAGATAAATGATTTAGTAAAGATTTGACATTCTTTTATATGGCAAAACTGTCAAAACCTTTACTAAGTGATGGCCTAAGTAATCATTAACTGCTGCACTCATCAAGGCCATAACTTAGTTAAGGTTTTGACAGTTTTGTCATACAAAAGTATGTCAAATCTTTACTTAGTGACGGCTTAAGTAATCATTATATAGCTCTGAGTACCGCAGTGACCCCTTTATTTTATTAATCGCTGTCTGTACACCTTCAAGGCGGTTTCAAAGATCGCTTAATGCAAACACATCCTCGTTCTACCATCTATAATGAAGGTTTGCTTGGCGGTAATATGTTTTCAGAATAAATTCCAAAGCCCCCAACTAAATCTAAATTGGAAAAAAAGAATAGATTCCTGTAATTAATATTGATCCATAGACCATTAAAACCTTCCAACGAATCTTCAAAGTTTTGGCGAAGAAATGAGAAGTGCTTTACTATAGATGGTTGTGTTTATCCAATAAAAAAACCGGCCAAGAGCGTGTCGGGCCACGCTCAGTGTAGGGTTCCGTAGATAATAAAATATTATGTAAACGAAGTTAAAAAAAAAATACGGGCAAATGAAACTTGACCTCTGGATTGTATAGGCGCTCATACGATTCAGGGACCAAATTATATTGGTTAACTGCAGTTTCCATCTGTTGTTTCCATCCAAGTTCAAAATAATTTTCCTAGAAAGTCCTTATAAAGTTCTACTTTTCAGATTTTTTTCGTATTTTCTAAACTTATGGTTCAAAAGTTAGAGGGGGGGGGACGCTTTGTTTTTTACTTTTGGAGCGATTATTTCCGAAATTATTGACATTATCAAAAAATGATTTTAGTAAACCCCTATTCATTTTTAAATACCTTTCCAACAATATATCACACATTAGGGTTAAAATTAAAAAAAAAAACACTTCCCACTTTACATATAGGGGGGCTACCCTAATAAAACATTTTTTTCCAATTTTTATTTTAGCACTTTGTCGGCGTGATTGATACACATATTGGTCCCAAATTTCAGCTTTCTAGTGCTAACGGTCACAGAGATTAAGCGAGGACGGACAGACAGACAGACAGACATGGCGAAACTATAAGGGTTCCTAGTTGACTACGGAACCCTAAAAAGTAACGTTTGAAAGCAATTTTTCAGATGACAATGGAAAAGTGCATGAAGTAAACAAAAGTGAAGATTCACATAACACTTATTGAATTCTCTATTAATCTCACTTCTCTTAGGCAAAACTTTTTATGTAAGAAAGTATATTATTCAGTAGTACGATCACACAACAAGGCTATCGGTAGACATTTGGCTATGTCTGTCATAAAGTATTCTTAAACCGCAACAATCGCTATCATCCGCAGCATCCGAGCTATTTCAGATGCGCCCGCGCAACAAGACGACGCGGGCTATTAATTGCGCGGGCGACAACTCCGATGGCCCGACAGACAGGGCGACGCGGCTTTCGCATACTTTGCCTCTATAATTGTGGTTTAGTTAAATGTATTACGTTAAAAAAGATCATACGTATTACTGAAAACTTTATACATTTTCCTCATAATAAACCTACTATGGCTAGATAATAAGGCTCAGATCAATTTTCGTATTAAGCCGCGCTTGTCTAGGTTGGTCTGTGGATGGGTGAAATCTTATTACATACCGAGTTTCCTCTGTGCCTCCGGTAAACACAGTTAATTTCAGCTGTCATTTGTAGATAAAAAAAATGCCCAGCAGTAAGAGAATTCGGGCTACCCTTTTCTCTTTTTTTTGGCGTGTGGAAAATCATCAAATAACCCCTTCCGCTCTTGGGCAGAGCGAAAAGAAGTGTCAGACTTCTACTGGCTAAAAACCACCCATGTTCCTTCTCAGCTCTTCATGTCGAGGCCGCGGTATTTCTTGCGAATAACCCGCAGCCCCGATGGGATTCGGGCTACCTTGGCCTCTTACAGCGTTACGTATTTCTTCAAAGCCTTTTACCAGAATTGAAATAAGTTTTTCGGTATAATATATTTTGGCAATCCATTACATTTTTGACTTATCCAATATGGATATTGCTAATAGAATCTAATTTTGTCTATCCTACAGGTACCCTAAATTCTGGGATCCCAAAATTTGTTGGAGATATCACGCGGTTACATCATATGCTGAAGTTACCTAGATAACTATACTTGCAGCGTGTAAGTTGCAACCAATATTTATTTGACACTCCATTAGAGGTAAGCTGCGCACGCGCATACGATGCATAAAGATCAATGGACGCTCCTGTAATCTGTTACGAAATTGGGTCGTGTAAATATTAGGTAGGTACTCCTCATTTTAAGATAAATCAGTGAGGCTCGTGGTTACTTGGAAGCGCCACAAACAGATGCAAAGGTGCGCTTACACGGGTTCTGGTTACTTCAGATGTTAGCTTCCCATGTAACCATACGTTTTGGGAGCGGTTATTAAAAGCGAATCTTCTCTTTATCGTTATGGTGAGTGCTTAACCTGGTGTCATAGTTATTCATGATATCCATGGGTTCTAACTTGGCTTTACATGCCTGGCTTAGCTTGCTTGTTTCCTCACGATGTTTTTGGATTCGTGTGCGTATTATATAATTAAATCACTTGCATCAGTGAAAAGTGAAGACCGAAGAGATTCTACGCGAGCAGTAAACAACCGTGGCCTCGAGTTTACTAACCAAAGGGTAAAATACTTCCGACGCCCGTCGGAGTTGCGAGTTGTTCGCAAGAGATACCGAGGCCTCGACATAAAGGGCTAGACGTATACTCACGCCATTTAGTTTTCAAGATTATGGACTAATTACATAAACAGAATATTTCTTGGCGTGCACAGCCTAGGGGTCCAGTTTATTGGGCTGTAAGTTGTAACTCATCAAGCGTCATTGAAGTAACTAAGAAGTTTTTTATATAATGGGTAACTACATAATTCTCTTCATCAGTGTAAAGCGTATTTATATCGTACGCTGTTTACCGAGCGTTACACTTCGTGGTCTGTTTATTGGCGCACCGACACTGCTGGTTAGAAGCTGCACACTTTATTGCGTCGATTGCACGCCAGTGTACCGATGATTCACGCGGTGTAAACTACGCCTAGTTTTGGTGCATTTATGTCAACGGTGATTTATCGGTAGTGAACGTTTTAACGGTTTAAACGAAGTAAATAATGTTTCTTTTTATTGTTTTTAATCGGGGTAAGTAAATATTTGTTTTGTCAGTGGTAGTGGCCCGGTGGATTCAATCTCGATCTCCGAGACGTAGGTTCGACTCTGGGCAGAGGAATACTTTGTGTTAAATTTATTTTTCACACCACCTGCTCGAAAATGTCAAATTATATGTCAAGCAACCTTAACCTAAAGTGAGTCATTAGTGACCGGGGGCACAGCCGGTCAATAATGTTGTACTGGATTTCATTATGACCCGCTGGTCAATAATGTGATTTGAATTTGGAATCTCACATGCTCAGCTAAATTGGCAGTATAGTACTAACAAACACCCTTTGGTGTCAGAAAGAGGAAAGCTATTCTCGATACCCTTACTACGCGTGAATGATATTCTCGATTTCCTACAAAATCTGTCTCAAATGTTACCATTAACTTCAATTAATATGTAAGTGCATATAACTAACTAGTTCTAAATATGTTATTCTTACTGTTTGTTTATTTAATAAATACTTTGTTTTTCGTACTCATCATCTTCCTGCCCTTATCCCATTCTATTTGGGGTCGGCGCAACACGTTTTCTTCTTCCATTCTTCCCTGTTACACGTCAAGGTGGCATTTATTCCTTTCTCATTCATATCATTCCTCACACAATCCATCCATCTTTTCTTTGGCCTTCCTCTCCCTCTCCATCCATCAATATTTATATCCATCACCTTTTTAGTCACATGCGTTTCATCCCTCCTCATTACATGACCGTATTTGTTTTTTGTACTATGGCTATTATTTTCTCACAGTAGGTGTAAAAAGTAGAGTATCCTCCTCTGGGCTAAAGGTGTCTTTGCCTTGGGCTATCTTGAATCCCTCGCGGCATTCAGGATTCTTGTATTAACTCCCTCGCTTCGCTCGTGAGTTAAACTCTTAACTCCCTCCCTGCGCTCGGGAGTTAAATCCCGAATCCTTCATTGCGCTCGAGATTCAATATGACGCCCGTGACATAAGACACAACTTTAGCCCCTCGGTGCATAATCTACTATTATCACCAGTGCTCTTAAAAGAGTAAAGGAAAATGCCGTGAGGAAGCTGGCTTGTCAAAAACTTCAAAGACTTGTATGACATCCACCAGGCGGCGCTATAAAGGCCGGCTTGGTGGATTATCACCTTATCACAGACACGAGGCTTCTATCCCAGGAGTCCAGAATACGGGCTTGATTCAAATCTATACTGATATTATAAAGCTGAAAAGTTTGTTTTTTTGTTTGTTTGGTTGAACGCGCTAATCTCAGGAAGTACTGGTTGGAATTAAAAAAATATATTTGCGTTAGATAGTCCATTTATCGAGGAAGGATATACGCATACAAAGTTGCTCGTGTCACCTAGTAATTAAATAAAAAACGTAAACTTTTATTCACTTCAAGGTCGTAAAACTAAATAAGAAGCATTTAAATGATGCACCACAAAACATACAGAACCGACAATTTAGAGTAATCAAAACAAATGGGTCTGTACGTCGTGACGACACTATTTACGGGCCTACAACATTTCCTTGTAGGGCTGCCAGTTTACTGCCAGGGTTGCGGAATTTGTTCGAAACAGTTACCGCGGCCCTGGAACGCAAAGGGCATTAAAAGGAAGACGTATGGGTTTTGTTCAGTAAGAGTCTGACACTCCCTTCTGCTCCGCTCAGAGCGAGAGGAGTCATTTGATGAATTTCGATACTTAAAAAAAAATGTTTGTCAGTTTGCCACGTCAATAATAGGGTATTTCACCAAACAATGTAATTAGTTCGTCAGATAGATTTTCAAAAAATAATGGGTACATATTTTTTCTTTTTTCACGTAAACAAAAGATGAAGACGATACAGTGCTTCGAAAAGCCGTGTCAAGTCGTGTGACGTCACAAGGTTAGTACTTTTTTACCTACAAAGTGACGTCACTTTGACACATTTTATTTTCGTTATTTTTTATTAATTTGATAAAACAAAAACACGGATCCAATATTTTTCGATAATCTAGCAGACGGACTTATTAGATTTTTTGGTGAAATATCCTATTTCGATTCGGAGGCTGACATCTGTAAAGCGAACTTTGAAAAGGCGGTCAGACGAATATTGGCCCCGGGGGAAAGTTTGCTCTCAGAAACAATGTCCGTCATGGTGTTCATTTGAAAATACGAACAATTTAAGTTGGAAGTCAATTTCAAGTAAAAAAAATTTTTTTGTAAAAACAGGTCATTTAGCAGCCCTACGCACCAAGATAATTGCGCAATACTATATCATGTAGCGGTCCATACATCGCCGGTTGATGCTACACCAAATTAATATGGCCGTAGTAAACGCGCAGTGTATGCGGTGCGTTTCCGAGCTATCTACAAATAGCTGGAGGAGCCCGATCAATGCGGTGGGTCTTATCGAAATGCTCAAACTTTTGTTGTAAATAAATAAAACAGAGGAGAAAAGTTAGGGGAAAGAAAGGCTAGTAAAAAAAACCGACTTCAAAAACACAAAAGTGAAAAATAAACTTCAGAAAAAAAATCAGCTTCTGAAGTCGGTGACATTCGTTTTTTTTGCCACCCACTTAATCAGAGGCTGATTATTTCTTTTTTTTTTTTTAGTCTATTTTTGTGTTTTCATTCGAATAGAGAATCTCCTACGTTTTGGAAGTCGGTTAAAAAGAAAGGAGAGCTCTGCTGGTAGAGATTTCTTAACAAATAAGCAGTAGGTACGAGTAGGTACTCAAATATGTTAATTATAAATATTTAAAAGCTCATCACGTGGTTTTTATTTAACATGTAACTTGCTTCGCTAGACGAAACACTGCAAGACCGATAATCACATACACATAAAACACTATTATATTATGACGTGTCGCAAAAAATAAATTAACGTAAAACTCATTCTGGCTTTTAGTTAATTTTCAATAGAAATAAGTAGGTACCTACCTACCCAAAAATAAATTCCTAGAACCAAAAAAAAAAAAAAAAAAATGTAGAAATGAAAATATCTGGCTTGCTTTCTATAAGAGAGAGAGAGACAGACAGAGAAACATGCGACGCCGCACAGCTTACAATAGCTTACTATAGCAAAAAGTGTCGTGACAACTTTTCGTAAGAATTTTTTCCGTCTAGCCCCCTTTCACAACGCGCGATAAGGAACTTCGTTCCAAAACCTTTAGAACCACTGTCCTCTGTTCTAAGGGCATGTACGGAGCAGTTTTCAAATTACGCAAATTGTAGTGCGCGTAGTTCCTAGCCCCACAAGTTTATATAACGTCTGCGTCTAGCCTTAGGTTACATGCTAAGTGTCCTGATAGCTCTGTGCTATATGTAAATGTGGCTGACTAAATTGTTTAGTTTCCTTGAAAACATTGAAGTACTCAGGTAAACCAGGAGATTGATAATTGGGAGCGTTCCTTGAAATGGGCACTAAACCAAATTTGCAACAATTTTTACCCTTTAGATTATGGTATAAACTGGGGGTTTTGGAGTAATCGAACTTTAAAGTGTGTTTTTTAACATTTCGTCTTTCCACCATAAACTGTTGATTTTGAGAAATCTGCGCCTTTGAAGAGGTTCAACTGATACTTTTCGGTTACCTCATAAATTAATAAATCATGCGAAAACCAATTTGTCTGAAAAAGTACCTCTACATCTGGAAATTAAGCGCCGTAAAGTGTAAACACGATCAACATATTCACAAAAAGTTAAGGTATTTTCACACCGAATTATCTGAAGAATAAATAGAAAAAGCAAATAATGGAAAACTACAATACTTTAAAGGCACAACAACAAACATTGTTTAATTAAATCGTTAGACAAAAATCACCAACTTATTAGTTAGCCTATAAGAAAAACCTCCTGAAAACAAAACACAACGCTGCAAAATCATCAAAATTCAAAACGACGCCACCTATTGAAAGAAACGTGTACTACAAACAAAGCGACTTACCCAAACAGCCCGTAGCGTTGAGTCCGTAGTGTTCGTCCAGACAGGAGTCGCAAGATGGCGGCGCGGCGCCAGCTGCGCATGCGCACTCGCCCGTCACTGCGTCACACGTTGTGTTCACTGCCGCAGTGCCACAGCGACATGCAGGACAACCGGCCGAAACACCTGTGGGGCACCATAATATAACATCACACCTGTTTTGCCTTGAGGATCGGGATAAGTAGGGATGACCTGTCGCCCATATACTCGCCCATATGATCACCACCTGGTGATCCTATTGCTAAGTATATGGGCGACGGGATCACCACCTGGTGATCCTATTGCTATCAAGTTAGCACAAATTCAGACTGCGTGGCTAATACTAAGAAGTTACTGATGGAAAAAACAATACTTTGAACGATATGGGAATCGAACTCAGGACTTCATTCTAAGCAGTAGCATTGGCAATCACAAGACTAACGGGGTTTTAGAATGATTGTTCATAACGTTCGCTAGTGTGACAAACTTATGAGCTGACAAATATCTACAACGGTTTGGAACCACCACACCTAGTTACTTACAAGCTGGGTCATACATAGTACCATACTTCCATCTCTGCAACGAAGTGCGATAAAAAAAATTGCGCTCATAATATACCAAAGAGGCTCGAGTTGCGACGCTGATCCCTTTATACCCCCCCCCCCTCCTCCCTTATAGTTATTTTTTTTGATATTTTGGACTTAATCACAATGTTTTCCTATTTAACCCAAAGGTTGACTGGTAGAGAATGCCTTTTTTTTTTTTCGGGGCTGGGATATACTTCTTCTACTGACTAAAAACCACCCATGCTCCTTCTTAGCCCTTTGTGTCGAAGCCGCGGTATCTCTTTCGAACAACCCGCAGCCCTGACGGGTGGTAGAGAATGCCTTGGAATTAAATATGCCTATTACAGTCGAACAAGCTAATAAATAAGTACACAGGCAGAAATCTTTAGAATTACAGTACACTGAAAATATTTATTGGAATAATGTTTTTTTTAACGTTTGGCATTAAGCGACTGATGCCAAACGCTGTATTGTTTGACATCATTCTCTAAATGTATCTTTGTAATCTTAAAAGTAAATGTAAGTTAGCTAGCTGTATACTTACTCGTAGTACCATATGTTTGACCGTACTACCATTGTAAGTACACGAAATTTAAATAAATACGAAAAGTAATGAAGATAGTGTGGTTACCGCCATGTCCATCGCTGCACGTATCGCAGGCGCGTCCAGTCCACCCCGCGCGACACGCGCACTGCCCCGCACGTGTGTCGCACGCGGTGGACAGCGCGCCCGCACCGCACGCGCACGACTCGCAGCCACCCGCGGACAACGCATCACCAGCTGCACCCGCGCCGAACCAGTAACCCTCCTGTACAGACATGGTATTGATAAGTGTGGTGCGTTAAGATCAAGGTGATAGAAAAGCATAATCAGTCTATAATGTTCCCACTGCTGGGATTGCAGGACACCTCTCTTTGAGAGGGAATGGTCTAAAATCCACCATACGCCCAGTGCGGGTTGATATATGTCACGTGTCTTCAAATATTTTGATTCTAGGACCGGCCGGGTGCATCACGATGTTTTTCTTCACCGTTTTGAGAGCAGCGGTGATGAAATAAATGACACACACACACAGTAATACGCCTGCCTGGGTTCGAACCCAAGACTTAGGTACTGTTCGTAAGTCGGGGCCGCCAACACCCGGCCATCTCGCTGCTCCTATATAAAATTTCGTCTCCCGCGTCTAGCGGCGGATATCTCGTGAACAATGCTATTTTATATAACACCTCTATGCCTATCGTATTCTACATAGAAATGTCTTTGTCTATGATATCATTATCAGTGTACAGATAGAAGTGTCAAGGATGGTCTGATAATAACAGACTGACCTCTCGTGTCCAATCAGATTACACGCGATGACGCGACAAGGTTCCTCGGCTAGTATTTGGATCATTTGTCGAAATGGTGTCAATGTGAATGCCGATCATAGCTTCTTAGCTTAGCTTCCTCTAATGACTTTACCTTGCAGAGGTCGCACCTTGCACCCTCGGTGTGCGGGGGGCAGGTGAGGCAGCGGCCGGTGGCGGGGTGGCAGGGAGACCCCCCGCACTGGCACGCTACGCAGCGACCCCCGGGGGTCGTGGGCGAGCCCCAGTAGCCGAAGTCACAGCTGCACAGATAATACATTTATTATACAAGTAAACACAAAAATAAAGGCAGTCGCGCCATTGTAAAATACTGGTATTCAGCTGCATCCGGTTAGACTGGAAGCCGAGCACACATACAAAGTTGGAAACGCTTAAGAAAATGATGAGAACAAGAAGACTCAGAAATGTACCTACTTTTTGATAATCTTAAATTCAATGACGGACACAGTTTAAACTTTAGATTCTAGCAGCATGTTCTCACAATAGTTCCTTTTACAAAAAAAAATTGATCCTGGTTTCCACTAAACCGGAGAAGAGAGAAATGCGGAGACAAGCGTTGAAGCGGAATGCTTCCACCAATATAAAGCCGAGCAGTGCTATATTTGAGTGTGTAGACAAGAAATGGTTTAGGATTTTAGGCGTTAGGAGGCAGCAAGGAAAAAGCGCGGACGCCGCGTACATCTCCCGTATCCACTTTGAGCTACCCGCCAGCTCACTGTTCACCCCTCAATCGCCGCTTTACAGAATCTTAGACAAAAAGGTTGGTCCTCTTATCCCCGTTTGGATAGCGACCGCCGTGTGTGGCAGAAGCTAAGTGGAGGCATGTAGAAACTACTGTGTTTCTTGTGATTGAGGTGGTAGGTGCTGATGAGGTGCTGGTACAGTCAGCATCAGAAGTAGATTAACACTAAGTTTTTTAATAAAACTTGTTATATTTTACTTGTTTCTAACAAGTTATGGAGGAATAAGGAATAATTTAAAGAATAATCTTCTGAAACATTAAAAATAATAGCTGGAGTCCTGTAGGTATCAATATTTTTTCTTTCTTTCTTTTAGATCAAATAATTAAAATTCTGAAATATTCAGCTACTTCTGTTGCTGACCGTACGTTGCGTTGGTGTCAAGACAAAATAAAATGGCGGACAAGTATAATTTACGTCTGTATTGCACCAGTGTCACAGATGGAAGAGAAGGTTATTACAATACTGTTCATTAAAATCTTAAACAATTACGATATGTGATTGGTGGTTTTCAAAAGATCTCTCTGCTCCTCACCACGTTGCTATAAACCAAGGTCAAAGGTAACAAAGTTTTCACTTACTTCTCGCAGTGGTCACCAGTGTACCCGTCAGGGCACTGAGTGCAGACGTACTCGTCGCCCTCAGCGCCCGCCAACGCGCAGTTCGGACTGAAGTTGTTGCTCGCCTCGTACAACGGACATGCGCACGGTTTGCACGCACCCTATAAGTACACACTTACTATACTTGTTGGTCACTGACATTAGGAAACGTACCTTTTTTTTTATGGTGAGTGGAAAATCATCAAATAACCCCTCCCGCTCTTGGGCAGAGCGAAAGGGAGTGTCAGACTTCTACTGAATAAAAACCACCCATGTTCCTTCTTAGGCCTTCATGTCGAGGCCGCGGTATCTCTTGCGAACAACCCGCAGCCCCGACGGGCACCCGCAGCCCCGACCGACCCGAGCTAGGAAACGTACCTTAAAATATCATCGACTCATGCAGCTGTTTTTACAGATGCAAGCCCCAAAAAAACATCAAACTATTAAAAATTAAAAGACATGTGAAGGAACTGACCTCGTCGCCCCAACGCGACCTCCAAACCAAAAGATAGGGTTTATTCCCATCTGTCCCAACCGAGATTTGCCCCCACTGGTGGTAGTTGCAACTATTTGTCGCATGGTGGTTTCGTATGAGCCTTAATATAATGTTATGAAATAATGACGGCACGGTTGGCGCAGTGGCTAAGCGATTGGACTGCTGCGCTGAGTGTCGCGGGTTCGATCCCCGCACGGAACTAATATTTGTTTGGCCTACAGATAGTTGTTTCGGGTCTGGGTGTGATTGTGTATGTGAGTTTAAATGTTTGTAAACGCACCCACGATACAGGAAAAAGTCCTAGTGTGGGGCAACGCTTTTATTGAAAAAAAAAAATGAATTACCTGAACAGGGTTCCCGTAGTGTCCGGGGAGGCATCGCTCGCAGTGCGGCCCGGTAGTGTTGTGTTGACAGGGCCCACACGGTCCGTCCACTGAACAAAATACATAATATTAATCTTTATATAGAATTCGAACAGAACACGGCCTGAGCAAAGACCATCTGTACAGTAGAGAGTTCGTGGACGGCTCAGATATAAAGTGTACATAATGCAGCGTCGCCCCATAGACAATAGTCTTACTTCATTTCTTTGCCGCCGAGTTCTAGGTGACCTTATTTATGACTGCGTCAGTAACTTTGAGTAGCTGAATTTTAAACTACATTTGAATTTTTTTGGCATCGATACTCTAAGAAAAAGAATGGAAAGCAGAGAGACCTGTCTTGAAAACCACCAATCAAATATCATAGTTTACACATCTCTCCGCTTTTGGCCAAAGAATATCTAATCTAAGGTATACCTTATCAAAATTACATTTTAGATTTCGTCTGGATGACCTTCCCAACCGACCTTCGCGGAAATTTAATCAGTTAATGACCTATTATGACGAATTAAACAGTAGCCATAAAGATAGATTCATTGCCATGGTAAAGTATATTTGTGCAGGGTGACACAACGTGCCATGAACTATCTATACTAATATTATAAAGCTGAAGAGTTTGTTTGTTTGTTTGTTTGTTTGTTTGTTTGTTTGAACGGGGTAAACTCTGGAACTACTGGTTGGAATTGAAAAACTCTTTTAGTGTTGGATAGTCCATTTATCGAGGAAGGCTTTAGGCTATATAACATCACGCCACAATCAATAGGAGCGGAGCATAAATGAAAAATGTTGCAAAAACGGGAAAAGGTATTCCTTTTTGAGAGCTTCCGTTGCGTGCGCTGCGAAAACGGTTTAAGTTAGGAAAATATCATGTAAAAAAGAATTGTTCCTCTTTAAATGTTCTAAAAAAAAGTCAGCGACAGCATATATATATCTTTTAAGATTGACTCACTGTAACCATTTTTTACTATTAAAATGTTAGATTAAAAAGAATGATATTTTGCGATGCTTATTTAACCCATATGATATTAATCTATATCTAAATAAATATGTTTGTTAGCACGGAAATTTAATATAGAATATTTGGGCCCTTTACTCTATACAGTTTAAACAATTATCTTAGAAGATATCGCAATATCAAAATATCCGCGCGACAAAATAATTACGAGGCCGGCAGTCATTCGGTCCGGTGCCGTAGGTAAGTGGGGATTCTGGTCTCCGGGGGCTCCGGAGAAATTCAAATTCAAAATATTTACTGCACCATAATGTTTACAAGTACAATGGATTACTGTATATTTTACAGTAAGAGATACCTATTGTAATTGTCACTTTAATAATATAATCGAAGAAAATCTAAGCTAATAGGTATTATAAAGAGGAAAGGTAAATTTTTTTGTTTGATACGAGTACGATTTAATTCAAGTTAATATGTTGAATAGTCGGTTTATTGAGAAAGGCTAAAAGCTATATTATGTGATGCAGACGAAGTTGCGTGGGTCAGCTAGTAATATATAATAACGGAATCGATTCGTTATCAAGTACTTTTATCAGTTGAGGCTGAAAATAATGTGCTGACGTCAATCACGTGTTTTAATATATACATTAGATGCACAATATTTTAAGGACGGTCAATATATTCCCTTCGAATATAGGGCGCATTCATGTAGAAAGCTGGCTACCGGCGCCAATCTTACCAGCGCTTGTCGGTACTGGCCCGTTCAGATAACCTCTACATAAAGCAAGTGGGTTTATGCAGAAGCTGGCTGGCAGTCTCTCTGAGTAGGTCGTGTTATTCCCTTGCAAATTTACCAGCAAATGGCAGCCTACCAGCGCTTATCGGAGCAGGTCGGAACTTGCCGGCGACTTTGGGCGCTTATCGGCGCTGGTTCGACACAAAATATAGAGACTATTTGCGCCGACTACCTGCGTGGACCGGTTCCGATAAGCGATAGCAGATCAGCGGTACCCAGCTTTTTACGTGAATAGGAACTTAACACACAACGCCAGTTTAATTTGTACGCTTGCAAAAAAACAGCTAACAATGGGGTGTAAAAGAAGGGGGCAAGCTCGCAACACTATTCTCAACCAATACAACTCAGGTGTGCCAGAATCAGCAAGGCAATAAGACCACCAGAAAAGTGCAGAGACGATAAAACTCGATGAGTCCCGGAGACCAGAAGCACAGACCACCGTCTCACCAATATTACAGTCAAAGCCCGTCTTATCCACCTAGTCACTTTAGTTTTACTCAAATGAATCAGTATATCTCCTGCTGACCACCCAACCACCCACCCTAGACCACCCAGTATCCACCGCTCCCTCCCACTCTAGCCTTGACGTACTTGATCTTGCTCTTGATGTACTGACCAGTATCGCAGGCAGCATGGTCGTTGCAGGCACAGGGCAGGCACTGCAGGCGCGGTGCAGGGCGCGCGTGGTGCCAGGCACAGCGTTGGCAGTGGGCACCTGTGTGACCACGTGGACACACGCAGCGCTCGCGTGGGACTGTCCCTCCTCGTACACCGGCGCCCTCTAGCCGGACCTGGCACAAGCAACAACCAGTATTCATTAATTCAACATCACGCCATGTTATCCCTGAAGGTTTAGGCAGAGGGGTTTCCAACAAGCACACCCACATTTCGCCCTTCATCCGGGCATAAATTCATACTCCGTAGCTGCTACTGAGAAATTCCTGATGGAAAAACATAATAACACTTTGACCGACCCGGGAATCGAACCCAGGATCTAATGCTCTGCAGTTGCGCTTAGGACCACTAGACCGACGAGACAGCTAGTATTAATTAAAGCTAGTTAATTGGAATTTGTCGATAAATCTCACACACAACTCAAGGCTACAATGAGCAGAGAATGTCGCCTCATTTTACTTTTACATCTCTTGTAGGACGTCTGAGTTCAGCAGCATATACTGTTAGGAAAATTCGTCAATTTACTGACGTAGATACCGCGAGGTTAGTATATTTTAGTTATTTTCATTCTATTATGTCATACGGTATTTTACTATGGGGACGGGCTGCAGACAAAGAGTCTATAATATATTTATTCTGACTAATAACGAAATCGACCCGAAACAAATAGTAGGTACCTACAAATATTTAGCTTGTACCGATCAGCAATCTGCGTTCGGCATCTACCATTGAATCAAATAACGAATTCATTCAATTAATTCAATTCATCGAATGATTCATTTCATTTCATCGAATCACGTTTTGGTAGTCAAGGCACAATTCACGCTATAATTCGAGCTATTCTTGCTCTTTGTATGCTCGTTATGTTTCTGCGACAAATAAATATTTTTTGTTTCTTTCTTTCTTTCTATTAATAGCCTCCATTTTGAATGTTGTTTTATTAATTCATTAACATTAATTAGGGCTTTCGCTCTTCAACCATTTTCCCCTTATATCCATCCAAACTCACACGAGCTCGTGGCTTAATAAGAACTGCCACTCGGGTCGATCTTTAGGTAAAGCTGTGCTTGCCTAGGTCGGTCTGTGGATGGGTGACCGCCCAACATACCGAGTTTCCTCCATGCCTCGGAAAGCACGTTAAGCTGTTGGTTTCGGCTGCCATATATAGATCTTTAGCAGTCGTTACAGGTAGTCAGTGACCTAAAATTCTGACATCCAGTCTTACCAAAGAGTATCGTATTACCTAGTATTAACTGGGTTGTGGAGGTCAGATAGGCAGTCGCTCCATGTAAAATACTGGTATTCAGCTGCATCCGGTTAGACTGGAAGCCGACCCTAACGTAGTTGGGAAAAGGCTAGGCAGATGATGATCCATCCAAACTCATCCCTACTTACCAATACTACGGTATCGGTATTACAAAAATAAAAATGTAAATAATAAAATTAAATATAACAACTACTCTAGTCTGCTAAAGAAATGTATTTATAATTCAAAAAAGAATGCAACTATAAAATATATTAACAATCATGACAATAAATGTAAAGCCACATGGAATGTCATTAAAAATGAAATAAATAATAACAACCTCAAAGACAACATAGAATGTATAAAACTAAATGATAATATAATTACAGACCCTGTTCAAATAGCCAATAAATTCAATGACCATTTTGTTAATTTAGCGCAAGGGGCAAAAAGTGCACATAAAAACGTATACAAAAATACTTGTGTCAACACTATGTTCCTCAGACCAATGCTGGTAAACGAGGTACGACAGGAAATAATGTCTCTGTCTAACACCTCGTCTGAGGGCTATGATGAAATGAATACAAAAATCATAAAAGCTTGTTGTAATGAACTAACTGGTATTCTTACTCATTTAATAAACATGTCGTTTTCCCAGGGAACCTTTCCTGAGAAATTGAAACTGTCCTTAATAAAGCCTTTATTCAAGAAGGGAGAAAAATGTGACATCAATAATTACCGACCCATAACTTTAATACCTATCTTATCGAAAATTTATGAGAAATGTATGTACAAAAGATTAATAAACTTCTGCAACAAATTTCAAATTATAAGCGACAAGCAGTTCGGATTCCAAAAGAACAAATCCACATCCTTGGCTATTTTCTCTCTTATGCAGGCTATACTTTCAAATATTAATAATAATTATATGACTACTGGCCTTTTCTTTGATCTATCTAAAGCGTTCGATCTGGTGTCACACGATATATTGCTACAAAAGTTAGAAGCTATTGGAATTAGAGGACCGGTACTCCAGTGGCTATCGTCCTATTTAAGTAACAGAACACAACGTGTCATCATTTATAAAAAAAATGAAAAAAATGACCTAATATCCTACTCGTCGGAATGTAAACATAATAAATTTGGTGTTCCACAAGGAAGCGTACTGGGTCCTATATTATTCCTCATTTACATAAATGACATCATAAAAATAACAAATCATAAATGCATATTATTTGCCGACGACATATCTATAATAGTGACATCTAACAAAAAACATAATACCATTCTGGATCATGAGCTTGACATTAATAACACAATTGACAAATTACTGCAGTGGCTTGACATTAACAATTTAAAAATTAATTTAGATAAATCTGTTTATATTCAATTTAATCAATCTAATAATCATAAAAATGACATTAAACTTAATATTAATAAACTCAAGAAAGTAACGCATACAAGATTTCTAGGTGTATTCGTTGACAAGGACATTAATTGGAAAGAGCACATAGACAATGTAAGTGCTAAAATCAATAAATTTGTATACGCACTTAAACAAGTCAAAAATGTAACTAACATAAAAACTGCTGTAATATCATACCGCGCATATGTCGAATCGGTACTACGGTATGGGCTTGTTATGTGGGGTAATAGCACTGACTTCCAAAGAGCATTCATCGCTCAAAAAAAGTGTATGAGATCAATTTGTGGACTTAAACCTGACGACTCATGTCGACCAATATTTGCGAAGCTTGGTTTGTTACCGTTACCGTCCCTTTACATTTACGAAATATGCATGTTTGTAATGAAAAATAAACAATTATTTAAGACTGCTAATGATGTAAATCCTCGTAACAGACGAGATCCTTATAATTTAGTGTTGAATGATCTGCCTAGGCTAGCTAAATACAATAAGAACTGCCTGGCAATGTGTGTGCGCATTTATAATAAAATACCGAGGCATTTTAAAACATTAAATACAAAATTGTTTAAAACTAGATTTTATAAATGGTTACTTGAAAATTGTTTTTATAGTTTAAAAGAATTTATAGATAAAAAGATGTGATTTTATTAATAGCTTTGTTGATGCCTACCTTGTTATACCTTTTTCTGTAACTTTAAAATTTTTGCATGCTTGGTCTTATCCTAGCTAAACATGTTTGTTCCATATAAGATTGTATTTAACACCTTTGTATACCATGTTTTACGCAAATAAATATATTATTATTATTATTATTATAATAACATATTAACCACTACCTCCTACACAATGCACGTACCTCATCCTGATCGAAATGGTAGTGTGCTTTCAACATGATGCCCTTGAGGTCTCGTAGTACGTCCATCAGCTGGGTCCTAGTGGCGAGCTGGTCATCTTCCAGGACCCTCCAGGCGCCTTCTAGCAGAGGTACAGAGATCTGCAGCTGTCCAGGTGTCTCGTGGCTTGTGTTTGAATATGCCAGCATTGTGCCGTCTGGGAAGATACAATAAATAAAATATAAGTTTCCTTTCTTCAATTTGAAGTCAATGTGGCAACAAACAGTACCCTTGAAAGACACTTGAAGGTGTACAAAAAGCAACTGAGTTACGCTGAAGTATGAAACTTGGTTATTAGGAGTGCAAGAAGAAGAAGAAGAATAAAGAAACAGGATTAATTGGATGATACACAGGACAAAATAATTATGAGTATGATTGGGGGGGGGGGGGGGTAAGAGAGACAGGGTGTAAAGTTCCTCATCCCCCTTAAAAAGGGAGGATCCTCCGACCAGACGGGTGTTGTGTCTGGTGGGCATAATATGTGAGTCGGGATTTCCTATATGAGCTAATGGCGCGGATAACTTTGATAGCGCGATGTAGGATTTGTCATTCGTTCTTATGTGTTGCGATAGATGTCACTGCATCGCCACATGATAACAAAAAAGAAGATCAAACTAAATTGGTCCTGTACAAGGCTAATGACGAACTGACCTGTTCCCAGAAGTAGAACATCAGGACCAAAGGTGGGGTTTCCTCCGGTGTCACCCCTCACAATGCCCCAGTAAACGGAGGCCCGGACTTCGCCCCCGTACGCGGACAGCTGGTCGCCGTTGAACGAGCTTGTCATCCAGTAGAAATACTCCCACCCTTCTACCTAGAACACAAATATTCGCGTTACTTGGGTAATGCAAAATATATCGTATAACTATTAGAATAAAGTTCACATAAACATAACATTATGTGTGTTATCCTTACAGTTTAAGTCCGAGGTGTACTTAAAACTGTAACAGGGGGGAGCCTAGTCCACAACCGGGCACAAATCCAGGCTCCGGACTGTGGCTAAGAAACCGTGGTAAAAAATTTGCCCGACCCGATAATTGAACTCAGGAACATTATGTCAGATACATGTCAATATTATAATTAAAGATCAGCTTTCAAAATAGACTAACCTCATAGCTAATGACAAAAGGTTTCCCTTGTTCGTCGATAGAGGGCTCTATCGTTTCGTTTCCTTGTGAGTCCGAGATCAGCCAAGCTTCGCCTAACGGCAATATCACCTACAAACAGTAAATTATTCAGGTTTACAACATCTATAAATATTTTCTAGTCATCATTACATTTATATTTCGTAAAATGCAGATTATTATGTTATCTTCGATAATAATGATCCAATAACAAAAAAATATTTCACTGATAGTAAGTTACTTCGGAAGCTATTTCGGAAACGAGAAAGGTTATATTTTCTTTGCAAAATAAACTCGGTTCCTATGTAACTTTTGTTTGGTGGACTTCTTAGAACTTCGTCATATTGGTGCAAAGACACGAATACGTCAGCAATATCTGATACTCCATTAATTGACCAGTAACGAGGAATGTTTTTGTTAAGTATAGTTAAGGTGGTTTACATAAGGGCTATCCTAAGTGGTGACAGAAAAGTATCAGCCCCAAGTTACACGTTGTGTACGTGTACTTTGTTGTTTTGATGTTGTGTCTTCCATGTTTTTCACAAATAAATAAATTATCTTATCTTACGATTGAGTTCGTAGGTACTTAGAAACTTTACCCATTTTAATTCCATGCCGTCACCACTGCTCTCAAAATGGTGAAGGAAAACGTCCTGACGAAACCGAAATGTCGTAAAACCAAAAATTGAAGACATGTTATATCTACCAGGTACCACTTGACCCACGTGATAGTTTCTGATGGACCTTGATCGATATGGTTATCTGTGTCCCAGCAGTGGAAATATTGTATTGAATAACGGGCTGGTGTATGCAACTCCACGTCCAAAGTGCATATTTTGCACACGATTGGAAAAAAATATCATTTGATCCACTCCAGCGGGAACGTGAAGACTGACTATACTACCATCGAGGGAAAAACCTGGACGAGGTTGGCACAGGATCGTGAAGATTCTGGATGGGTCGCGAACGTCACGCGTAGCAGTTCTCGTGGCCCATCAAACAAGGCGACAGCAGGTTCACGGTGGTGTTTTTTAGTGGGTGCAAGCCTTACATAACCGCGCCCTCTCCCCGGATTGTGCGCTATGAGTTAGGCAATTTTCACCGCCCAAATGATATTTCTTACATCTCTAGGCGGTTCCAGTTCTTCAGGGGCGGCGAGGCTGCAGGAGTCGGTGATGTGTGAGCAGTAGCAAGGTCTGCAGCCGCCCGCGAGAGCTGCGCTCAGTCCGAAGTGGCCCGGTGCACACGCGTCGCATCTTTCGCCCATCACGTTACTCTGGCAATAGTGGGGGAATTTTCATAATTAATTGATCATCTTTTATTTAATTATTTTGTTGAAATTCAATTGGACGCTTTCTCGAATTTTCGTTATGATTTTTCGGAAGTCCGTTGGTTGCTTTTTTTGCAAAATATGTAGTACATTTATCATAAAAGTGGGCAACTTTTTATAGCACTCAAGGCGAAATTCACAACCGAGCCAAAGGCAAGGTTGTTATGGATGCAGTAAACTGCAGTAAGAAATACCCACCAGTGTGAACATTGCATCTTAAATCTTATCGTAGTGCGATAAGAGCCAGTTTTCTTACTGTATTATTAAAATGTTTTTTATAGACTGTATACTCACTTTACACTCGCAGATGTCATCGCAGAACCGCTCAGGATCGACCACACCTCTCGGGTCGCACTTGCAAGCTGGTGTGACAGGCGTCTGGCAGTTCGGGAACACGGCTGACTGGTCCTCACAGGAGTTACACAAATGGCCAGAAAACCCAGGGAAACAGTTGCAGGTGATCTGTCGGTGCTTCTTGTCCCATTTACAAGACCCTGTAAGTGGAAGTAAATAAACTTTTGCTTCGGAGTAGGGGCGAGTCCTATAGTCACTTATTATAACAGAAGAAATACCACTGATTGGTATAGGCCTCCCCAAGTCGACTATAGTCCAGTGTTACTCGCATCCATTGGTCTACCACAGCATTCACCAGGATATGGGTCCACCAATTACCATGAAGCAGGTCAAAATCCAAGTCCCTCGAGTCGAGAATATAATGAAACAGGTTTTTTTGCCAAACGGCCCTTGCTCTTGACCTCGATTACATCTGATGGAAAGGGTAAGACGATGTCTATTATGAAATGAGCGTGCCCAGAAGATGCCTCACTGTTGTGTAGGCAGAGGTTAAATGTAGGAGGAAACACAGGCCCGCAGAGAGTTCCATACCTTGGCGTCCCATTCTGACTTGGTTATTAATAACCGGGTCAGAATGGGGAAAAGGAAAAGCAGCCGCAGCTAGGAGCTTGGGGTAGGACCTACCATCAGATCCCTGAGCGTCGCAGTCACAAGGCACACAGGGACCGTCGGGCAGCGCGTTGTAGTACCGGAACAGGCATCGGTCACATAGGGGACCTGCTCGGTTCTCCTGTAACAAGATCGAAGAAAAGTAAATTAAGATTTGTGGATCTCTCTCAAATGGATTATTATAAAAATATTTATTTTTTCAGGTGTTTTGATCGTGCTAATTTGACTGTATCACAAGTATTATCAGCCAGTAATGCTTCCATTGCAGGGTCTAGACTCTAATATGAGGAATGCAATTTCGGAGCCAAAACTTTTTTCACGGTATATGCGAGATTCAAGAGGTTAAGGTTTTTTGAAAGATCTCGCAAAAAGTGTTGAACGATTTATGTTTAAAACATGACTTGCTTAACTTTAGTAATTTTATTCGTATAAAACTTCAATCAATAATAGCCTTATAGATCGATGCGGCCACGCATAAAACCTGTATCATTTAAAAGCTGGTATCAATTAATCAACATTGTAGACGAAATCTTCTAAAGCGGAACACGGAATTGAATGCTTTGTACAGTCACATGAAAAAATTATTTTAAAATGTGACTTTATCAAAATGATGAGATTGATTATACAAATTATCTACAGACGTACCTAATCATTATAATTTTATTATGATCATTTTGTAAATATTTTATTTGTTGCGATCAGTGGTTACCTCTTTTGAAGATAATCACTTAGGACGTCACGCAGCGCGATACATAGATATGCGTTATCTAGTACCTACATACAAAAATAAAAGTTGTTCCTCAACAATTAATTTTGCTTCATGTTACCTTACCTATGTATTTAAGAGAAAGTTTGATAGTCTGCCAGTTCTAAGAATGGTGATCGGGGACTCAGTCTTTCACAGTTCTCGGACCCATATCTATGTGGGAGGGAGAGGAGGGGAAAAAACCATGAGTACTCTCTAGGGTCACTGACCTTGTCTCTAAGAATCAAGACCTCAAGGCCACTTTTATTGATACACCAGTCATCAACGCCTCACTTATGTCTATTGGCACAAATAATTTAATATGCAAAGCATGGTCACTGAAAAAAATGCATATAACGAAAAAGGCAAAATGTACCAAAGAAAATAGAAAAGGATCATGGAAAAATTCAAAATTTTGTAATTTAATAAAGGGTATTCGACGAATTCTCAAATGGAGCTCCATACGGGGAGCCTCGCGGGCCTCCTATTTCAGAATAATCGTAAAAAAAAGACACGAAGGGTATGACTCCGTCGGGGCTGCGGGTTGTTCGCAAGAGATACCGCGGCCTCGACATGAAGGGCTAAGAAGGAACATGGGGGGTTTTTAGTCAGTAGAAGTCTGACACTCCCTTTCGCTCTGCCCAAGAGCGGGAGGGTAGCCCCTCCCGCTCTTGGGCAGATGATTTTCCACCCCCCAAAAAAAAAAAGGGTGTAACGGGGTTTTTGAATGTTGTTGTGAATGATGGTTCAGTGTTACAACGGGTTATACTAGCAAATAAAATTAAGCCCTGTATACTATAAATACGAACCGTGCAATTGACGCATAGTATGGCACCGGTATCATCGTATGAGCAGGCTCCGCGCTCACCGCAGGAACACTCGGCTCTGTCGTCTTGCTCTTCACAAGGCTGGTCTGGGGCCCACGACCCACCACCACAGCACCGCTGACAATGGGCCCCACAGGTACCGTGGACACACTCGCATTTTGCACCCTGGAGTACACAAAACTTAGATTTTAGCCTTCATGTGGGTGGAGTGGTACAAAGTTGAAGAAAGAAAATACAATATATTTATTTGCAAAACCTAGTGCATGTTGTGACGCATATAAGATAGCAATGAACCATAGCAACACGCAAATAAAAAGTTGAGGGAAAATATGCGTCATATCGGAAAAAGTACAGCTTACTGTTGTAAGACTATGTGAGAGAGGTGGCGCTGGTTGCATGTTCCTGTTCACAGCTGAAGGTAGACTATTCCCTGGGTTACGACATACGACACATTTTACGTGGCAGGTATAAACATGAAGTCATCACGCTTGAAATGCAAACAGGAGCAGAGGTGTACCTAATAGATAGTACACCCACATTTCGGAAGTAACGTTAAGACTCGTGTCGAGGCGAGCATTATTACCACCAACATACACGGCCACAAAAAAAAAAGATTCCGCGACTGTTAATAAGATATTCCTAAAGGAAAAAGCCAATAACACTTTGCTCGGCCTAGGAATCGAACCCATGGTCAGCAGCCGCGTTTACTACCACTAAACCAACGAGGCAGTCTATGGTACACATTGTTGAAACGTAACATGAAATGTATATCACACGCTGAAACAAATTTCTCTTCCCAATTCCAAGTTGTTTACATTTTACATTCATGTTACATTTCACGTTACGTTACACCAATGTGGACCCGGCATGATAGTTGTACTATTGGACAACAGTTGATACTAAGTACGTAGAGTGCCCTAAGGTAAGATGGCAGGAAAAGGCTTCTTAGGTCCCTTCGGGTCTGCAGTCTATAACATGAATATAAAAAGGATAATCCAGTCAAACCTGAGCGTCGACCTGGCACTTGTTGGCGTGCCCATGGCACATACAGCGCGCGGCCACGGTGAGCGCACGCACGGTGTAGTACTGGTGGCGTGCGGGCGCCGCGTGCGATGCGCGAAACGAGACGCGCACGCGCCGCGCCGCCACGCCCTCGCCTATACCCACGTGCATCTGTCGTACAGACAAACAGGTATAACATCACGCCTGTAATCCCCGAAGGGTTAGGCAGAGCCACGCGTTACCCGTGGTCCTGGTGGGTCGGTCCATTACTGGGTAGATGGGTGATTTTGATTACCATTAGGGATTGTTTCTTGGACTTTTAAATATCACCCACGTTTCGCCAGTTATGTGTCTCGTATAATAGGGGGCGAGCTTATATTTGTCATAGAGTGGGCACAAATACAGACTCCGTGGCTGCTACAGAGAAATTCGTCATAGAAAATACCCAATAACACACCAGCACACCAGCACACCAGCACACCAGGGCCCCGAGTCTGCTATTCAATAGTGTCAGAATGGTCTATCAGTGATCTCATAATTGTTGATTTTAACAAGTTTGGTGTTGTCAAAATCAACAATTACCCATGGAATTCTTGCAACGAGCTGGGCCCTCGTAATTGGGGGATCTCATAATTGTTGATTTTGACAACACCAAACTTGTCAAAATCAACAATTATGAGATCACTGATAGACCATTCTGACACTATTGAATAGCAGACTCGGGGCCCTGCACACCAGTAGCCACTAAACCAACTCGGCAGTCAAGGCTGATATCATCACTACATATAATAGTATGAAACAAAGTCGCTTTCTCTGTCCCTATATCCCTACGTATGCTTAAATCATTAAAACTACGCAACGGATTTTGAAGCGGTTTTTTTTAATAGATAGAGTGATTCAAGAGGAAGGTTTTAGCATATAATTTGACCGACATCCACGCGGGTGAAGCCGCGGGCATCAGCTAGTAACATACTATACTAGAAATGGCATAGGGCGATAGGACACTTGGCTGTCTTGTTGTTTTCACATTGCAGGACCTCATACAAGTAAAAGTGCCAAAATCGTCGCAAAATTCTGATCGTGCCCTCGGCACGCTAAGAAGATGATAACAAAAGTGTGGTCTCATGTCTAAATGACGTGACGGCTTTAACTAAAATCACATAATTACCAAGTTAGAAACGTTACCCTTGTACCAATAGCTCGTGGTTGCTAGCCAACTGGTGAGTTGGCTAGCAACCACGAGTTAATGAGTTACCTCTCCATTTTCCAGCGGCCTGGGGCTAGCAAACTGGGTAGAACAGGCAGGCTTTTCGGCCCTGTTAATTCTCTTCGCAGCCCTGGCCTTGCGCCGTCGTCTCTCAGGCCTGAGGTCCCACAGCTTGCGGCAATGGTCCCGGTCTCCGAAGGCCCTGACCATTCTCCAGTCCTCACCATCCACGGAGGATGACACCTCCAGTGACCAAGCCAAGGGTCGGGGTGATGGGCCTGACTTGATTATAACGTGGAGCACCTCCATTTTCTAGAAAGACAGAAAGAAAAATCTATTTAGTTTGTGCACAATCCAGAATATTTTCATTTCTAGGACCCAGGTCCCGCTCTAAGCGAGGGACTGGGCGGTAAAGTACTATGCTGGCCCAGTGCGCTGACCAGCATATTATAAAAATTAAAGCCCAAATAATAAAAATTAGACAAATTAGGGAAATATGCTACATATACAGGGTGTGTAAATCAACTCATCACACAGCCGTCAACCAAGCATTCTGTACATTAAACTAAGTACTTCTACGCAAAAATTTTTGCTGGGAAACGACTTTTTTTTTGGGTCAAAAATCACATTTTATGGTAAAACTCAATGTAGCACTTTTAAAACATTGTGCTTGCGGATACTTTAAATAGTAAACGGGTCATGGAGGTAATTTAAGTAAAGTTATAACCTGAAAAACTAGTATTTACAAAAACAGCTGTGCAAAATTTGGAACTTTGACCCCCAATATCTCCGTAACTAGAAGGTTCCCAGGTATGGTCTAGAACAAAAAAATTATCGCAGTGGTGGGGAGAACAAGTGCATTTCGTTTGCGTTAAGGGTACTTTTACACCCTATATATTCATGTAAAAACACAAATACAGTTTACTAGTGAATCGAAAGGTTTCAACAGATACTTTCATGTAACGAGACACTACACATAAATGTTGCTCTGTGTGCTCTCCGTGCCTCGGAGAGCACGTTACGCCGTGGAGGACTTGTGGAGGTTAGATAGGCAGTCGCTCCATGTAAAATACTGGTATTCAGCTGCATCATTAAGACTGGAAGCCGACCCCAACGTAGTCGGGAAAAGGCAGGCTGATGATGATCTGCCAGAGTCTGGTATACGGAAAGGCGTCCGCAGTTTGTCCGTAAGTACGTTTTTGACCGAATTTTAACACGGTTTCTGCCCTTTCAGAAAATTTGTTAACTTTTCAAATAATAAAATTGTGAGAATGTTTATTATTTGCCAATCACAATTAGACACACTTTCTTAAACAAATAGTTTATAAATTGTATAAATAGCTATCATTTAATCATTTGTGTGTACAAATCCTTCGTGATGTTGACAAAGATATGATATGCTATATTCTACTAATCTAATCTCTGAGATAATTCAAATGGTTGACATTTGTACAACAAAGGTGCTCTTACTTTCAATAAGACGTAATGAAGATAAACACGGCATGGTTGGCGCAGTGGCTGAGCGATTGGACTACTGCGCTGCGTGTCGCGGGTTCGATCCCCGCACGGAACAAATATTTGTATGGCCTACAGATAGTTGCTTCAGGTCTGGGTATTTGTGTATGTGAGTTTAAATGTTTGTAAACGCACCCGCGAAACAGGAGAAATTTCTAGTGTGGGGCAACGTTTTTAATTAAAAAACAACATGGGAATTTATCATAACTGGCAAAATATGGGAAGGTATACCATGGTACACCTCTGCAATCCTCTTTGGGAAAATAAGCGTAATGTTATGTTTTGTCCTGGCCCCTGGGTTCGATTCCCGGGTCGGGCTAAATGTTATTTTACCATCAGAAATTTCTCAGTACCTAGCAGCCAAGTAGTCTAGATTTCGGCCCGGTTGATGCCAACAGGGTCGCCCCCTTTTACATGGGACTTACACATAACTGGCGAAATATGGGTGCACCAATGGGGGTGATGTTATGTTATACAAGTGAACCCACTAGGTCCTCTTTTGTGAAATGAAACGCAGGTGATAGGGTTATGTACTACCCTTTTCATTATGTTGCACTGTTCACATAAAAAGGAACCACTTGTCTCGATGCGGCAGCTTCGGCTTGCTCAGTAACCAACAATTTGTGCGCAGTTGAAATACTGTATGTTAATATACTATGTCCAAAGTGTTTGCACAGTATAATATCTTCGCTGGTAACAAATTATCTTCTAAAGAATTTGCAGATTATTTCATCATCATCTGCCTAGCCTTTTACCATTGGTGTTGGGGACGGCATCAAGTTTAAGGTTTAGGTCCCGTTTCCACCAAAGCGGAGAGGAGCGGAGACGAGAGGAGATGTGCGGAAATCGGCCAATCACGTTAGGTACAATTTACATCTTGTCTTTCGCCCTTCCTGTGATTGGTCGAAGTTTGCACATCTCCTCTCTGCTCTGCTCGTCTCCGCTTTGGTGGATACCGGATATTTTACATGGGTTGATTGCCCAGTTACTGGGTAACGCAGTACCCCTTTGCAAGGTTGTCAAACTTTTAAATGTCCGATTATTTTATCTGTTGGTTTGCGTTTCGACCTCTCAAAGATGTTGATTGCTTTGGATTGAATCTTCGAAGTTCGGTATGATAGTCCACCGTTGAGACTAAAATACAAAATAAAAATATGATATTTGACGTAGCTTACATGGGCACTAATAAAATGTCAAAAAATAGATGCACGGTTCAAGTTGGTCGGTTCCAATGGAGAAGAACAAGAAAGAGACTCTATGGTTACTCTTTAAAAAAAAACATGG
The DNA here is from genome assembly GCA_949774965.1 of Diarsia brunnea. Taxonomy (NCBI): domain Eukaryota; kingdom Metazoa; phylum Arthropoda; class Insecta; order Lepidoptera; family Noctuidae; genus Diarsia; species Diarsia brunnea. Next base: position 20,959,414 of record OX459000.1, read on the forward strand.
TTTCATAATGTTAGGCTAGAATGTTACATTACTGATACTTAAGTAGGTATAGGGAGGACATCGTAGGCCTGACAACAAGTGAGTTCTAACAAATTTCGAGTTTTTTACTTCCCACCATCTGCCTAGCCTTTTCCCAACTATGTTAGGGTCGGCTTCCAGTCTAACCGGGTGCAGCTAATGCCAGTATTTTACCTATAGCGACTGCCTATCTGATCTCCTCAACCCAGTTAATGCTAAACTTGTAGTTTCCCTGGGAGATAAACAGACAGGATTTATATTGTTGGAGATGTCAGAATCATCGGTCAATGTCCTATAGGTTTTTAAATAAGGTCTTGCCATAAACAGAAGCCACGACTCCTACACGGCTTTGAAACCCTTCAAGGAAAAATACGGTAAGCCATTAGCAGCATTTTTGACGACGTCCATGGCAACAAACGTTACGTGAACAAAAAGTGCGCGGCGGGATGTTTGCGCCTGCGCCTCATTAGTGGCGCCTTACAAGGCTACCGCCACTGCTACCGGTTGCGTCACTGCACAATTAACCAGACATTTTTCTAATTAGCCCTTATGGCCTCCTGGTATAATAATACAATGCTTTTAAGGACCTGTTTCACCTTTACTGGACTAAAACTAGTTTAGAAATACTTCGGTTATATTCTGCACATTAGAGAGCTGCAGGTTTTTTTTTTACTTTCACAAGGTATGGTTTCTTTTTGTGTTAAATGAGCTGTCATTTTTCCGCGTCGTGTTCGTGTTTTTCAACTTGTATAACGGGTGTAAAAGATTTAAAGAAGTGAAGATTCCGAGAGGATCATCATTCTCCCCGCCATTGTGACCATTCTGCATTGAACCCTACCTGAAAACTTAAGATTACGAAGATATTGACGGTTACTTTTATAGTTAGGACTACCTCGGAACTTACACCTTAACACAGCAACGCCAAATAACGGAAGAAATGCGAAGGTAGTTTATTTATCCAAGGGAGTACTCCCTTCGTTCATGGTAGTACTACCATGAACTTAACTCAAACTCAAACTCAAATTATTTATTGCATTCATGTGTTTTAAAGTTGTGCAATGACAATTTAACTAGCATTAAGTTTATATCGTTATTTTAATTAATCATTACTGAAATTATTAACATAACATTATGTCTGTAATCTTCGAAGATTTAGTCAGAAGACACCCATATCTACGTACGAAAAATACTCGCTTTTGGCGTGGTTTTGCGGACACCAGCCCGTTATGCCATTCACCTAAATTTTGCTAATTATGTTTGAGTTCCGAGAGTGTAACGGGGGCGAGCCTATTGCCATCAACCTGGCACAGATCCGAAGTCTGTTAAAAAACCTCGAAAAACCCAAAAAACATTGGTCCGACCTGGGAATTGGTCGCAGGATCTCAGCTAGGCATCACCAACACTCTAATAACTAGGTGCTTCTAATCATTAGGAGTGCCTACAGTAGTGACCTAATTCTGAATGTTTGCTTTAACAATTCGCCACAAGATAACGCACTGATAAAATGCTTCTCTTTAGGTTGTTTTAAAAGATTTTTATCTTCTTGACACAAACAGGTATGTTTGGCATCAGACCCTTTATTAATAAAATATTAAGATAAAAAAAATTATATCTCTCTGTGACTCCGTCCGACCGATATTTACTAAACCGTGGGATTTTTTTGAAGTCCAAGCTTTGGACCTCCGTGCATATTTGACATTAAAGGTGCTGACACGCCGCGCGCTTCAAAACTTAGCATAATCAACCAGAAACGTTCCCATTATCGGGACACAGGTCGTAAGTATACCTCTGTCTAATCCTTTAGGTTTTTCAAGCGTGGTGGTAAGTGTAATTGAGGGCGACACTAATAATACAGGAGTCGGTTCAAACATAGAAGCTCTCCCCAATTCAAATACTGATTTTCCTGTTCAGGCGGATCTAAAGTAAACGACCACTTCATATCTCAACACTGATAACAGGTAGAAGACAAAACCTTTTATAAATCGCGAAACAGTATCAAAATTATCCAATAAAAATATCTGAACACACCTGTCTACCTAAGTGATAACACTATCACGAACGATAACACGCTCAGTGACTCGTTGCAAGCGCACGTTAGCACTCGTACTCGATATGTCGAAGAAAAAAGTCGCAATCGACGAAGAACTAAGTGACGTGAAAGTGGAAGTGCCGAGACAAAAGAAGCACAGACGGGATGCTGAGACTAGTGACGTAGTGCGACACAAGCGCAGGGACGCCGAGCTTAGTGACGTAAAAGTGGAAGGTGTTAGACACAAACATCGCAGGGAAGCTGACCCTAGTGACGACAAAACAGTTGCGACTAGACCTAAGAAACGTAGAGATGTCGAGCTCGGTGACGTCCCTACACATAAGCCGAGGCGTGTAGCCGACCCAAGTGACGTGCAAGTGGCCGGCGCTAGACAGAAACGTCGGCGGAACACACATAGCGTAGCCGACTCTGCCGAATTCGGTGAAGGCAAGAGAGACAAATCAAAAATATCAAGCAGATCCAGTGACTATGTATACGATAACAAAGCGTATGTTGGAAGTTCAAATAACCTTGTCGAGGCCAGGAATGACAGGATACACGAGCCACCTACAAGGTTTGTACATACTTGGCTTATTCTCTTGTAAATTATTGATTGTTATTGGTTATCTGCACTAAAATCCAATGTAACTTGCTGTGATTGGCTCAATACATTATTATCAACATCCAATTGGCTTAGGACTGATTTGTAGAAGATAAAATTTCAAAATGTAATGGTATTTTGCTAACAATACTCAGTCATAGGATATGATATTATAAAATGGCTCTAACTTTCGGGCATAAGATCCAATTAGTCAGCTAATGTTGCTTGTCGATCCATCAGCTGTAGTGGTGTCCCATACTGCAACAATTCTTTCTAACTCGATTTAATTGAGCAACATGCTCATGGTAAAGTTGCTGCAAAATTCATTCCACTAAAAAAGTCTTACTGTCTGATTATTTGATGCAATCACTCTTTGTCGGACGTTGGGACGACGCGCGGCGTATGTAGTTTAGCGGTCTTATCACCTTGATATATTTTGTGATCGGCTTAGCTGTGTTCACGTCAGCTTGTGTGGGGAATCCCACATTTATTTAGTAAAATACTGTAAATAATTTCTCGCCCATTGTTCTTAAATGGGATAGGCAGGTGTGAATAGAACGTACGCATTTCGTCAGTTGTTCTTTTGTTCCCAAACAACTTCTGATTGGTGATCTTAGGTTACCATAGCATGCCAACTACATACTTGCATGTTACTGGCATGTATTCTTTTATCAAAAAGTGACAACATTATGACAGTGACATTTGTACAAGGATCGTTTGGCGCTCAAGTGACGTTGACGGAGCTGTTGGTAAACATGATTTGAAAATTCAAGATGGCGGCGTTGGTTATGATTTTGTCCGTGCTTTGACAGTTCCTTGCACAGATATACTGGGTGGTCCAAATAGTCACGTCATAAAAAGTTAGATGCCCAGGGTTATCCGAAAGTTCCTCATGAACTGTCTAATACCTCTGGGAATCAAGAATCTATTTTATCAATGACGTCACTATTTGGACCACCCAGTATGAATTATAATGCCCTGTTTATACCTGAAGCTACGTTTAAAGTCCCTGATATCTATGACCACTAGGTATTATGTGATCGTTATTATATAAATAGCCAGATATGACTATCGTGACGTAACTGTACTTAATTACGTTTGGTCGTTTTGCTAATGAATTCAGCACATCAACAAAATGTTCATTATTTTGCTAATCGACAACTATTAAGCGGATTATGGAATTGTTGCTAAAATTGACTGATGATTTTGTTTAATGCTAATATCTTACCCTAATTATTGTATCGCTTTCGTCTTAACTTGTATTATCTGTTGTATGTCTTAATTTATTTATGTTTAACTTTTTACCTTTTTTTCCAAGATGCCTGAAAGATATTTTTGGTTTTCAAACTATCTGACCTTACTAATTATTTATAGTTTTGCCTCTAACCTTTGTTATTTTTTTGTATGGTTAGCTCTTAATCTGGTATCTTTTATGACTTGGTTTCTTGGCTTAGAAGAAAGTGATATAATTATACGAAACACATGAATGCGAAAAATGAGATTTTCGTGTCTTATGTTGGACTTGGAAGTCAAGACCTCCTTTTGTTTTGATCAGAATGTAATAAAGGCTGCTACACACGTTACGATAAATCGTTACGATTGGACGGTACAGTTCAAACTATGCAGTTTAAACACATGTGTAGCTGCCACAATACCCGTGATCATTACTATATTACGTTGATATTACTTACTAGCTTATAGTAAGTAAATCTTTTCGAAATATTCTGTATGTATTCCTGCCTGTTCCCTTATGGATTAGGTATGAGTACATATTCAACACAAGTTTAAAAAGTTTCCGATCAATATTCAGTGATAGCAATATTAACAGTGACTCATACGAGGTAACATTTATCTTATCGATTAGTGAGATAAAACCAACTCCGCAAAACAACAAATTTGCAGCTTTAGTCATCCTGCCTGCGTACTTCTTCATCATCAACATCATAAATTAAATAGTCTTATACTCTTAACACACTCTTGCATAACTAATTTTTTTTTTTATTATAATTTTTATTTCTTCTTTAAAATTAGACAATGAAATGAGGGAGTACTTTATTTAACCTCCCCCCATTCGTTCCACTTTTGGGGGTATGAGGAGCGGGGTGTAAAGTTCCTCATCCCTCATAGAAAAGGGAAGATCCTCCGACCAGACGGGTGTTGTGTCTGGTGGGCTAACTGCCCGACATATTTAAGTTAGGAGTCAGGATTTCTATATAGGCTATTGTCGCGGAGAAAGTTGATAGCGCGATGTAGGATTTGTCATTTTAGTTTTCATGTGTTGCGATAGATGTCGTTGTCGCCACACACTTTTCAAAATGGTGTGCTTCTTCTTGCTAATTGGCGATAAAGTCATACATGACGGCCCGTCATCTTTACCTCGGTCTGTCGCCCAGTCTAGCTGTGTCAAGGCTCCAGTCTTGCGATATTCGGGTGCTCTTACTTAATTTTATAGATCTCTGCCTTATCCTTAAGGGAAACAGGCGTGGTGTTGTAAGTCGATCACAGAATCATAATAATAATTAATTATTATTATTAATAATCATCATTTATTTTTGAACACAGTGGTCCGCTCATAAATATGACCAAGATTAACATATTATATTTTTTTAGCTGCTCTAAAATGTATACATTTGGCTAAAAAAATGTTTTGTGAAGCCTATTTTGACTAAGCACAGCGCCTTAAGAAATCTACTGCTAAGTTTGGGTGCGAGTCCCAGATCGGGCAATGGTACTGGGTTTGTTCATCAGTATTTTTTAGTTTGAATTTGCTTTGTTCCGAGCAGGTTGCTGGCAATAGGTTCACCCCTATTACAAGGGGTGCAGCGGGGCGTTAAATGGAACTGGTCATGAAACGCCCCGCTCCACGCTGTAAGAAACGCGTCTACGAATTTGGGGCCTTAGAGCTCGGATGACGTTTACAAGGATATATTGTTGGTAAACATTTATGACACTGTTTTGAAAAAACCAGATAGCGGGTTTATTTGCGGTTTTATCCATGCTTAAACTTATCTCGTACATGAGCTCGTCACAAAAGTATAACAGTCGCTAGGGCCGATCTTCAGGTTATGCCGCATTTGCCAAGGTCGGCCCGTGGATGGGTGACCATCCACTACATATTGAGTTTCTTCCGCACCTCAGAAAGCATGTTAAGCCAGGATACAAATGATAGCTGTGACCAATGGTCCCAGCTATGTGGGTATGGAGGTCAGGTAGGCTCTCGCTGCATGTAATAAATGCTGGTATTAAGCTGCACTTGGGGGTTGGGAAATCAACGAATGACTCCTCCCACTCTAAAATGGTACGGACTAAAAACCACCCATGTTCCTTTTCCGCCCTTTGTGCCGAGGCCGCGGTATCTCTTTCGAACAACCCGCAGCCCCGACGGGATATCAGGCCCTTGAGGCGGCGCAAGGGCTAAGAAGGAATATGGGTGGTCCCCCCAAAAAAAAAAGGGTTTTTTTTTTAGAAACCGTGAAATTAGGGGGTGTGGGGTCGTTAGACCTTACTGCCCACACGATAAGGTGAAGATGAAAAGCTCCTTATTCAGATAAACCTTGCTAGCGACACAAGCAGACTTTAAGCACAACTTCAGCTGTCCCCCTTGTTCCAACAGGGTGAATATACCTCGCACAAAGATAAGTTATCAGTCAGTTTGGATTTGCCAACTGACTGCAATGTTTGCAATCTGTTGATTTGAAGACAATGTAGTGTCGGTGGCCATTTTATTTGCTATGACTCTGCAGTGCCTTAGTCCTCCTTGATACGATTGGTTCTTGATTTGCGTTCTGCATACATTAACGTAAGCTCGTGGCTTAATAAGAACTGCCACTCGGGTCGATCTTTAGGTAAAGCTGTGCTTGCCTAGGGCGGTCTGTGGATGGGTGACCGCCCGACATACCGAGTTTCCTCCGTGCCTCGGAAAGCACGTTAAGCTGTTGGTCCCGGCTGCCATATATAGATCTTCGGCAGTCGTTACAGGTAGTCAGTGACCTGAAATTCTGACATCCAGTCTTACCAAAGAGTATCGTATTACCTAGTATTAACTGGGTTGTGGAGGTCAGATAGGCAGTCGCTCCATGTAAAATACTGGTACTCAGCTGCATCCGGTTAGACTGGAAGCCGACCCCAACATAGTTGGGAAAAGGCTAGGCAGATGATGATACATTAATGTATTTGACCTGCTCAAAGTCGGTACCTATAAAAGGTAGCTAGTGGAGGAGGAGCTCGTGGGCTCATAACAACTACCACTCAGGTCGTTCGTTAGGTTAAGCCGTACTTGCCTAGTTTAGTCTGTGGATCGGTGACCACCTTTTACATACCGAGTTTCCTCCGTGTCGCGGGAAGCACGTTAAGCAATAGAGATGATTCTAATTACTCCTTCTGTTAGATTATCAAATCAATAAAAATTGACGAAGATAAGACGCGTCAAAGATTTGAGTGGGGGGTTGTGACGTCACTCTCCGGTAAAAAATGTCATACTAATGTCTAAGAATATGACGTCCCGCGAGTTTTCAAAACACTGTATCGTCTTCATTGTTGTTTACGTGAAAAATGAAAAAATACGTGTCCAATATTTTTTGGAAATCTATTTGACGGACTAATTAGGTTTTTTTGTTAACTATTGGTCCCAGCTGTCATTTTTTTTATTTGGAATGGCATTTGTAGATCTTTGACGGTCTCTACAGGTAGTGTAGTAGTGGCCTGAAAGTCTGACAACCATTCTTAACAACACGTATCGTAGACCTCAGTCTAACTGGGTTGCGAAGGTCTGGAAGACAGTCTTTCCATGTAAACTAGTATTCAGCTTACCTGATTAGAATGGAAGTCTATCACATTTTTTTGGGAGACGGCTAGGGAGATGATTAGAACCTATTTAGGAACAAAGAAAGCAATGCCCCCCCCCCCTACTTATATAGGGTGTAAAAGTACCCTTAACGCAAACGAAGGGCACTTGTTCTCTCCATCACTGCGATATTTTTTTTGTTCTAGACCATACCTGGGAACCCCCTAGTTACGGAGCTGTGAAAAATTCGGAACTTTGACCCCCAATGGGGTCAAAGTTCCGAATTTTTCACAGCTGTTTTTGTAAATACTAGTTTTTCAGGTTATAACTTTACTTAAATTACCTCCATGACCCGTTTACTATTCAAAGCATCCACTAGCACAATGTTTTTAGAGTGCTACTTTGAGTATTACCGTAAAATGTGATTTTTGACCCCAAAAAAAAGTCGTTTCCCATTAAAAATGTTTGCGCAGGGGTACTTAGTTTGATGTACAGAATGCTTGGTTGACGGCTGTGTGATGGGTTGATTTACACCCTGTATAGAACATATTCTGAGTTACCTTAGAAGTTGGTCCTAAATCCTTCTATCAGCAGCCATAACGTTTTCAGGCATGCTAAAAATACTGCAATATTTGCAGATTACTAACTAACATTAACATCAGATGTCAGATAAGATAAAAGCTTTCAAAACAGAACGGGGGGCGTGTGAGAGATAGAGCTATGCAGGACGTATAGCTCTATCCCTTTTCCACACACAAATACTCCTATATCAGATGGTGGTGGTAGACCCCCAAACAAACTTCGCCCAATTAGGGCATCACTTTGATGTCTAAACCTGTTTAGTAATGTAGCTTTAATTCCATCTTGTTGTCTATTACGAATCAACTCACACTGGAAAATCGTGGTGGAAAACAGTCCACTCCCTCCCTCAAAGAGTAACCCTTTTGTTTGTTTCGGAGATTGGTGGCAAATCATCAAATGACTTCTCCCACTCTGGGCGGAGCGGAAGGTAGTGTCAGACTTCTACTGACTAAAAACCACCCATGATCCTTCTTAGCCCTTTGTGTCCAGGGCCGCGGTATCTCTTTAGAACAACCCGCAGCCCCGAGGCATAAAGTGTTAGCCTGAATCCCAGCAATGAGAACTTTACATGTAGAATAGGAGACTATATTGAAAATCCTGAACATCTTTTACTAACGCGACTTATTTCTATTTTTCAGTGTATATCGCGAGCAGTACTGGGCCTGTTCCAAGTGGTCTTTAGCGAAGAAAATCCTGGCCATCGGTGTAGGAGTGGCCTTGGGTGCCGGAATAGGCCTAGCTGTTATCCTGGTGGTCACTGGGAAGGACGCGGAAGATGTTATTAGCGGAATCTTCATGGCCTCAGCTCCAGACTAAAGAAAAGAAGAACTATTCTTCTTCAAAGCCTCAAGGTCCTATGGTAAAAGGCAAAGTGATCTAGTAACGGAATTATGGACTTTTAAAACAAAAATGGCGGACGCCTTTGTCTTACAATATGGACTTATTCATTGATTGTGATGGAGATTGTGTACAGATTATTGTGTTCGTAAAAATAACTGATTTAAGATGTTAAGCGAAGTCAGGGGACTTCATTGATAAGCTTAGTGTAAATAACCACTGTGAACAAGCAAAAAGTAACGGTTGCATTATCTCCTAAGAATCTAAGATACAGATCTGCGTTTGGTACGCAGATTTGTATCTCGGTCTTGTTTGGAAGCTCGGAAAGCTGACCCTAATTTTTAACATGGTAGTATAATCCATTGTTTCCATGTGCTAAGTACTGTGTTGTGGATTCTATGTATTTACTAATAAAATATTAATATTAAACTATTTCCTTTATTTAGCTATCTACATATTTCCTTAAAAACAATCTAAAAGCTTTTAAAAATATAAAAAATAGTAGCCCACCGGTATTGGGAACAGGGTCCGAGCTACCGGTGGTCAGGGCTCGTGAGAGAGGAACCTCCTAACAATAACTATTATTATAAACAAGTTGGTTATACACTAACTAAATTCAAATAACATTTTAGTGTACCAAAAGTGTTACTAGTTGTAAATTCAAATACAAAAAAGTTAGGTTTGAACACGGCAAATTGAATTAGTGAGTCTATCTGATTGTCAATGAAGTTCTCTGGCTGTAGATTACAATTATATTTTTAAGAACTAATGATAAGCTTAAGCACACTAGCATACGACAGAACCCCAGGATCCGATCAGGCTTAATACACCGTGCGTAAAAAGGGCACGGTTCCACCAAAACAAGAATTAAATGATTGGATCGCACTTCAGTGTGCAGAAACTCTAGTTAAGTAAGACTTTGTTCCAAAAGTAATGCTTTAACTTTTTCTTGAAAAGTCAAAGAATATTGTAATCGTATCATTTTGGAGTAGCATTAACTTCAAAGTCCGCTATACACTACGATGCATCGTCAGATGGATCTTGAGAACAAAGTTTAGAAGAAGAGTGACAAAATGATTGGTAGACAGACTGTTCTCGGATTTTGGCACATTCACGATTCCTGGCGATACATTGGAAGGAGCCTGGCGGGCTTTAGAGTGAACTTAAATTATGTCGACTGTTTTCCCGAAGGATTAAGCAGAGGTGATGATAGATGAGGTGATAGTACTATCATAGTACACCATAGTTTCGCCAGTTATGTTAAGTCGCATGTAACAGGGGGCGGAATACTTTTAATTTATTAGATAATGTAATATTCATGGTCATTTACGACAGGTGATCATGGCTTTAAACTGAACGTAGTCAGCAAATCTAAACTGCGTTTAAGAGTTGACAATGCTTATTTTTTGGACAATTATGAAGGCACTGGCAACTCTTGAACGTGGTTTAGAAATGCTGGTGTTTATCTCGATCAGTACCATTGGTGAAATCCGCCCATAAAGTGAGTAGTGTACCGTAGCGTTAGATTTGTTAATTTATCATAACTAAATACGAAGGAGGAAGAAGTTACTTTATTTTATTATGGTGTGTCGGTATCACTAAGTTTTACAGTCGCTGGCGACGTATTAGACCGATTTTGTCAAAATTAAGGATTTTAATTAAGCTCCTCATTAACGCACGCCATTCCAAATATACGTAATGAAAGTATTTAGAAGATTTTCTTAGCGTGTCGATGACAATCTACATTCAGCCCAAAATTTACTAGCAACAGGCAGGACACGTCAGGTGTCCCATCGTTATCGTTTGTGGAGGGGGGAGGGGACTATATTTACAAGATAAACTTTTAGCACAAACTAGGGACAAGATTCTTAGACCGAACTTTGGCTTTTATAGCGGGAACTCAAGTGACCGTCTCGAACCGGACATTCGCTTATATGAACATTTTTACCTGACCAATAGGGATAAAGTTTGCTTAGTAAAGTAAAGCCAAACTTCAATAGGTAATAATGTTTCCTGACTAAAAAATATGATTAATTAGTCCGTCTGTTAAATTATCGATTTTTTTTTTGATACGATTTTTTGTTTTATCAAATCAATAAAAATTGACGAATGTAAAACGCGTCAATGATTTGAGTGGGGGCTTCTGACGTCACTCGCTGGTAAAAAATATCATACTAATGTCTTACAATATGGAGTCACACGAGTTTTCAAAGCACTGTATCGTCTTCATTGTTTGTTTACGTGAAAAAAGAAAAAATATATGTCCAATATTTTTTGGAAATCTATCTGACGGACTAATTAGTTTTTGTATGACAACTACCTTATTAGTGAATCATACCCATAGACACGACCGAAGGTTTTTTGGTCTTATCACAAATTTTTACTTCTTATTCTTTTAAACTCTACAAATTGAGATTAGGGCTATGGTGAATTATAATCAATAAATGGCTTGATGGTCATCACAATTCATAAGGAATTGTAAGTTCAGCACACTAAGGTCGAATTTCACTAATATATCTAAACATAATCAGCAAGTGTCAATTATAGTTACGGAATCTTGACATTGACAGCCTTTGAACGTGGTTTAGTTTATATTTGCTGATCGCGGTTAGATTCATCGTTGAAATTCGTCCTAATTAGTTTAAGTATATTATTGTAAAATAAAAAATACCTAAATAAACATTTTGTAAGGTTGTGTACATGTACTATTTTATAAATAAAACATTTTCAAGAAATTTTGCTTAATTATTTAAATGTTTTATACCTGTGACGTCCACTAGTCACAGGGGTAAGCACAGATGGTTTAATAAATAAAACAATAGTTTGGTGGTTTGAAATAGCAATCGGGTGCAAGCCCGCTCGGTTCATGTGACAGCTGTCAGTGACACATTTTCCCGCGCGGGCCTGCCTCCGTGTCTATGATCTTTAATCATCACAACACCTACTCTACTTTTAGTGAACAAACAATTACCAAGCAAAAATATAACAAGTTTTTTTAGTTCTAGTTTTAAGTTTTAGTCAGCCGTGTAAATTACCAGGAATATTTCCTTTAACTAACCTCAATACAAGAAACGTATCTAATATTATCAAGAAGCAGCGGTAGCCCAATGGTCGCGACCCCGACTTACGAACAGTCGTGGGTTCGAACCCAGGCAGGCGCATTACTTTGTGTAATTTATTTCATCATCACTGCTCTCAAAACGGTGAAGGAAAACATCGTGAGGAAACCGGCATTTCTTAGTACCAAAAAATTCGAAGACATATATGACATCTACCAACCCACACTGGGCCCGCGTGGCCGTGGTGGATTATAGTCCATCCCTCTCCTAGAGAGGAGGCCTGAGTCCCTGCAGTGGAACAATTATAGGCAGATGATGATGGTGATGATGATCTTACAAAAAAAACAATTCTCAAAAGTAGTAGGGACTTGCATTCTGAGCCTAAAACCTCGACCTGCCCTTATAGCCTTCTACTCTTCATTATATTATGGTTTCTGAACTGTCAGATTATCTTATGAGCTTCCTACATTGTTGACTCTAAGGCCCGGTGTCCATTAAAGCAGAGACGGAGAGATGTGCCAAGTTCGACCAATCACAGGAAGGGCGAAAGACCAGATGAAAATTGTAAATAATGCGATTGACCGATTTCCGCACAGCTCTCGTCTCCCCTCCTCTCCGCTTTGGTGGAAACCGGGCCATAGGCACGCCACTGCTCTTAAAATAGTACTGAGGTGCCATCTACCGGACAACATTGATAACGATTGATAAGAGACGGCTTAGCGGATTCTTGTTGCGAAAACTGGAGAAAGTGCTAAGCATTGTATATACATGTATATACCTGTATTTGTTTAACGTAACCGTCACGCGGTTAGTCCCCCTATGCCCGCGAAGGTGATTTCGTGCACAACTTTTTATTGGGTCTTTTTAGAGTCGAGGTTTTTTTTTATTTGAGATGGGCCTACTCTTGACCTCAATCTGGTCCTAAGGGAAGAGATGAGGTCGAAACGAACTAACCCAGAAGACGCCTATTTACTGGGGCCTTAAATAGATTGGGGTTATATGAACTCGGGAAAACCGACGCAGGGCAGTTCCACTCTTAGGCTGTGCGCACAGCCTTCCACGCTTCGTACGTAAGTAGCATAAAACTGTTAATGAAATACATTACAATTTACATACAAACAAATATTGGTTTACTAACCTTAGGAATAATTTGAACCGATTAACGAGTGGAAATAAAATGTAACAAAAGAATTTGCCAAAGACTTTTAGGTAGTTTGTTGTCGTATCGTCGGCACCACGAAGGTGTTAGGATTTATTTTATAGTTTAATAATGTTCCTATGAACTAGAACTACCAGTGGTTTAATTTATTGTCGTATCGTCGGAACTACCTTGTATGTAGTACTAGGCAAATGGGAACTTGAAAGAAAGAAAAAGAAAGAAAACATATTTATTTGGCACATAGGTACCACAAGTACACACAACAAAAAAACAACAAAAACTAAAAAACAAAAACTTCAGCTCAGCTCAAAGCATTTATTTCAATTACATCCACTTTTGAATATCAAAGCCACCAAAAAAAAAGGGAAGCTACACAGTCACGGTCCCAAGACATAAAAACATAACATGACGCCTGTAATTCTCAAAGGGTTAGACAGAGTTGTACCCAGTAGTACACCCACATTTCGTTAGGTTTGTTAAGCCCCGTGTATGTATAGCTGGCGAGCCTATCACCATCAACCATTACTGAGAACTTCCTGATAGAAACACCCAATAACACTAGGATATGTACGACCTGGGATTCGAATTCCGGACGTCATGCACAGTAGTGGTTTGCGACCACTGACCAACCAAAATCAAATCTGGCAAAAAAAACCGGCCATGTGCGAGTCGACTCGCTCATAAAGGGTTCCGTACCATTACCTATAAAAACGACAAAAAATCATGTCTGTTGTATGGGAAAATATTC